>OY757018.1:58277955-58715455 GCA_963580285.1 Lucinisca nassula | reverse complement strand
ACTACTATCAACATAGGTTTATATCTTTCATCAAGAAAAAATATACATTAAGTCGAAAGTCAAGCCTGATCTATCTATCTATCTATCTATCTATCTATCTATCTATCTTCAAATCCATAGAGCTATGTGTTGTCTATCAACATATGCTTATATCTTTCATCAAGAAAAAAAAGCCTGATCTATCTATCTATCTGTCTATATATCTACCTATCTATATATCTATCTATCTATCCGAATATTGTCATACCTACCTACGTTCCTATCTACCTGCAAAGAGCAGATCCTATATATCTTTCATCAGAAAAAGATAAACATTAAGTCGAAATCAATCCTACCGTGTTTTTTGTTGTCTCCCAACAGATCCTATATATCTTTCATCAAGAAAAATAACTATTAAGTCGAGAGTCAAGCCTGATCTATCTATCTATCTATCTATCTATCTATCTGAAAAGTTTCACACTTATCTACGTACCTACCCAAGAGCAGATTCTATATATCTTTCATCAGAAAAAAAGATAGACATTAAGTCGAAAATCAATCCTATCTGCAAATCGATCGAGTTTTACAGATCCTATATATCTTTCATTAAATCGAAAGTCAATCCTGACCTATCTATCTATCTATCTATCTATCTATCTATCTATCTATCTATCTATCTATCTATCTATCTATCTATCTATCTATCTATCTATCTACCATCTATCTATCTATCTATCTATCTATCTATCTATCTATCTATCTATCTATCTATCTATCTATCTATCTATCTGTCCATATATCTGAATATTTTCATACCTACCTACGTACCTACATACCTGCAAAAAGCAGATCCTATATATCTTTCATCAGAAAAAAGAAACACATTAAGTCGAAAATCAATCCTACCAAGTTTTGTGTTGTCTCCTAATAGATCCTATATATCTTTCATCAAGAAAAATAAACATTAAATCGAAAATCAAGCCTTATCTATCTATCTATCTATCTATCTATCTATCTATCTATCTATCTATCTATCTATCTATCTATCTATCTATCTATCTATCTATCTATCTATCTTGTGTTGTCTCCCAACAGATCCTATCTATCTTTCATCGAGAACAAATAAACATTTAGACGAATGTCAAGCCTGATCTATCTATCTAATTATCTGTCTATCTATCTATTTTTCTGCAAATCGATAGAGTTATGTGTTGTCTATCAACATATGCTTATATGTTACATCATGACAAAATATACATTAAGCCTAAAGCCAAGCCTGATCTATCTATCTATCTATCTATCTATCTATCTATCTATCTATCTATCTATCTATCTATCTATCTATCTATCTATCAATCTATCTATCTATCTATCTTTATCTTTCAGTATATACAATAAACAAAATCGAAAGTATAGCCATATATGTGTCTGTCCGTCTGTCTATGTATCTATGTATCTATCTATGTATCTTTCTATCTATCTATCTATCTATCTATTTTGTGCAACAGATATATCAATATAAATAATATTAAAATTCCAAAAATTCTTCAGTCCAAAGGCAATAAAGAATAATTTGTGTATCCTCTAAGAACAATGAACACATTCTCACAACATAAAAATTAATGAGTAAAAGTAGCTCAGGAACAGATTGAATCAGAACCCAAAGCCTATCCCAAACATCAAAGGGAAAGATGGACTGACACAACAACATCTTAACAAACAATAAAACCACAGAGGACAAACCGAGTTAGCAGCTCTTTCCCAAGCAGGTGGTAACTCAGTTACCTTTACTGAACTAAATAATTTAGACACACATAAGTGCTAAAATGAAAACATATCGAAATATAATAGCACAGAACATAAAACAAATGAAACCGCAACGAAAGTACCGCCTTAGGACTGTCTGTAACAAAATACTGGGGGGTTTAAACCGGTTTTGACTAGATATGGTATACATAATATAGTGCCACAGAGGCTTTTTCTGTTATTTAAACTTCATCAATGTGGCTAAACTCCAAAAGGTTTGAAAGAAAACGTATGATGTGTATGACTTAGCAAGCAGCAAGACATACAGAAAGCAAAATAAGCCTAAAATAGACTCCAAACCTGCTAAAATACATTATTTTCAACAAGTCAATCTTACTTTTAGAAAAAAATAGACATAAACCATAAATTTGTTAGTTCTCAGAACATGCATAAAGTTCTCAAAAGACAAAAACGGAGTATAAAATCTGCACTATCATATACCTATCTACCTGTCTATCTATCTATATCCAAATCGATAGAGTTTTGTGTTGTCTATAACTAGATGCTTTATATCTTTCATCAAGAAAAATATACATTAAGTCGAAATTCAAACATGATCTATATAGTTATCTATATATCTGTATATCTACCTATATTCTGTATATCTTTCAGTTAATAAAATAGACATTAAGTCGACAGTCTCTCCGTCTATCTATCTATCTATCTATCTATCTATCTATCTATCTATCTATCTATCTATCTGCAAATCGATCGAGTTTTGTGTTGTCTATCAACAGATACTAAATTATTTCATCAAGAAAAATATACATTAAGTCGAAAATCAAGCCCGATCTCTCTATCTATCTATCTATCTGAATATTTTCATACCTACCTACGTACCTACCCAAGAGCAGATCCTATATATTTTTCATCAGAAAAGAAGATAGACATTAAGTCGAAAATCAATCCTATCTGCAAATCGATCGAGTTTTACAGATCCTATATATCTTTCAAAAAAATAAACATTAAATCGAAACTCAAGCCTGATCTTCTATCTATCTATCTATCTATCTGCAAATCGATCGAGTTTTACAGATCCTATATATCTTTCAAGAAAATTAAACATTAAATCGAAACTCAAGCCTGATCTTCTATCTATCTATCTATCTATCTATCTATCTATCTATCTATCTATCTATCTATCTATATATCTGCAAATCGATAGAGTTTTGTGTTGTCTAACAACATAAATTTATATCTTTCATCAAGAAAAATATACATTAAGTCGAAGTCAAGCCTGATCTATCTGTCTATTTATCTAACCATTTTAATAGCTACCTACCAACCTACCTATGAAAAACAGATCCTATATATCTTTTATCAGGAAAATTATATATTAAAGCGAAAGTCAAGTCTGAATTATCTATTTATCTATCTATCTATCTATCTATCTATCTATCTATCTATCTATCTATCTATCTATCTATCTATCTATCTATCTATCTGAATATTTCCATACCGACCTACGTACCTACCTATCTGCAAAGAACAGATCCTATATATCTTTCATCAGAAAAAAAGATAATTATTAAGTCGAATTCAATCCTATCTGCAAATGAATCGAGTTTTATGTTGTCTTTTAACAGATCCTGTTAATCTTTCAACATTAAGTCGAAAGTCAATCCTGATCTATCTATCTATTTATCTATCTATCTATCTATCTACCTGCAAATCGATAGAGTTTTGTGTTGTCTATCAACATAGGCTTATATCTTTCATCAAGAAAAAATATGCATTAAGTCGAAAGTCAAGCCTGAACTATCTATCCATTTATCTATCTATCAATCTATCTATCAATAAAGAATAAAAAAGAGTATCCTATGAACAATGAACACATTCTAAAAACCTGAAGTGGGACAGACTACAAAGTTAAGGCTGCTAAAGCCGCTTCAGTAACCCTGTTAAAATTTGGTGAAGAAATACAATAGGAAACTATGCTGAAATTTAATTAAATATTTCAAATGGACACTTGAAAGATCTATCTATCTATCTATCTATCTATCTATCTATCTATCTATCTATCTATCTATCTATCTATCTATCTATCTATCTATCTATCTATCTTTCTATCTATCTATTTTCATACCTACCTACCAACCTACCCATGAACATGAACAATATATATCTTTTATTAGGAAAACATTAAATCGATAGTCAAGCCTGATTTATTAATAAATCTATCTATCTATCTATCTATCTATCTATCTATCTATCTATCTATTTATTATGTCGAAAATCAAGCCAAATCAATCTATCTATCTATCTATCTATCAGAAAAAAAGATACTTATTAAGTCGAATTCAATCCTATCTGCAAATGAGTCGAGTTTTATGTTGTCTTTTAACAGATCCTGTTAATCTTTCAACATTAAGTCGAAAGTCGAAAGTCAAGCCTGATCTATCTATTTATCTATCTATCTATCTATCTATCTATCTACCTGCAAATCGATAGTTTTGTGTTGTCTATCAACATAGGCTTATATCTTTCATCAAGAAAAAATATGCATTAAGTCGAAAGTCAAGCCTGATCTATCTATCTATCTATCTATCTATCTATCTATCTATCTATCTATCTATCTATCTATCTATCTATCTATCTATCTGAATATTTTTATACCTACATACATATCTACCTAAGAGCTGATCCTATATATCTTTCATCAGCAAAAAAGATAGACATTAAGTCGAAAATAAAATTGTATCTGCAAATCGATCGAGGTTTACAGATCCTATATATCTTTCACCAAGAAAAAATAAACATTAAATCGAAAGTCAGGCCTGATCTATCTATCTATCTATTTGAATATTTTCATACCTACCTACGTACCTACCTATCAGCAAAGAGCAGATCCTATATATCTTTCATCAGAAAAAAGATAAACATTAAGTCGAAAATAAATCCTATCTGCAAATGAATCGAGTTTTGTGTTGTCTCCTAACAGATCCTATATATCTTTCAACATTAAGTCGAAAGTCAAGCCTATCTATCTATCTATCTATCTATCTATCTATCTATCTATCTATCTATCTATCTATCTATCTATCTATCTATCTATCTATCTATCTATCTATCTATCTATCTATCTTTCTGAAAATCGATAGAGTTATGTGTTGTCTCAACATAGGCTTATATCTTTCATGAAGAAAAAATATACATTAAGTCGGAAGGCAAGACTGAACTATCAATCTATCTATCTATCTATCTATCTATCTATCTATCTATCTATCTATCTATCTATCTATCTATCTATCTATCTATCTATCTATCCGAATATTGTCATACCTACCTACGTACCTACCTACCTGAAAAAATATACATTAAGTCGGAAGGCAAGACTGAACTATCAATCTATCTATCTATCTATCTATCTATCTATCTATCTATCTATCTATCTATCTATCTATCTATCTATCTATCTATCTATCTATCTATTTATCTATCTATCCGAATATTGTCATACCTACCTACGTACCTACCTACCTGCAAAGAGCAGATCCTATATATCTTTCATCAGAAAAAAAGATAAACATTAAGTCGAAAAACAATCCTACCGAGTTTTGTGTTGTCTCCCAACAGATCATATATATCTTTAATCAAGAAAAAATAAACATTAAGTCGAAAGTCAAGCCTGATCTATCTATCTATCTATCTATCTATCTATCTATCTATCTATCTATCTATCTATCTATCTATCTATCTATCTATCTATCTATCTATCTATCTATCTATCTGCAAATCGATAGAGTTATGTGTTGTCTATCAACATATGCTTATACGTTTCGTCAAGACAAAATATACATTAAGTCGAAAGTCAAATAGAAGTGAATGCAATGATCAGGAATCGATACAATTAAGCCACAGCTCCTATCAGTTACACCAAAGGGAAAGAAACACAAACATGAAGTAACAAGACTCTAATGGAAACATCGATAGCGGAAAGCCAAAATGACAGTTAGTTACCTGAGTTACATTAAGCCTGAACTATCAATCATTCTATCTATCTATCTATCTATCTATCTATCTATCTATCTATCTATCTATCTATCTATCTATCTATCTATCTATCTATCTATCTATCTATCTATCTATCTATCTAGCTAGCTAGCTATCTGTCTATCTTTATCTTTCAGTATATACAATAGACAAACTCGAAAGTATGACAAACTCGAAAGTATATCCATATATATCTGTCCATCTATCTATGTATCTAAGTGAAACTGGCCCAGTAGTTTCAGAGGGGAAGTCCTTTGAAAATGTTTACGGACGACGACGGACGACGTGCGCTGGAGACTAATTCTATAAGCTCCCCCGCAGCCCTTGGCTCAGGGGAGCTAAAAATATACATTAAGTCGAAAATCAAGCCTGATCTATCTATCTATCTATCTGGATATTTTCATACCTACCTACGTACCTACCCAAGAGCAGATCCTATATATCTTTCATCAGAAAAAAGAAAAAAATCAATCCTATCTGCAAATCGATTGAGTTTTACAGATCCTATATATTTTCATACCTACCAACGTACCTACCTATCTGCAAAGAACAGATCCTATATATCTTTCATCAGAAAAAAAGATAAACATTAAGTCGAAAATCAATCCTATCTGCAAATGAATCGAGTTTTGTGTTGTCTCCTAACAGATCCTAAATACCGTCAACATTTAGTCGAAAGTCATGCCGGATCTATCTATCTATCTATCTATCTATCTATCTATCTATCTATCTATCTATCTATCTATCTATCTATCTATCTATCTATCTATCTATCTATCTATCTATCTGCAAATCGATAGACTTTTGTGTTGTCTATATCTTTCATCAAGTAAAAATATACATTTATGTCGAAAGTCAAGCCTGAACTATCTATCTATCTATAAAGAATAAAAATGAGTATCCCTTAAGCACAATGAACACATTCTAAACACCTGATGTGGGTCAGACTACGCAGTTTCGAATACTCAAGCCTCATCAGTAACCCTGTTAAGATTTGGTGACGGAAACCAATGGAAAACTATTCTGAAATTTCATTAAATGTTTCAAAGGGTCAGTTGAAAGGTCTATCTATCTATCTATCTATATATCTATCTATCCATCTAACTATCTATCTATCTATCTATCTGAATATTTTTATACCTCCCTAAGCACCTACCTACCTGCAAAGAGCAGATTCTACTTATCTTTCATCAGAAAAATCGTAAGTAAAGGTAACTCAGGAAAAGCCACAATCAAAGATCACAGCCATCCCAGGTCACCAAAGAAAGTAAGAAGGGGTGAGACGACGGTACAAACACAGTCAAACTTGTGAATATACCAACAGAACAAAACCGACCAACATATGTGAAACTGCAAAGGAACGACCGCCTTTGGACGGTCAGCAGCAAGACTACTGGGGGGCTTCAACTCCGGAGTTTACGAAATTTCAACCCTCGCCCTCATCAGAAAAAACATAACCATTAAGTTGAAAATCAATCCTACCGAGTTTTGTTTTGTCACCCAACAGATCCTATATTTTTCAAGAAAAAATAAATATTAAGTCGAAAGTCAAGCCTGATCTATCTATCTATCTATCTATCTATCTATCTATCTATCTATCTATCTATCTATCTATCTATCTATCTATCTATCTATCTATCTATCTATCTGAATATTGTCATACCTACCTACGTACCTATCTACCTGCAAAGAGCAGATCCTATATATCTTTCATCGGAAGAAAGATAAACATTAAGTCGAAAATTAATCCTACCGAGTTTTTTGTTGTCTCCCAACAGATCCCATATATCTTTCATCAAGAAAACTAACCATTAAGTCGAAAGTCAAGCCTGATCTATCTATCTATCTATCTATCTATCTATCTATCTGCAAATCGATAGAGTTATGTGTTGTCTATCAACATATGCTTATACGTTTCATCAAGACAAAATATACATTTAGTCGAAAGTCAAGACTGGTCTATTTATCATTCTATTTATCTATCTATCTATCTATCTATCTATCTATCTATCTATCTATCTATCTATCTATCTATCTATCTATCTATCTATCTAGATACTATCTGTCTATCTATCTATCTATCTGTCTATCTGAATATTTTCATACCTACCTACGTACCTACCTACTTCCAAAGAGCAGATGCTATAATTCTTTCATCAGAAAAAAGATAGACATTAGGTCGAAAATCAATCCTGTCTGCAAATCGATCGAATATTACAGATCCAATATATTTTTCATCAAAAAAAAATAAACATTAAGTCTAAAGTCAAGCCTGATCTATCTATCTATCTATCTATCTATCTATCTATCTATCTATCTATCTATCTATCTATCTATCTATCTATCTATCTATCTATCTATCTATCTATATAACCATTTTCATACATACTTTCCAACCTACCTGTGCACAACAGATCCTACCTTTATATTTTTTATCAGATAAAAATATATATTAAATCGAAAGTCAAAAGTATCTATCTATCTATCTATCTGTCCATATATCTGAATATTTTCATACCTACCTACGTACGTACATACCTGCAAAAAGCAGATCCTGTATATCTTTCATCAGAAAAAAGATAAACATTAAGTCGAAAATCAATCCTACCGAGTTTTGTTTTGTCTCCCAACGGATCCTATATATATTTCATCAAGAAAAATAAACATTAAGTCGAAAGTCAAGCCTGATCTATCTATCTATCTATCTATCTATCTATCTATCTATCTATCTATCTATCTATCTATCTATCTATCTATCTATATCTATCTATCTATCTATCTATCTATCTATCTATCTATCTATCTATCTATCTATCTTGTGTTGTCTCCCAACAGATCCTATCTATCTTTCATCGAGAACAAATAAACATTAAGACGAATGTCAAGCCTGATCTATCTATTTATATATCTGTCTATCTATCTGTCTTTCTGCAAATCGATAGAGTTATGTGTTGTCTATCAACATATGCTTATATGTTTCATCATGACAAATATACATTAAACCTAAAGCCAAGCCTGATCTATCTATCTATCTATCTATCTATCTATCTATCTATCTATCTATCTATCTATCTATCTATCTATCTATCTATCTATCTATCTATCTATCTATCTATCTTTATAGTTCAGTATATACAATAAACAAAGTCGAAAGTATAGCCATATATGTGTCTGTCCGTCTTTCTATGTATCTATGTATGTATCTATCTATCTATCTATCTATCTATCTATCTTTCTATCTGTCTAGTGCAACAGATATATCAATATATATAGTATTAAAATTCCAAAAATTCTTCAGTCCAAAGGCAATAAAGTATAAATTGTGTATCCTCTAAGAACAACGAACACATTCTCACAACATAAAAATTAATGAGTAAAAGTAGCTCAGGAACTGATTGAATCAGAACCCAAAGCCTATCCCAAACATCAAAGGGAAAGATCGACTAACACAACAACATCTTAACAAACTATAAAACCACAGAGGACAAGCCGAGTTAGCAGTTCTTTCCCAAGCAGGTGGTAACTCAGTTACCTTTACTGAACTAAATAATTTAGACACACATAAGTGCTAAAATGAAAACATATCGAATTATATTAGCACAGAACATAAAACAAATGAAACCGCAACGAAAGTACCGCCTTGGGACTGTCAGTAACAAATACTGGGGGTTTTAAACCGGTTTTGACCAGACTTGGTATACTTAATATAGTGCCACAGAGGCTTTTTCTGTTATTTAAACTTCATCAGTGTGGCTAAACTCCAAAAGTTTTGAAAGAAAACGTATGATGTGTTTGACTTATCAAGCAGCAAGACATACAGAAAGCAAAATAATCCTAAAATAGACTCCAAACCTGCTAAAATACATTATTTTTAACCAGTCAATCTTACTTGTAGAAAAAAATAGACATAAACCATAAATTTGTTAGTTCTCAGAACACGCATAAAGTTCTCAAAGGACTAAAACGGAGTATAAAATCTGCACTATCATATATCTATCTACCTATCTACCTGTCTATCTATCTATATCCAAATCGAAAGAGTTTTGTGTTATCTATAACTAGATGCAATATATCTTTCATCAAGAAAAATAAATATTAAGTCGAAATTCAAGCATGATCTATCTATTTATCTATATATCTGTATATCTACCTATATTCTGTATATCTTTCAGTTAATAAAATAGATATTAAGTCGACAGTCTCTCCGTCTATCTATCTATCTATCTATCTATCTATCTATCTATCTATCTATCTATCTATCTATCTATCTATCTATCTAATCTATCTATCTATCTATCTATCTATCTGCAAATCGATCGAGTTTTGTGATGTCTATCAACAGATACTAAATTATTTCATCAAGAAAAATATACATTAAGTCGAAAATCAAGCCCTATCTATCTATCTATCTATCTATCTATCTATCTATCTATCTATCTATCTATCTATCTATCTATCTATCTATCTATCTATCTATCTATCTATCTATCTATCTATCTATCTATCTATCTATCTGTCTATATGAATATTTTCATACCTACCTACGTACCTACCCAAGAGCAGATCCTATATATCTTTCATCAGAAAAGAAGAAAGACATTAAGTCGAAAATCAATCCTATCTGCAAATCGATCGAGTTTTACAGATCCTATATATCTTTCAAGAAAAATAAACATTAAACCGAAACTCAAGCCTGATCTATCTATCTATCTATCTATCTATCAATCTATCAATCTATCTGCATATCGATAGAGTTTTGTGTTGTCTATCAACATAGGTTTATATCTTTCATCAAGAAAAAATATACATTTATGTCGAAAGTCAATCCTGATCTATCTATCTATCTATCTATCTATCTATCTATCTATCTATCTATCTATCTATCTATCTATCTATCTATCTATCTATCTATCTATCTATCTATCTATCTATCTTCTAATCGATAGAGCTATGTGTTGTCTATCAACATATGCTTATATCTTTCATCAAGAAAAATATGCATTAAGACGAAAGTCAAGCCTGATCTATCTATCTATCTATCTATCTATATATCTATCTATCTATCTATCCGAATATTTTCATACCTACCTACAAAGAGCAGATCCTATATATCTTTCATCAGAAAAAGATAAACATTAAGTCGAAAATCAATCCTACCGAGATTTTGGTGTCTCCCAACAGATCCTATATATCTTTCATCAAGAAAAATAAACATTAAGTCGAAAATCAAGCCTTATCTATCTATCTATCTATCTATCTATCTATCTATCTATCTATCTATCTATCTATCTATCTATCTATCTATCTATCTATCTATCTATCTTGTGTTGTCTCCGAACAGATCCTATCTATCTTTCATCGAGAACAAATAAACATTTAGGCGAATGTCAAGCCTGATCTATCTATCTAATTATCTGTCTATCTATCTATTTTTCTGCAAATCGATAGAGTTATGTGTTGTCTATCAACATATGCTTATATGTTACATCATGACAAAATATACATTAAGCCTAAAGCCAAGCCTGATCTATCTATCAATCTATCTATCTATCTATCTATCTATCTATCTATCTATCTATCTATCTATCTATCTATCTATCTATCTATCTATCTATCTATCAATCTATCTATCTATCTATCTATCTTTATCTTTCAGTATATACAATAAACAAAATCGAAAGTATAGCCATATATGTGTCTGTCCGTCTGTCTATGTATCTATGTATCTATCTATGTATCTTTCTATCTATCTATCTATCTATCTATCTATCTATCTATCTATCTATCTATCTATCTATTTTGTGCAACAGATATATCAATATAAATAATATTAAAATTCCAAAAATTCTTCAGTCCAAAGGCAATAAAGAATAATTTGTGTATCCTCTAAGAACAATGAACACATTCTCACAACATAAAAATTAATGAGTACAAGTAGCTCAGGAACAGATTGAATCAGAACCCAAAGCCTATCCCAAACATCAAAGGGAAAGATGGACTGACACAACAACATCTTAACAAACAATAAAACCACAGAGGACAAACCGAGTTAGCAGCTCTTTCCCAAGAAGGTGGTAACTCAGTTACCTTTACTGAACTAAATAATTTAGACACACATAAGTGCTAAAATGAAAACATATCGAAATATAATAGCACAGAACATAAAACAAATGAAACCGCAACGAAAGTACCGCCTTAGGACTGTCTGTAACAAAATACTGGGGGGTTTAAACCGGTTTTGACTAGATATGGTATACATAATATAGTGCCACAGAGGCTTTTTCTGTTATTTAAACTTCATCAATGTGGCTAAACTCCAAAAGGTTTGAAAGAAAACGTATGATGTGTATGGCTTAGCAAGCAGCAAGACATACAGAAAGCAAAATAATCCTAAAATAGACTCCAAACCTGCTAAAATACATTATTTTCAACAAGTCAATCTTACTTTTAGAAAAAAATAGACATAAACCATAAATTTGTTAGTTCTCAGAACATGCATAAAGTTCTCAAAAGACAAAAACGGAGTATAAAATCTGCACTATCATATACCTATCTACCTATCTACCTGTCTATCTATCTATATCCAAATCGATAGAGTTTTGTGTTGTCTATAACTAGATGCTTTATATCTTTCATCAAGAAAAATATACATTAAGTCGAAATTCAAACATGATCTATATAGTTATCTATATATCTGTATATCTACCTATATTCTGTATATCTTTCAGTTAATAAAATAGACATTAAGTCGACAGTCTCTCCGTCTATCTATCTATCTATCTATCTATCTATCTATCTATCTATCTATCTATCTATCTATCTATCTATCTATCTATCTATCTATCTATCTGCAAATCGATCGAGTTTTGTGTTGTCTATCAACAGATACTAAATTATTTCATCAAGAAAAATATACATTAAGTCGAAAATCAAGCCCGATCTCTCTATCTATCTATCTATCTGAATATTTTCATACCTACCTACGTACCTACCCAAGAGCAGATCCTATATATTTTTCATCAGAAAAGAAGATAGACATTAAGTCGAAAATCAATCCTATCTGCAAATCGATCGATTTTTACAGATCCTATATATCTTTCAAAAAAATAAACATTAAATCGAAACTCAAGCCTGATCTTCTATCTATCTATCTATCTATCTGCAAATCGATCGAGTTTTACAGATCCTATATATCTTTCAAGAAAATTAAACATTAAATCGAAACTCAAGCCTGATCTTCTATCTATCTATCTATCTATCTATCTATCTATCTATCTATCTATCTATCTATCTATCTATCTATCTATCTATCTATCTATCTATCTATCTATATATCTGCAAATCGATAGAGTTTTGTGTTGTCTAACAACATAAATTTATATCTTTCATCAAGAAAAATATACATTAAGTCGAAGTCAAGCCTGATCTATCTGTCTATTTATCTAACCATTTTAATAGCTACCTACCAACCTACCTATGAAAAACAGATCCTATATATCTTTTATCAGGAAAATTATATATTAAAGCGAAAGTCAAGTCTGAATTATCTATTTATCTATCTATCTATCTATCTATCTATCTATCTATCTATCTATCTATCTATCTATCTATCTATCTATCTATCTATCTATCTATCTGAATATTTCCATACCGACCTACGTACCTACCTATCTGCAAAGAACAGATCCTATATATCTTTCATCAGAAAAAAAGATAATTATTAAGTCGAATTCAATCCTATCTGCAAATGAATCGAGTTTTATGTTGTCTTTTAACAGATCCTGTTAATCTTTCAACATTAAGTCGAAAGTCAATCCTGATCTATCTATCTATTTATCTATCTATCTATCTATCTACCTGCAAATCGATAGAGTTTTGTGTTGTCTATCAACATAGGCTTATATCTTTCATCAAGAAAAAATATGCATTAAGTCGAAAGTCAAGCCTGAACTATCTATCCATTTATCTATCTATCAATCTATCTATCAATAAAGAATAAAAAAGAGTATCCTATGAACAATGAACACATTCTAAAAACCTGAAGTGGAACAGACTACAAAGTTAAGGCTGCTAAAGCCGCTTCAGTAACCCTGTTAAAATTTGGTGAAGAAATACAATAGGAAACTATGCTGAAATTTAATTAAATATTTCAAATGGACACTTGAAAGATCTATCTATCTATCTATCTATCTATCTATCTATCTATCTATCTATCTATCTATCTATCTATCTATCTATCTATCTATCTATCTATCTATCTATCTTTCTATCTATCTATTTTCATACCTACCTACCAACCTACCCATGAACAATATATATCTTTTATTAGGAAAAAATTAAATCGATAGTCAAGCCTGATTTATTAATAAATCTATCTATCTATCTATCTATCTATCTATCTATCTATCTATCTATTATGTCGAAAATCAAGCCAAATCAATCTATCTATCTATCTATCTATCTATCAGAAAAAAAGATACTTATTAAGTCGAATTCAATCCTATCTGCAAATGAGTCGAGTTTTATGTTGTCTTTTAACAGATCCTGTTAATCTTTCAACATTAAGTCGAAAGTCGAAAGTCAAGCCTGATCTATCTATTTATCTATCTATCTATTTATCTATCTATCTACCTGCAAATCGATAGTTTTGTGTTGTCTATCAACATTGGCTTATATCTTTCATCAAGAAAAAATATGCATTAAGTCGAAAGTCAAGCCTGATCTATCTATCTATCTATCTATCTATCTATCTATCTATCTATCTATCTATCTATCTATCTATCTATCTATCTATCTATTTATCTATCTATCTATCTATCTATCTATCTGAATATTTTGATACCTACATACATATCTACCTAAGAGCTGATCCTATATATCTTTCATCAGCAAAAAAGATAGACATTAAGTCGAAAATAAAATTGTATCTGCAAATCGATCGAGGTTTACAGATCCTATATATCTTTCACCAAGAAAAAATAAACATTAAATCGAAAGTCAGGCCTGATCTATCTATCTATCTATTTGAATATTTTCATACCTACCTACGTACCTACCTATCAGCAAAGAGCAGATCCTATATATCTTTCATCAGAAAAAAGATAAACATTAAGTCGAAAATAAATCCTATCTGCAAATGAATCGAGTTTTGTGTTGTCTCCTAACAGATCCTATATATCTTTCAACATTAAGTCGAAAGTCAAGCCTATCTATCTATCTATCTATCTATCTATCTATCTATCTATCTATCTATCTATCTATCTATCTATCTATCTATCTATCTATCTTTCTGAAAATCGATAGAGTTATGTGTTGTCTCAACATAGGCTTATATCTTTCATGAAGAAAAAATATACATTAAGTCGGAAGGCAAGACTGAACTATCAATCTATCTATCTATCTATCTATCTATCTATCTATCTATCTATCTATCTATCTATCTATCTATCTATCTATCTATCTATCTATCTATCTATCTATCCGAATATTGTCATACCTACCTACGTACCTACCTACCTGAAAAAATATACATTAAGTCGGAAGGCAAGACTGAACTATCAATCTATCTATCTATCTATCTATCTATCTATCTATCTATCTATCTATCTATCTATCTATTTATCTATCTATCCGAATATTGTCATACCTACCTACGTACCTACCTACCTGCAAAGAGCAGATCCTATATATCTTTCATCAGAAAAAAAGATAAACATTAAGTCGAAAAACAATCCTACCGAGTTTTGTGTTGTCTCCCAACAGATCCTATATATATCTTTAATCAAGAAAAAATAAACATTAAGTCGAAAGTCAAGCCTGATCTATCTATCTATCTATCTATCTGCAAATCGATAGAGTTATGTGTTGTCTATCAACATATGCTTATACGTTTCGTCAAGACAAAATATACATTAAGTCGAAAGTCAAAATAGAAGTGAATGCAATGATCAGGAATCGATACAATTAACCCACAGCTCCTATCAGTTACACCAAAGGGAAAGAAACACAAACATGAAGTAACAAGACTCTAATGGAAACATCGATAGCGGAAAGCCAAAAGGACAGTTACCTGAGTTACATTAAGCCTGAACTATCAATCATTCTATCTATCTATCTATCTATCTATCTATCTATCTATCTATCTATCTATCTATCTATCTATCTATCTATCTATCTATCTATCTATCTATCTATCTATCTAGCTAGCTATCTGTCTATCTTTATCTTTCAGTATATACAATAGACAAACTCGAAAGTATGACAAACTCGAAAGTATATCCATATATATCTGTCCATCTATCTATGTATCTAAGTGAAACTGGCCCAGTAGTTTCAGAGGGGAAGTCCTTTGAAAATGTTTACGGACGACGACGGACGACGTGCGCTGGAGACTAATTCTATAAGCTCCCCCGCAGCCCTTGGCTCAGGGGAGCTAAAAATATACATTAAGTCGAAAATCAAGCCTGATCTATCTATCTATCTATCTATCTGGATATTTTCATACCTACCTACGTACCTACCCAAGAGCAGATCCTATATATCTTTCATCAGAAAAAAGAAAAAAATCAATCCTATCTGCAAATCGATTGAGTTTTACAGATCCTATATATTTTCATACCTACCAACGTACCTACCTATCTGCAAAGAACAGATCCTATATATCTTTCATCAGAAAAAAAGATAAACATTAAGTCGAAAATCAATCCTATCTGCAAATGAATCGAGTTTTGTGTTGTCTCCTAACAGATCCTAAATACCGTCAACATTTAGTCGAAAGTCATGCCGGATCTATCTATCTATCTATCTATCTATCTATCTATCTATCTATCTATCTATCTATCTATCTATCTATCTATCTATCTATCTATCTATCTATCTATCTATCTATCTGCAAATCGATAGACTTTTGTGTTGTCTATATCTTTCATCAAGTAAAAATATACATTTATGTCGAAAGTCAAGCCTGAACTATCTATCTATCTATAAAGAATAAAAATGAGTATCCCTTAAGCACAATGAACACATTCTAAACACCTGATGTGGGTCAGACTACGCAGTTTCGAATACTCAAGCCTCATCAGTAACCCTGTTAAGATTTGGTGACGGAAACCAATGGAAAACTATTCTGAAATTTCATTAAATGTTTCAAAGGGTCAGTTGAAAGGTCTATCTATCTATCTATATATCTATCTATCCATCTAACTATCTATCTATCTATCTATCTGAATATTTTTATACCTCCCTAAGCACCTACCTACCTGCAAAGAGCAGATCCTACTTATCTTTCATCAGAAAAATCGTAAGTAAAGGTAACTCAGGAAAAGCCACAATCAAAGATCACAGCCATCCCAGGTCACCAAAGAAAGTAAGAAGGGGTGAGACGACGGTACAAACACAGTCAAACTTGTGAATATACCAACAGAACAAAACCGACCAACATATGTGAAACTGCAAAGGAACGACCGCCTTTGGACGGTCAGCAGCAAGACTACTGGGGGGCTTCAACTCCGGAGTTTACGAAATTTCAACCCTCGCCCTCATCAGAAAAAACATAACCATTAAGTCGAAAATCAATCCTACCGAGTTTTGTTTTGTCACCCAACAGATCCTATATTTTTCAAGAAAAAATAAATATTAAGTCGAAAGTCAAGCCTGATCTATCTATCTATCTATCTATCTATCTATCTATCTATCTATCTATCTATCTATCTATCTATCTATCTATCTATCTATCTATCTATCTATCTATCTATCTATATGAATATTGTCATACCTACCTACGTACCTATCTACCTGCAAAGAGCAGATCCTATATATCTTTCATCGGAAGAAAGATAAACATTAAGTCGAAAATTAATCCTACCGAGTTTTTTGTTGTCTCCCAACAGATCCCATATATCTTTCATCAAGAAAACTAACCATTAAGTCGAAAGTCAAGCCTGATCTATCTATCTATCTATCTATCTATCTATCTATCTATCTATCTATCTATCTATCTATCTATCTATCTATCTATCTATCTATCTATCTATCTATCTATCTATCTATCAATCTATCTGCAAATCGATAGAGTTATGTGTTGTCTATCAACATATGCTTATACGTTTCATCAAGACAAAATATACATTTAGTCGAAAGTCAAGACTGGTCTATTTATCATTCTATTTATCTATCTATCTATCTATCTATCTAACTATCTATCTATCTATCTATCTATCTAGATACTATCTGTCTATCTATCTATCTATCTGTCTATCTGAATATTTTCATACCTACCTACGTACCTACCTACTTCCAAAGAGCAGATGCTATAATTCTTTCATCAGAAAAAAGATAGACATTAGGTCGAAAATCAATCCTGTCTGCAAATCGATCGAATATTACAGATCCAATATATTTTTCATCAAAAAAAAATAAACATTAAGTCTAAAGTCAAGCCTGATCTATCTATCTATCTATCTATCTATCTATCTATCTATCTATCTATCTATCTATCTATCTATCTATCTATCTATCTATCTATCTATCTATATAACCATTTTCATACATACCTTCCAACCTACCTGTGCACAACAGATCCTACCTTTATATTTTTTATCAGATAAAAATATATATTAAATCGAAAGTCAAAAGTATCTATCTATCTATCTGTCCATATATCTGAATATTTTCATACCTACCTACGTACGTACATACCTGCAAAAAGCAGATCCTGTATATCTTTCATCAGAAAAAAGATAAACATTAAGTCGAAAATCAATCCTACCGAGTTTTGTTTTGTCTCCCAACGGATCCTATATATCTTTCATCAAGAAAAATAAACATTAAGTCGAAACTCAAGCCTAATCTTCTATCTATCTATCTATCTATCTATCTATCCATCTATCTATCTATCTATCTATCTATCTATCTATCTATCTATCTATCTATCTATCTATCTATCTATCTATCTATCTATCTATCTATCTTGTGTTGTCTCCCAACAGATCCTATCTATCTTTCATCGAGAACAAATAAACATTAAGACGAATGTCAAGCCTGATCTATCTATTTATATATCTGTCTATCTATCTGTCTTTCTGCAAATCGATAGAGTTATGTGTTGTCTATCAACATATGCTTATATGTTTCATCATGACAAATATACATTAAACCTAAAGCCAAGCCTGATCTATCTATCTATCTATCTATCTATCTATCTATCTATCTATCTATCTATCTATCTATCTATCTATCTATCTATCTATCTATCTTTATAGTTCAGTATATACAATAAACAAAGTCGAAAGTATAGCCATATATGTGTCTGTCCGTCTTTCTATGTATCTATCTATCTATCTATCTATCTATCTATCTATCTTGTGCAACAGATATATCAATATATATAATATTAAAATTCCAAAAATTCTTCAGTCCAAAGGCAATAACGAATAAATTGTGTATCCTCTAAGAACAACGAACACATTCTCACAACATAAAAATTAATGAGTAAAAGTAGCTCAGGAACTGATTGAATCAGAACCCAAAGCCTATCCCAAACATCAAAGGGAAAGATCGACTAAGACAACAACATCTTAACAAACTATAAAACCACAGAGGACAAGCCGAGTTAGCAGTTCTTTCCCAAGCAGGTGGTAACTCAGTTACCTTTACTGAACTAAATAATTTAGACACACATAAGTGCTAAAATGAAAACATATCGAATTATAATAGCACAGAACATAAAACAAATGAAACCGCAACGAAAGTACCGCCTTGGGACTGTCAGTAACAAATACTGGGGGTTTTAAACCGGTTTTGACCAGACTTGGTATACTTAATATAGTGCCACAGAGGCTTTTTCTGTTATTTAAACTTCATCAGTGTGGCTAAACTCCAAAAGTTTTGAAAGAAAACGTATGATGTGTTTGACTTATCAAGCAGCAAGACATACAGAAAGCAAAATAATCCTAAAATAGACTCCAAACCTGCTAAAATACATTATTTTTAACCAGTCAATCTTACTTGTAGAAAAAAATAGACATAAACCATAAATTTGTTAGTTCTCAGAACACGCATAAAGTTCTCAAAGGACTAAAACGGAGTATAAAATCTGCACTATCATATATCTATCTACCTATCTACCTGTCTATCTATCTATATCCAAATCGATAGAGTTTTATGTTATCTATAACTAGATGCAATATATCTTTCATCAAGAAAAATAAATATTAAGTCGAAATTCAAGCATGATCTATCTATTTATCTATATATCTGTATATCTACCTATATTCTGTATATCTTTCAGTTAATAAAATAGATATTAAGTCGACAGTCTCTCCGTCTATCTATCTATCTATCTATCTATCTATCTATCTATCTATCTATCTATCTATCTATCTATCTATCTATCTATCTATCTATCTAATCTATCTATCTATCTATCTATCTGCAAATCGATCGAGTTTTGTGATGTCTATCAACAGATACTAAATTATTTCATCAAGAAAAATATACATTAAGTCGAAAATCAAGCCCTATCTATCTATCTATCTATCTATCTATCTATCTATCTATCTATCTATCTATCTATCTATCTATCTATCTATCTGTCTATATGAATATTTTCATACCTACCTACGTACCTACCCAAGAGCAGATCCTATATATCTTTCATCAGAAAAGAAGAAAGACATTAAGTCGAAAATCAATCCTATCTGCAAATCGATCGAGTTTTACAGATCCTATATATCTTTCAAGAAAAATAAACATTAAACCGAAACTCAAGCCTGATCTTCTATCTATCTATCTATCTATCTATCTATCTATCTATCTATCTATCTATCTATCTATCTATCTATCTATCTATCTATCAATCTATCAATCTATCTGCATATCGATAGAGTTTTGTGTTGTCTATCAACATAGGTTTATATCTTTCATCAAGAAAAAATATACATTTATGTCGAAAGTCAATCCTGATCTATCTATCTATCTATCTATCTATCTATCTATCTATCTATCTATCTATCTATCTATCTATCTATCTATCTATCTATCTATCTATCTATCTATCTATCTTCTAATCGATAGAGCTATGTGTTGTCTATCAACATATGCTTATATCTTTCATCAAGAAAAATATGCATTAAGACGAAAGTCAAGCCTGATCTATCTATCTATCTATCTATATATCTATCTATCTATCTATCCGAATATTTTCATACCTACCTACAAAGAGCAGATCCTATATATCTTTCATCAGAAAAAGATAAACATTAAGTCGAAAATCAATCCTACCGAGATTTTGGTGTCTCCCAACAGATCCTATATATCTTTCATCAAGAAAAATAAACATTAAGTCGAAATTCAAGCCTGATCTATCTATCTATCTATCTATCTATCTATCTATCTATCTATCTATCTATCTATCTATCTATCTATCTATATATCATTCTTCAAATCGATAGAGCTATGTGTTGTCTATCAACATATGCTTATATCTTTAATCAAGAAAAAATATACATTAAGTCGAAAGTCAAGCCTGATCTATCTATCTATCTATCTATCTATCTATCTATCTATCTATCTATCTATCTATCTATCTATCTATCTATCTATCTATCTATCTATATCTATCTATCTATCTATCTATCTATATATCTATCTATCCGAATATTTTCATACCTACCTAAGTTCCTATCTACCTGCAAAGAGCAGATCCTATATATCTTTCATCAGAAAAAGATAAACGTTAAGTCGAAAATCAATCCTACCCGAGTTTTTGTTGTTTCCCAACAGATCCTATATATCTTTCATCAAGAAAAATAAACATTAAGTCGACAGTCAAGCCTGATCTATCTATCTATCTATCTATCTATCTATCTATCTATCTATCTATCTATCTATCTATCTATCTATCTGCATATCCATAGAGTTTTCTGTTGTCTATCAACATAGGTTTATATCTTTAATCAAGAAAAAATATACATTAAGTCGAAAGTCAAGCCTGATCTATCTATCTATCTTCTATCTATCAAGAAAAATAAACATTAAGTCGAAAGTCAAGCCTGATCTATCTATCTATCTATCTATCTATCTATCTATCTATCTATCTATCTATCTATCTATCTGCATATCCATAGAGTTTTCTGTTGTCTATCAACATAGGTTTATATCTTTAATCAAGAAAAAATATACATTAAGTCGAAAGTCAAGTCTGATCTATATATCTATCTTCTATCTATCTATCTATCTATCTATCTATCTATCTATCTATCTATCTATCTATCTATCTATCTATCTATCTATCTATCTATCTATCTATCTTCAAATCCATAGAGCTATGTGTTGTCTATCAACATATGCTTATATCTTTCATCAAGAACAAATATACATTAAGACAAAAGTCAAGCCTGATCTATCTATCTATCTATCTATCTATCTATCTATGTATCTATCTAAATTATTTCATCAAGAAAAAAAATAAGTCGACAGTCTCTCCGTCTTTCTATCCATCTATCTATCTATGTATCTATCTATCTATCTATCTATCTATCTATCTATCTATCTATCTATCTATCTATCTATCTATCTATCTATCTATCTGCAAATCGATCGAGTTTTGTGTTGTCTATCAACAGATACTAAATTATTTCATCAAGAAAAATATACATTAAGTCGAAAATCAAGCCCGATCTGTCTCTGTCTATCTATCTTTCTATCTATCTATCTATCTGAATATTTTCATACCTACCTACGTACCTACCCAAGAGCAGATCCTATATATCTTTCATCAGAAAAGAAGATAGACATTAAGTCGAAAATTAATCCTGTCTGCAAATGGATCGAGTTTTACAGATCCTATATATCTTTCAAGAAAAATAAACATTAAATCGAAACTAAAGCCTGATCTTCTATCTATCTATCTATCTATCTATCTATCTATCTATCTATCTATCTATCTATCTATCTATCTATCTATCTATCTATCTATCTTCAAATCGATAGAGCTATGTGTTGTCTATCAACATATGCTTATATCTTTCATCAAGAAAAAATATACATTAAGACGAAAGTCAAGCCTGATCTATCTATCTATCTATCTATCTATCTATCTATCTATCTATCTATCTATCTATCTATCTATCTATCTATCTATCTATCTATCTATCTATCTATCTATCTATCTATCTATCTATCTTCAAATCGATAGAGTTTTGTGTTGTCTATCAACATAGGTTTATATCTTTCATCAAGAAAAAATATACATTTATGTCGAAAGTCAATCCTGATCTATCTATCTATCTATCTATCTATCTATCTATCTATCTATCTATCTATCTATCTATCTATCTATCTATCTATCTATCTATCATTCTTCTAATCGATAGAGCTATGTGTTGTCTATCAACATATGCTTATATCTTTCATCAAGAAAAATATGCATTAAGACGAAAGTCAAGTCTGATCTATCTATCTATCTATCTATCTATCTATCTATCTATCTATCTATCTATCTATCTATCTATCTATCTATCTATCTATCTATCTATCTATCTATCTATATATCTATCTATACGAATATTTTCATACCTACCTACGTTCCTATCTACCTGCAAAGAGCAGATAATATATATCTTTCATCAGAAAAAGATAAACATTAAGTCGAAAATCAATCCTACCGAGATTTTGGTGTCTCCCAACAGATCCTATATATCTTTCATCAAGAAAAATAAACATTAAGTCGAAAGTCAAGCCTGATCTATCTATCTATCTATCTATCTATCTATCTATCTATCTATCTATCTATCTATCTATCATTCTTCAAATCGATAGAGCTATGTGTTGTCTATCAACATATGCTTATATCTTTAATCAAGAAAAAATATACATTAAGTCGAAAGTCAAGCCTGATCTATCTATCTATCTATCTATCTATCTATCTATCTATCTATCTATCTATCTATCTATCTATCTATCTATCTATCTATCTATCTATCTATCTATCTATATATCTATCTATCCGAATATTTTCATACCTACCTAAGTTCCTATCTACCTGCAAAGAGCAGATCCTATATATCTTTCATCAGAAAAAGATAAACATTAAGTCGAAAATCAATCCTACCCGAGTTTTTGTTGTCTCCCAACAGATCCTATATATCTCTCATCAAGAAAAATAAACATTAAGTCGAAAGTCAAGCCTGATCTATCTATCTATCTATCTATCTATCTATCTATCTATCTATCTATCTATCTATCTATCTATCTATCTATCTATCTATCTATCTATCTATCTATCTATCTGCATATCCATAGAGTTTTTTGTTGTCTATCAACATAGGTTTATATCTTTAATCAAGAAAAAATATACGTTAAGTCGAAAGTCAAGCCTGATCTATCTATCTATCTTCTATCTATCTATCTATCTATCTATCTATCTATCTATCTATCTATCTATCTATCTTAAATATACATTAAGTCGAAAGTCAAGCCTGATCTATCTATCTATCTTCTTTCTATCTATCTATCTATCTATCTATCTACCTATCTATCTATCTATCTATCTATCTATCTATCTATCTATCTATCTTCAAATCCATAGAGCTATGTGTTGTCTATCAACATATGCTTATATCTTTCATCAAGAACAAATATACATTAAGACAAAAGTCAAGCCTGATCTATCTATCTATCTGTCTATATATCTACCTATCTATATATCTATCTATCTATCCGAATATTGTCATACCTACCTACGTTCCTATCTACCTGCAAAGAGCAGATCCTTTATATCTTTCATCAGAAAAAGATAAACATTAAGTCGAAAATCAATCCTACCGAGTTGTTCGTTGTCTCCCAACAGATCCTATAGGTCTTTCATCAAGAAAAATAAACATTAAGTCGAAAATCAAGCCTGATCTATCTATCTATCTATCTATCTATCTATCTATCTATCTATCTATCTATCTATCTATCTATCTATCTATCTATCTATCTATCTATCTGAAAACGTTCATACTTACCTATGTACCTACCCAAGAGCAGATTCTATATATCTTTCATCAGAAAAAAAAGATAGACATTAAGTCGAAAATCAATCCTATCTGCAAATCGATCGAGTTTTACAAATCCTATATATCTTTCAAGAAATATAAACATTAAAACGAAAGTCAAGCCTGATCTATCTATCTATCTATCTATCTATCTATCTGAAAACTTTCATACTTACCTATGTACCTACCCAAGAGCAGATTCTATATATCTTTCATCAGAAAAAAAGAGACATTAAGTCGAAAATCAATCCTATCTGCAAATCGATCAAGTTTTACAAATCCTATATATCTTTCAAGAAATATAAACATTAAAACGAAAGTCAAGCCTGATCTATCTATCTATCTATCTATCTGTCTATCTGTCTATCTATCTACCTATCTATCTATCTATCTATATATCTATCTATCTATCTATCTATCTATCTATCTATCTATCTATCTATCTATCTATCTGTCTATCTATATATCTATCTATCTATCTATCTATCTATCTATATATCTATCTATCTATCTGCCCATATATCTGAATATTTTCATAACTACCTACGTACCTACATACCTGCAAAAAGCAAATCCTATATATCTTTCATCAGCAAAAAGATACACATTAAGTCGAAAATCAATCCTACCGAGTTTTTTTTTGTCTCCCAAAAGATCATATATATATCTTTCATCAAGAAAAATAAACATTAAGTCGAAAGTCAAGCCTGATCTATCTATCTATCTTTCTATATATCTATCTATCTATCTATCTTTATTGTGTTGTCTCCCAACAGATCCTATCTATCTTATATCGAGAACAAATAAACATTAAGACGAATGTCAAACCTGATCTATCTATCTATCTATCTATCTATCTGTCTATCTATCTTTCTTTCTGCAAATCGATAGAGTTATGTGTTGTCTATCAACATATGCTTATATGTTTCATCATGACAAAATATACATTAAGCCTGATCTATCTATCTATCTATTTATCTATCTATCTATCTATCTATCTATCTATTTATCTATCTATCTATCAATAAACAAAATCGAAAGTATAGCCATATATGTGTCTGTCCGTCTATCTATGTATCTATCTATCTATATATCTATGTATGTATCTATCTATCTATCTATCTATCTATCTATCTATCTATCTATCTATCTATCTATCTATCTATCTATCCATTTTGTGCAACATATATATCAATATATTTAATATTAAAATTCCAAAAATTCTTCAGTCCAAAGGCAATAAAGAATAAATTGTGTATCCTTTAAGAACAATGAACACATTCTCACAACATAAAAATTAATGAGTAAAAGTAGCTCAGGAACAGATTGAATCAGAACCCAAAGCCTATCCCAAACATCAAAGGGAAAGATGGACTGATACAACAACATCTTAACAAACAATAAAACCACAGAGGACAAGCCGAGTTAGCAGCTCTTTCCCAAGCAGGTGGTAACTCAGTTACTTTTACTGAACTAAATAATTTAGACACACATAAGTGCTAAAATGAAAACATATCGAAATATAATTTCACAGAACATAAAACAAATGAAACCGCAACGAAAGTACCGCCTTAGGACGGTCAGTAACAAAATACTGCGGGGTTCAAACCGGTTTTGACCAGACTTGGTATACATAATATAGTGCCACAGAGGCTTTTTCTGTTATTTAAACTTCATCAATGTGGCTAAACTCCAAACGGTTTGAAAGAAAACGTATGATGTGTATGACTTAGCAAGCAGCAAGACATACAGAAAGCAAAATAGGCCTAAAATAGACTCCAAACCTGCTAAAATACATTATTTTTAACAAGTCAATCTTACTTTTAGAAAAATATAGACATAAACCATAAATTTGTTAGTTCTCAGAACATGCATAAAGTTCTCAAAGGACAAAAACGGAGTATAAAATCTACACTATCATATATCTATCTACCTATCTACCTGTCTATCTATCTATATCCAAATCGATAGAGTTTTGTGTTGTCTATAACTAGATGCTATATATCTATCATCGAGAAAAATATACATTAAGTCGAAATTCATGCATGATCTATCTATTTATCTATATATCTGTATATCTACCTATATTCTGTATATCTTTCAGTTAATAAAATAGACATTAAGTCGACAGTCTCTCCGTCTATCTATCTATCTATCTATCTATCTATCTATCTATCTATCTATCTATCTATCTATCTATCTATCTATCTATCTATCTATCTATCTATCTATCTATCTATCTATCTATCTGCAAATCGATCGAGTTTTGTGTTGTCTATCAACAGATACTAAATTATTTCATCAAGAAAAATATACATTAAGTCGAAAATCAAGCCCGATCTGTCTCTGTCTATCTATCTATCTATCTATCTATCTATCTATCTATCTATCTATCTATCTATCTATCTATCTATCTATCTATCTGAATATTTTCATACCTACCTACGTACCTACCCAAGAGCAGATCCTATATCTTTCATCAGAAAAGAAGATAGACATTAAGTCGAAAATCAATCCTGTCTGCAAATCGATCGAGTTTTACAGATCCTATATATCTTTCAAGAAAAATAAACATTAAATCGAAACTCAAGCCTGATCTTCTATCTATCTATCTATCTATCTATCTATCTATCTATCTATCTATCTATCTATCTATCTATCTATCTATCTATCTTCAAATCGATAGAGCTATGTGTTGTCTATCAACATATGCTTATATCTTTCATCAAGACAAAATATACATTAAGACGAAAGTCAAGCCTGATCTATCTATCTATCTATCTATCTATCTATCTATCTATCTATCTATCTATCTATCTATCTATCTATCTATCTATCTATCTATCTATCTATATAAACACTAAATCAAAAGTCAAGCCTGATCTATCTATCTATCTATCTATCTATCTATCTATCTATCTGACAATCGATAGAGTTTTGTGTTGTCTATCAACATAGGTTTATATCTTTCATAAAAAAAAAATATACATTAAGTCGAAGTCAAGCCTGAACTATCTGTCTATTTATCTAACCATTTTCATAGGGCGGTCACCAGCCTACCTATGAAAAACAGATCCTATATATCTTTTATCAGGAAAATTATATATTAAAGCGAAAGTCGAGCCTGAATTATCTATATATCTATCTTATCTATCTATCTATCTATCTATCTATCTATCTATCTATCTATCTATCTATCTGTCTGAATATTTTCATACCGACCTACGTACCTACATATCTGCAAAGAACAGATCCTATATATCTTTCATCAGAAAAAAGATAATCATTAAGTCGAATTCAATCCTATCTGCAAATGAATCGAGTTTTATGTTGTCTTTTAACAGATCCTGTTAATCTTTCAACATTAAGTCGAAAGTCAAGCCTGATCTATCCATCTATTTATCTATTTATCTATCTATCTATCTACCTGCAAATCGACAGAGTTTTGTGTTGTCTATCAACATAGGCTTATATCTTTCATCAAGAAAAAATATGCATTAAGTCGAAAGTCAAGCCTGAACTATCTATCTATTTATCTATCTATCCATAAAGAATAAAGAAGAGTATCCCCTAAGAACAATGAACACATTTTAAACACCTGAAGTGGGACAGACTACGAAGTTTCGGCTACTAAAGCCTCATCAGTAACCCTGTTTAGATTTGGTGACGAAAACCAAGAGGAAACTATGCTGAAATTTCATTAAATATTTCAAATGGGCACTTGAAAGATCTATCTATCTATCTATCTATCTATCTATCTATCTATCTATCTATCTATCTATCTATCTATCTATCTATCTATCTATCTATCTATCTATCTATCTATCTATCTATCTATCAGTCTATCTATCTATCTATTTTCGTACCTACATACCAACCTTCCCAGGAACAATATATCTTTTATCAAGAAAAAATAAAAATTAAATCGATAGTTAAGCCTGATTTATTAATAAATCTATATCTATCTATCTATCTATCTATCTATCTATCTATCTATCTATCTAGCTATCTATCTATCTATCTATCTGCATGTCTGTCTGTCTGTCTGGCCGTCTGTCCGACAGTCAGTCAATCAGTCCGTCTAACCTTCGATCCGCATCTATCTATCCTTCTATCTGTAGTCCATGTTACAGGGAAGGGTCCCAAAGTCTATCTATCTATCTATCTATCTATCTATCTATCTATCTATCTATCTATCTATCTATCTATCTATCTATCTATCTATCTATCTATCTATCTATCTATCTATCTATCTATCTATCTATCTATAAAGTCGAAAATCAAGCCTAATCTATCTATCTATCTATCTATCTATCTATCTATCTATCTATCTATCTATCTATCTATTTATCTATCTATCTATATCTTACAGTATATACAATAAACAAAGTCGAAAGTACAGCCATATATGTGTTTGTCCATCTATCTATCTATCTATCTATCTATCTATCTATCTATCTTTCTATCTATCTATCTATCTGTCCATATATCTGAATATTTTCATACCTACCTACGTACCTACATATCTGCAAAAAGCAGATCCTATATATCTTTCATCAGAAAAAAGAGAAACATTAAGTCGAAAATCAATCCTACCGAGTTTTGTTTTGTCTCCCAATAGATCCTATATATCTTTCATCAAGAAAAATAGACATTAAGTCGAAAGTCAAGCCTGATCTATCTATCTATCTATCTATCTATCTATCTATCTATCTATCTATTTATCTATCTATCTATCTATCTTGTGTTGTCTCCCAACAGATCCTATTTATCTTTCATCGAGAAAAAATAAACATTGAGACGAATGTCAAGCCTGATCTATCTATCTATATATATATCTATCTATCTATCTATCTATCTTTCTTTCTGCAAATCGATAGAGTTATGTGTTGTCTATCAACATATGCTTATATGTTTCATCATGACAAAATATACATTAAACCTAATGCCAAGCCTGATCTATCTATCTATCTATCTATCTATCTATCTATCTATCTATCTATCTATCTATCTATCTATCTTTATCTTTCAGTATATACAATAAACAAAGTCGAAAGTATAGCCATATATGTGTTTGTCCGTCTATCTATCTATCTATCTATCTATCTATCTATCTATCTATCTATCTATCTATCTATCTATCTATCTATCTATCTATCTATCTATCTATCTATTTTGTGCAACAGATATATCAATATATATAACATTAAAATTCGAAAAATTCTTCAGTGCAAAGGCAATAAAGAATAAATTGTGTATCCTCTACGAACAATGAACACATTCTCACAACATAAAGTAGACCAGACTTGGTATACATAATATAGTGCCACAGAGGCTTTTTCTGTTATTTAAACTTCATCAGTGGGGCTAAACTCCAAAAGGTTTGAAAGAAAACGTATGGTGTGTATAACTTTGCAAGCAGCAAGATATACAGAAATCAAAATAAGCCTAAAATAGACTCCAAACCTGCCATACATTATTTTTAATAAGTCAATCTTAGTCTTAGAAAAAAATATACTTAAACCATAAATTACTTAGTTCTCAGAACATGCATAAAGTTCTCAAAGGACAAAAACGGAGTATAAAATCTGCATATCGATCGAGTTTTGTGTTGTTTATCAACAGATACTAAATTATTTCATCAAGAAAAAATATACATTAAGTCGAAAATCAAGCCCGATCTATCTACCTATCTACCTATCTATCTATCTATCTATCTATCTATCTGAATAGTTTCATACCTACCTACGTACCTACCCAAGAGCAGATCCTATATATCTTTCATCAAGTCATTAAGTCGGAAATCAATCCTATCTGCAAATCGATCGAGTTTTACAGATCCTATATATATTTCAAGAAAAAAAACATTGAAACGAAACTCAAGCCTGATCTTCTATCTATCTATCTATCTATCTATCTATCTATCTATCTATCTATCTATCTATCTATCTATCTATCTATCTATCTATCTATAATTCTTCAAATCGATAGAGCTATGTGTTGTCTATCAACATATGCTTATATCTTTCATCAAGAAAAAATATACATTAAGACGAAAGTCAAGCCTGATCTATCTATCTATCTATCTATCTATCTATCTATCTATCTATCTATCTATCTATCTATCTATCTATCTATCTATCTATCCGAATATTGTCATACCTACTGACGTTCCTATCTACCTGCAAAGAGCAGATCCTACATATCTTTCATCAGAAAAAGATAAACATTAAGTCGAAAATCAATCCTACCGAGTTTTTGTTGTCTCCCAACAGATCCTATATATCTTTCATCAAGAAAAATAAACATAGTCGAAAGTCAAGCCTGATCTATCTATCTATCTATCTATCTATCTATCTATCTATCTATCTATCTATCTATCTATCTATCTATCTGCATATCGATAGAGCTATGTGTTGTCTATCAACATAGGTTTATATCTTTCTTCAAGAGAAAATATACATTAAGACGAAAGTCAAGCCTGATCTATCTATCTATCTATCTATCTATCTATCTATCTATCTATCTATCTATCTATCTATCTATCTATCTATCTATCTATCTATCTATCTATCTATCTATCTATCCGAATATTGTCATACCTACCTACGTTCCTATCTACCTGCAAAGAGCAGATCCTATATATCTTTCATCAGAAAAAGATAACATTAAGTCGAAAATCAATCCTACCGAGTTTTTGTTGTCTCCCAACAGATCCTATATATCTTTCATCAAGAAAAATAAACATTAAGTCGAAGGTCAAACCTGATCCATCTATCTATCTATCTATCTATCTATCTATCTATCTATCTATCTATCTATCTATCTATCTATCTATCTATCTATCTATCTATCTATCTATCTATCTATCTATCTATCTATCATCTATCTATCTATCTAATCGATAGAGTTTTGTGTTGTCTATTAACATAGGTTTATATCTTTCATCAAGAAAAATATACATTAAGTCGAAGTCAACCCTGAACTATCTGTCTATTAATCTAACCATTTTCATAGCTACCTACCAACCTACCTATGAAAAACAGATCCTATAAATCTTTTAATAGGAAAATTTGATAGATCAGGCTTGACTTTCGACTTAATGTTGAAAGATATATAGGATCTGTTAGGAGACAACACAAAACTCGATTCAGATGCAGATAGGATTGATTTTCGACTTAATGTCTATCTTTTTTTTCTCATGAAAGGTACCAAGGATCTGCTCTTGGATAGGTACGTCGGTAGGTATGAAAATATTCAGATAGATAGATAGATAGATAGATAGATACATAGATAGATCAGGCTTGATATTTGACTTAAGTTATATTTTTTCTTGATGAAATAATTTAGTATCTGTTGATAGACAACACAAAACTAGATCGATCTGCAGATAGATAGATAGATAGATAGATAGATAGATAGATAGATAGATAGATAGATAGATAGATAGATAGATAGATAGATAGATAGATAGATAGATAGATAGATAGATAGATAGATAGATAGATAGATAGACTTTCGACTTAATGTTTATCTTTTTTCTGATGAAACATATATAGGATCTGCTCATTGCAGATAGGTAGGTATGTAGGTGGGTATGAAAATAATCAGATAGATAGATAGATAGATAGATAGATAGATAGATAGATAGATAGATAGATAGATAGATAGATAGATCATGCTTTACTTTCGATTTAATATATAATTTTCCTAATAAAATATATATAGGATCTGTTGTTCATAGGCAGGTTGGTAGGTAGCTATGAAAATTGTTAGATAAATAGATAGATAATTCAGACTTGACTTTCGACTTAATGTATATTTTTTCTTGATGAAAGATATAAACCTATGTTGATAGACAACACAAAACTCTATCGATTTACAGATAGATAGATAGATAGATAGATCAGGCTATGCAAAGGGCTAGCATAGTGAAAACAGGGGGATCGGCTAGTAGCACTCAATTTTGCTTCATCTCAGTGTTTGATTTTGATTTATGTCTCTGTGGTGATGCATTGATTGAGTAAGGAAATCATTATACTAACCGAATATTAAATGTTTATTGTTGGGAACAACACCTTAACCTAGGGCGAAGATTCGCGCGGTAAAAGATCTTTAAGCCCCCAAGTGGCGTTTGCTGCTGACCGTTCTAAGGCGGTAGTTTTGGTGTTGTTCTTTCTATGTTATATGTGCTGTAGGTCTACGAAATTGTTTTACGTTGTGGTTTAGTGTTTTCTAATGGTCCTGTCACCCCGTGTGGGAAAGAGAGGGCTGATTTTTCCATTTCATAAACACTTGTAATTTTTCTTGTAAATGTGCATGTTTTCTCTTCCTCTTGGTGTCGAGAGTCGGCTGCGTCTTATGATTGTGGCACTCCCTGGGTCTTTCTTTAGAATTTTTGACTTTCGACTTAATGTTTAGATAGATAGATAGATAGCGAGATAGATAGATAGATAGATAGACTTTCCTCTTTTTGTCTATTATATTAACTGAAAGATTGATTCTGAGAACTAACAAATTTATGGTTTATGTCTATTTTTTTTGTAAAACTAATATTGACTTGTTAAAAATCATATTTTAGCAGGTTTGGAGTCTATTTTAGGCTTATTTTGCTTTCTGTATGTCTTGCTGCTTGCTACGTCGTACACATCATACGTTTTCTTTCAAACCTTTTGGAGTTTAGGCACACTGATGAAGTTTTAATAACAGAAAGGCCTCTGTGGCACTATATTATCTATACCAAGTCTGGTCTACTTTATGTTGTGAGAATGTGTTCATTGTTCTTAGAGGATACTCAATTTATTCTTTACTGCCTTTGGACTGAAGAATGTTTCGAATTTTAATATTATATATATTGATATATCGGTTGCACAAGATAGATAGATAGATAGATAGATAGATAGATAGATAGATAGATAGATAGATAGATAGATAGATAGATAGATAGATAGATAGATAGATATACGGACAGACACATATATATTGCTATACTTTCGACTTTGTCTATTGTATATACTGAAAGATAAAGATAGATAGATAGATAGATAGATAGATAGATAGATAGAAAGATAGATAGATAGATAGATAGATAGATAGATAGATAGATAGATAGATAGATAGATAGATAGATAGATAGATAGATAGATAGATAGATAGATAGATAGATAGATCAGGCTTGGCTTTAGGCTTAATGTATATTTTGTCTTGATGAAACATATACGCATATGTTGATAGACAACACATAGCTATCGATTTGTAGAAAGATAGATAGATAGATAGATAGATAGATAGATAGATAGATAGATAGATAGATAGATAGATAGATAGATAGATAGATAGATAGATAGATAGATAGATAGATAGATAGATAGATAGATCAGGCTTGACATTCGACTTAATATTTATTTATTCTCGATGAAAGATATATAGGATCTGTTGGGAGACAACACAAGGTAAATAGATAGATAGATAGATAGATAGATAGATAGATAGATAGATAGATAGATAGATAGATAGATAGATAGATAGATAGATAGATAGATAGTTCAGGCTTGACTTCCGACATAAATGTATATTTTATCTTGATCAAAGATATGACTATGTTGATAGACAACGTAAAACTCTAACGATTTGCAGATAGATAGACTGATAGATAGATAGATAGATAGATAGATAGATAGATAGATAGATAGATAGATAGATAGATAGATAGATAGATAGATAGATAGATAGATAGATAGATAGATAGATAGATAGATAGATAGATAGATAGATAGATCAGGCTTGAATGTCGACTTAATGTTGAAAGATATATAGGATCTGTTAGGAGACAACACAAAACTCGATTCAGTTGCAGATAGGATTGATTTTCAACTTAATGTCTATTTTTTTCTGATTAAAGAGATATATAGGATCTGCTCTTTGGTAGGTACGTAGGAAGGTATGAAAATATTCAGATAGATAGATAGATAGATAGATAGATAGATAGATAGATAGATAGATAGATAGATAGATAGACAGATAGATAGATAGACATTTTCTTCTACTCCAGCATTTTAGTGGTTTCTTGCTGTTGAGTCCTCAACGTTGTTTCATCTCAGTGGTTGTGTGATTTTTGTGTTCTCGGAGATGATGCACTGATGAGTTAGGAGGCCTTCATGCGGACTGAACAAATTATTTGTCTAAATCGCGACGGAAGTAAGGGCGAGGATTGCAGCTGCGTAAAATCGATTTAAGCCCCCCAGTTGAATTCGTTTCACTGACCGTTCCAAGGCGGTTCTTCTGTCGCGGTTTATTTTTGTTATGGTGTGTCTTTTGTGTGTGTGTATCGCTTACATTATTTTATTTTGGATAGCCAATTGGCCATTTTGTGGGAAAGTGACTGTCCTTTTGGCTGTCCGCTATTGATGTTTCCATTAGAGTCTAGTTATTTCATGTTTGTGTTTCTTTCCCTTTGGTGTCAGTGATAGGAGCTGTGGGTTAATTGTATCGGTTCCTGATCGGTGCCTTCACTTCTATTTTGATTTTCGATTTAATGTATACTTTTTTCTTGATGAAATAATTTAGCAACTGTTGATAGACAACACAAAACAAGAGCACCGCAAGCGGGTGCCAACGCTCGTCTGCAGTTTCTCTTAGAAAACAAAAGTTCTAAGTCAAATCAAATTGCAAGATGGAGTTATAAAACTTGTAGGGAATGTAGCTCTTGTGATGGTGAGTATGTGTATGAAGTTTCATGAAGGTAGGCCAAATACTTTTGGAAATATGGTCAAGGTTAAGTTTTTTGGTTAATTTTTCGAAAAATAGGTCAAAGTTCAAAGATCAAGGTCACAGGTCAAAAAGCGTGGTATGACTGAAAAGGTCTTGTCCCAAGGAACATTCATGTGAAGTTGGAAGGCTCTGTTGTGAATAGTATTGAAATAAGAGACAAAAACAATTTAAAAAAAACGGAGAGAAAAGGGGAGATAATTCAATCAAATTGCAAGATGGAGTTATAAAACTTGTAGGGAATGTAGCTCTTGTGATGGTGAGTATGTGTATGAAGTTTCATGAAGGTAGGCCAAATACTTTTGGAAATATGGTCAAGGTTAAGGTTTTCGGTTAAATTTTCGAAAAATAGGTCAAAGTTCAAAGGTCAAGGTCACAGATCAAAAAGTGTGGTATCACTGAAAAGGTCTTGTCCCAAGGAACATTCATGTGAAGTTTGAAGGCTCTGTTGTGAATAGTATTAAAATGAGAGCAAAAAATGTGTTTCAGAAAAAAAATGGAAAAGGGGAGATAATTCAGCCAAAATCAACAATGTTGTTATGGTCCTTGGTCAAAATGTAGCTCTTGTGATGATGAGTGTGTGTATGAAGTTTCATGAGGCTAGGTCTAATACTTTTTAAGTTATAGCCAAGGTTAAGTTTTTTTGGAACGACGCAGGACGCAGGACGACGCAGGACGACTACGCAGACGCCGGAGTGATGACAATAGCTCGAAAGTTTTTTTTCAAAAAACAGACGAGCTAACTAGATCGATTTGCAGATAGATAGATAGATCATCTTCATTAGGTTTGGTTCTAAGTTACACAGACAGATTGTAGGAATTCCGATGGGTACTAACTGCGCCCCTCTTATAGCCGATTTGTTTTTATTTTGCTATGAAAGAGATTTCATGATGTCTCTTTCTGATACTACTCAAGCTGATGTTATAGAAGCATTTAACTCAACATCTAGATATCTGGACGACCTTTTGAATATTGACAATCCTTATTTTGAAGGAATGGTTAGTCAAATTTATCCTTCCGAACTGCAGTTAAATAAAGCTAATTCTTCTGATACCGAGGTCCCGTTCATAGATTTACATTTGTCAATTTTGGACGGATTTGTTTCATCTAAAATCTATGACAAACGTTATGACTTTGATTATGACATTGTTAATTTTCCATTTTTACACGGTGATGTTCCACGCACCACTTCTTATGGTGTTGACATCTCTCAACTTATTCGCTTTGCCAGGGTGTCTAGTCATTTGGATGATTTCAATGCTCGTAATAAAAGTTTAACAGCCAAGCTTTTACGACAAGGGTATCGGTATCATAAATTGCGGAAAACTTTTTGTAAATTTTATCGAAGACACTTTGAATTGATTTCTAAATACAATACCGGATTAAGGCCACTTTTGCAACAAGGCTTATCGGAACCTGAATTTTACGGTGACCTGGTGTACAAATTTCGAAAAATCATAGGCAAAACTGAATTTTCTGATCAATTTAAGAAAATTATCAAGCGGTACAAACGCATAGGCTATAATGTAGATGTGATGCGACAGTCTGCATGCTTGGTGGTTAACCCAATCACGGTAAACAACTTTGCTGTCCTCTTTAATTGCACGCCGGTGGGTCGGGGTTCCGACTCTATGATGGCTCCAACGTGAAGCTAAATATTTGGTTGGTTGGAGCTGGACACTTGTCTGTTTCTTGGCCCATCGGGGAACTGGTTATCTTCTTATGCTCCGGTTTCCTGTGGTGTTGCTGACATTCCAGGTATATGAGGGTGTCTCAACACGTTTAAACTGTGAGTCCTCATCCTTGTTTCATCACAGCATTGTTGTTGATTTTAATGTTTGCCGTGATGACACATAGATGAGCTAGGAGATCTCTATGCGAACCGAAAAACAAACTAATTGTGTAGACCGCAGCGGGAGATGAGGGTGATGGTTCGGGCCCGGTAAAACCGGTTTAACACCCCCCCCCCCCCCAGTATTTGTTACTGACCGTCCCAAGGCGATACTTTCGTTGCGGTTTCATTTGTTTAATGTTCTGTGCTGTTATATTTCGATATGTTTTCATTTTAGCACTTATGTTTGTCTAAATTATTTAGTTCAGTAAAGGTAACTGAGTTACCACCTGCTTGGGAAAGAGCTGCTAACTCGGCTTGTCCTCTGTGGTTTTATTATTTGTTAAGATGTTGTTATGTTAGTCCATCTATCCCTTTGATGTTTGGGATAGGCTTTGGGTTCCGATTCAATCAGTTCCTGAGCTACTTTTACTCATTAATTGACTTTCGACTTAATGTATATTTATTCTTGATGAAAGAAATAAACCTTTGTTGATAGACAACACAAAACTCTATCGATTTGCAGATAGATAGATAGATAGATAGATAGATTAGGCTTGACTTGCGATTTAATGTTTAAATAGATAGATAGATAGATAGATAGATAGATAGATAGATAGATAGATAGATAGATAGATAGATAGATAGATAGATAGATAGATAGATATACTTTCGACTCAATGTCTATTTTATTAACTGAATGATTTACAGAATATAGGTAGATATACAGATATATATATATAAATAGATAGATCATGCTTGAATTTCGACTTAATGTATATTTTTCTAGTTATAGACAACACAGAACTCGATTGATTTGGAAATAGATAGATAGACAGGTACATAGGTAGATAGATATATGATAGTGCAGATTTTATGCTCCGTTTATGTCCTTTGAGAACTTTATGCATATTCTGAGAACTAACAAATTTATGGTTTATGTCTATTTGTTTTCTAAAACTAAGATTGACTTGTTAAAAATAGTGTATTTTAGCAGGTTTGGAGTCTATTTTAGACTTCCTTTGCTTTCTGTATATCTTGCTGCTTGCTAAGTCAAACACTTCCTTTTCTTTCAAACCTTTTGGAGTTTAGCATTACTGATGAAGTTTAGATAACAGTAAAGCCTCTGTGGCACTACATTATGTATACCAAGTCTGGTCTTCTTTATGTTGTGAGAATGTGTTCATTGTTCTTAGAGGATACTCAATTTATTCTTTATTGCCTTTGGACTGAAGAATGTTTCGAATTTTAATTTTATATATATTGATATATCTGTTGCACAAGATAGATAGATAGATAGATAGATAGATAGATAGATAGATAGATAGATAGATAGATAGATAGATAGATAGATAGATAGATAGATCAGGCTTGGCTTTAGGCTTAATGTATATTTTATCTTGATGAAACATATGAGCATATGTTGATAGACAACACATAGCTATCGATTAGCAGATAGATAGATAGATAGATAGATAGAGAGATAGAGAGATAGAGAGATAGAGAGATAGATAGATAGATAGATCAGGCTTGACTTTCGACTTAATGTTTATTTTTCTTGATGAAAGACATATAGGATCTGTTGGGAGACAACGAAAAACTCGGTAGGATTGATTTTCGACTTAATGTTTATCTTTTTCTGATGAAAGATCTGCTCTTTGCAGGTAGATAGGAACGTAGGTAGGTATGACAATATTCGGATAGATAGATAGATATATAGACAGGTAGATATATAGACAGATAGATAGATAGATCAGGCTTACCATTTTATTCTTTATTTACTTCACTGCAGCTGGTATTGTGCCGTGTGGAGGCCGTAAAAAGTCTCCCCGTACATCATCATAGTGCAGATTTTATATTTTGTTTCTGATCCTTTGAGATCTTTGTGCATATTCTGAGAACTCACAAATTTACTACTGGTTTAGACTCAGTAACTAAACCACTGTTTCTATTTATTTTGGACCTATTTTGGTATATAACACAGTCTTTCAAGAAACTGTATCTTTGAAAATTTTAATGAAATTTCAGCCCACTTTACCATTGGTTTTCGTCACCAAATTGTAACAGGGTCACTGATGAGGCTTTATTAGCCGAAACGTGCGCCGGTCTGGCCCACTTCAAGTTGTTAGGATGTATTCATTGGTCTTAAGGGATACCATTTTATTCTTTATTGACTTTCGTCTTAATGTATATTTTTTCTTGATGAAACATATAAGCATATGTTGATAGACAACACATAGCTCTATGGATTTGAAGATAGATAGATAGATAGATAGATAGATAGATAGATAGATAGATAGATAGATAGATAGATAGATAGATAGATAGATAGATAGATAGATCAGGCTTGACTTTCGACTTAATGTATATTTTTTCTTGATTAAAGATATAAACCTATGTTGATAGACAACACAAAACTCTATGGATATGCAGATAGATAGATAGATAGATAGATAGATAGATAGATAGATAGATAGATAGATAGATAGATAGAGAGAAGATCAGGCTTGAGTTTCGATTTAATGTTTATTTTTCTTGAAAGATATATAGGATCTGTAAAACTCGATCGATTTGCAGATAGGATTGATTTTCGACTTAATGTCTATCTTTTTTTCTGATGAAAGACATATAGGAACTGCTCTTGGGTAGGTTCGTAGGTAGGTATGAAAATATTCAGATAGATAGATAGATAGATAGATAGATAGATAGATAGATAGATAGATAGATAGATAGATAGATAGATAGATAGATGGATGGATGGATGGATGGATGGATGGATGGATAGATAGATAGATAGATAGATAAACAGACAGACAGATAGATAGATAGATAGATAGATAGATAGATAGATAGATAGATAGATAGATAGATAGATAGATAGATAGATAGATAGATAGATAGATAGATCGGGCTTGATTTTCGACTTAATGTATATTTTTTCTTGATGAAATAATTTAGTATCTGTTGATAGACAACACAAAACTCGATCGATTTGTAGATAGATAGATAGACAGACAGATAGATAGATAGATAGATAGATAGATAGATAGATAGATAGATAGATAGATAGATAGATAGATAGATAGATAGATAGATAGATAGATGGAGAGACTGTCGACTTAATCTCTATTTTATTAACTGAAAGATATACAGAATATAGGTAGATATACAGATATATAGATAAATAGATAGATCATGCTTGAATTTCGACTTAATGTATATTTTTCTTGATGAAAGATATATAGCATCTAGTTATAGACAACACAAAACTCTATCGATTTGGATATAGATAGATAGATAGATAGATAGATAGATGGACGGACGGACGGACGGACGGATAGATAGATAGATAGATAGATAGATAGATAGATAGATTAGATAGATAGATAGATAGGTAGGTAGATAGATATTTCTTGAAAGATATATAGGATCTGTAAAACTCGATCGAATTGCAGATAGGATTGATTTTCGACTTAATGTCTATCTTTTATCCTGATGAAAGATATATAGGATCTGGTCTTGGGTAGGTACGTAGGTAAGTATGAAACTTTTCAGATAGATAGATAGATAGATAGATAGATCAGGCTTGACTTTCGACTTAATGTTTATTTTTCTTGATGAAAGATATATAGGATCTGTTGGGAGACAACGAAAAACCCGGTAGGATTGATTTTCGACTTAATGTTAATCTTTTTCTGATGAAAGATATATAGGATCTGCTCTTTGCAGGTAGATAGGAACGTAGGTAGGTTTGACAATATTCGGATAGATAGATAGATAGATAGATAGATAGATAGATAGATAGATAGATAGATAGATAGATAGATAGATCAGGCTTGACCATCGATTTAATTTTTATATTTTCCTTATAAAAGATATATAGGATCTGTTATTCATGGGTAGGTTAGGATCTGTTGTTCATGGGTAGGTTGGTAGGAAGGTACGAAAATAGATAGATAGATAAATAAATAGATAGATAGATAAATAAATCAGGCTTGACTATCGATTTAATTTTTATTTTTTCCTGATTAAAGATGTATAGTATCTGTTGTTCATGGGTAGGTTGGTAGGTAGGTACGAAGATAGATAGATAGATAGATAGATAGATAGATAGATAGATAGATAGATAGATAGATAGATAGATAGATAGATAGATAGATAGATAGATAGACAGATCTTTCAACTGTCCCTTTGAAACATTTAATGAAATTTCAGCATAGTTTTCCATTGGTTTTAAAACGTTTAGGAGTTCAGCCACACTGATGAAGTTTAAATAACAAAATGGGCTCTGTGACACTAAATAAGGTATACTTAGTCTAGCCATTTTTTCAGTTGTTAGAATGTGTTCATTGTTCTAAAGGGATCCTCAATTTATTCTTCATTGACTTTCGACTTAATGTATATTTTTTCTTGATTGAAGATATAAGCCTATGTTGATAGAAAACATAACACTATCGATTTGCAGATAGATAGATAGATAGATAGATAGATCACGCTTGATTTCTGACTTAATGTTTAGTTTTTCTTGATGAAAGATATATAGGATCTGTTGGGAGACAACACAAAACTTGGTAGGATTGATTTTCGACTTAATGTTTATTTTCTTCTGATGAAAGATATATAGGATCTGCTCTTTGCAGGTATTTAGGTGCGTAGATAGTTATGAAAATATTCAGATAGATAGATAGATACATAGATAGATAGATAGATAGATAGATAGATAGATAGATAGATAGATAGATAGATCAGGCATGATTTTCGATTTAATGTGTATTTTTCTTGACTAAATAATTTGCAGATAGATAGATAGATAGATAGATAGAGATAGATAGATAGATAGATAGATAGATAGATAGATAGATAGATAGATAGATAGATAGATAGATAGATAGATAGATAGATTTATGGATAGACTTTCGACTTAATGTTTAACTTTTTTTCTGATGAAAGATACATAGGATCTGCTCTTTGCAGATAGGTAGGTATGTAGGTAGGTATGAAAATTTTCAGATAGATAGATAGATAGATAGATAGATAGACAGATAGATAGATAGATAGATAGATAGATAGATATATAGATAGATAGATAGACATATAGATAAATAGATAGATAGATAGATAGATATATAGATCAGGCTTGACTTTCGATTTAATGTTTATTTTTTCTTGATGAAAGATATATAGGATCTGTAAACCTCGATCGATTTGCAGATAGGATTGATTTTCGACTTAATGTCTATCTTTTTTTCTGATAAAGATATGTAGGATCTGCTCTTAGGTAGGTATGAAAATATTCCGATAGTAGATAGGTAGATAAGATAGATAGATAGATAGATAGATAGATAGATAGATAGATGGATAGATAGATAGATAGATAGATAGATAGATAGATAGATTAGGCTTGATTTTCGTCTTAATGTGTATTTTTTCTTGATGAAAAATATAAGCATATGTTGATAGACAACACATAGCTCTATGGATTTGAAGATAGATAGATAGATAGATAGATAGATAGATAGATAGATAGATAGATAGATAGATAGATAGATAGATAGATAGATAGATAGATAAAGAGAAGATCAGGCTTGAGTTTCGATTTAATGTTTATTTTTCTTGAAAGATAAATAGGATCTGTAAAACTCGATCGATTTGCAGATAGGATTGATTTTCGACTTAATGTCTATCTTCTTTTCTGATGAAAGATATATAGGATCTGCTCTTGGGTAGGTACGTAGGTAAGTATGAAAATATTCAGATAGATAGATGGATGGATGGATGGATGGATGGATGGATGGATGGATAGATAGATAGATAGATAGATAGATAGATAGATAGATAGATAGATAGATAGATAGATAGATAGATAGATAGATAGATAGATAGATAGATAGATAGATAGACAGACAGACAGACAGACAGACAGATAGATAGACAGACAGACAGACAGACAGATAGATAGATAGATAGATAGATAGATCGGGCTTGATTTTCGACTTAATGTATATTTTTTCTTGATGAAATAATTTAGTATCTGTTGATAGACAACACAAAACTCGATCGATTTGTAGATAGATAGATAGATAGATAGATAGATAGATAGATAGATAGATAGATAGCTGGATAGATGGAGAGACTGTCGACTTAATGTCTATTTTATTAACTGAAAGATATACAGAATATAGGTAGATATACAGATATATAGAAAAAATAGATAGATCATGCTTGAATTTCGACTTAATGTATATTTTTCTTGATGAAAGATATATAGCATCTAGTTATAGACAACACAAAACTCTATCGATTTGGATATAGATAGATAGACAGGTAGATAGATAGATAGATAGATAGATAGATAGATAGATAGATAGATAGATAGATAGATAGATAGATAAATGGATGGATGGATGGATAGATAGATAGATAGATAGATACATAGATAGATAGATAGATAGATAGATAGATAGATAGATAGATAGATAGATAGATAGATAGATAGATAGATAGATAGATAGATAGATAGATAGATAGATAGATAGATAGATAGAACGATCAGGCTTGACTTTCGATTTAATGTTTATATTTCTTGAAAGATATATAGGATCTGTAAAACTCGATCGATTTGCAGATAGGATTGATTTTCGACTTAATGCCTATCTTTTTTCCTGATGAAAGATATATAGGATCTGGTCTTGGGTAGGTACGTAGGTAAGTATGAAACTTTTCAGATAGATAGATAGATAGATAGATAGATAGATAGATCAGGCTTGACTTTCCACTTAATGTTTATTTTTCTTGATTTAAGATATATAGGATCTTTTGGGAGACAACGAAAAACCCGGTAGGATTGATTTTCGACTTAATGTTAATCTTTTTCTGATGAAAGATATATAGGATCTGCACTTTGCACGTAGATAGGAACGTAGGTAGGTTTGACAATATTCGGATAGATAGATAGATAGATAGATAGATAGATAGATAGATAGATAGATAGATAGATAGATAGATAGATAGATAGATAGATAGATAGATAGATAGATAGATAGATAGATAGATCAGGCTTGACTTTCGTCTTAATGTATATTTTTTCTTGATGAAAGATATAAGCATATGTTGATAGACAACACATAGCTCGATAGATAGATAGATAGATAGATAGATAGATAGATAGATAGATAGATCAGGCTTGACTTTCGACTTAATGTATATTTGTTCTTGATGAAAGATATAAACCTATGTTGACAACACAAAACTCTATCGATATGCAGATTGAATGTCCATCTTCTTTTCTGATGAAAGTTATATAGGATCTGCTCTTGGGTAGGTACGTAGGTAGGTATGAAATATTCAGATAGATAGATAGATAGATAGATAGATAGATAGATAGATAGATATATAGATAGATAGATAGTTAGATAGATAGATAGACAGATCGGGCTTGATTTTCGACTTAATGTATATTTTCCTTGATGAAATAATTTAGTATCTGTTGATAGACAACACAAAACTCGATCGATTTGCAGATAGATAGATAGATAGATACATACATACATAGATAGATAGAAAGACGGAGAGACTGTCGACTTAATGTCTATTTTATTGACTGAAAGATATACAGAATATAGGTAGATATACAGATATATAGATAAATAGATAGATCATGCTTGAATTTCGACTTAATGTATATTTTTCTTGATGAAAGATATATAGCATCTAGTTATAGACAACACATAATTCTATCGATTTGGATATAGATAGATAGACAGGTAGATAGGTAGATAGATATATGATTTTATACTCCGTTTTGTCTTTTGAGAACTTTATGCATGTTCTGAGAACTAACAAATTTATGGTTTATGTCTATTTTTTTTTCTACAAGTAAGATTGACTTGTTAAAAATAATGTATTTTAGCAGGTGTGGAATCTATTTTAGGCTTATTTGGCTTTCTGTATGTCTTGCTGCTTGCTAAGTCATACACATCATACGTTTTCTTTCAAACCTTTTGGAGTTTAGCCACATTGATGAAATTTAAATAACAGAAAAAGCCTCTGTGGCACTATATTATGTCTACGAAAGATATATAGGATCTGTTGGGAGACAACACAATATAGATAGAAGGATAGATAGATAGATAGATAGATAGATAGATAGATAGATAGATAGATAGATAGATAGATAGATAGATAGATAGATAGATATAGATAGATAAATAGATATAGATAGATAAATAGATAAATAGATAGATAGATAGATAGATAGATAGATAGATAGATAGATAGATAGATAGATAGATAGATAGATAGATAGATAGATAGATCAGGCTTGACTATTGATTTAATTTTTATATTTTCCTTATAAAAGATATATAAGATCTGTTGTTCATGGGTAGGTTAGGATCTGTTGTTCATGGGTAGGTTGGTAGGAAGGTACGAAAATAGATAGATAGATAAATAGATAGATAGAAAGATAGATAGATAAATAAATCAGGCCTGACTATCGATTTAATTTTTATTTTTTCCTGATTAAAGATGTATAGTATCTGTTGTTCATGGGTAGGTTGGTAGGTAGGTACGAAGATAGATAGATAGATAGATAGATAGATAGATAGGGATCCTCAATTTATTCTTTATTGACTTTCGAATTAATGTATATTTTTTTCTTGACTGAAGATATAAGCCTATGTTGATAGAAAACATAACGCTATCGATTTGCAGATAGATAGATAGATAGATAGATAGATAGATAGATAGATAGATAGATAGATAGATAGATAGATAGATAGATAGATAGATAGATAGATAGATAGATAGATAGATAGATAGATCACGCTTGACTTCTGACTTAATGTTTAGTTTTTCTTGATGAAAGATATATAGGATCTGTTGGGAGACAACACAAAACTTGGTAGGATTGATTTTCGACTTAATGTTTATCTTTCTTCTGATGAAAGATATATAGGATCTGCTCTTTGCAGGTATTTAGGTGCGTAGATAGTTATGAAAATATTCAGATAGATAGATAGATAGATAGATAGATAGATAGATAGATATTTCAACTGTCCCTTTGAAACATTTAATGAAATTTCAGCATAGTTTTCTATTGGTTTTCGTCACCAAATCTTAACAGGGTTACTGATGAAGCTTAAGTAGCCGAAACTGCGTAGTCTGACCCAATTCAGGTTTTTAGAATATTTTCATTGTTCTTAAGGCATACTCATATTTATTCTTTACAGATAGATAGATAGATAGATAGATAGATAGATAGATAGATAGATAGATAGATAGATAGATAGATAGAGCAGGCTTGACTTTCGATATAAATGTACATTTTTTCTTGATGAAAGATATAAGCCTATCTTGATAGACAACACAAAACTCTATCAATTTGCAGATAGATAGATAGATAGATAGATAGATAGATAGATAGATAGATAGATAGATAGATAGATAGATAGATAGATAGATAGATAGATAGATATATCAGGCTTGACTTTCACCTTAATGTTGAAAGATATATAGGATCTGTTAGGAGACAACGCAAAACTCGATTCAGTTGCAGATAAGATTGATTTTCGACATAATGTCTATCTTTTTTTCTGATGAAAGATATATAGGATCTGCTCTGGGTAGGTACGTAGGTAGGTATGAAAATATTCAGCTAAATAGATAGATAGATAGATAGATAGATAGATAGATAGATAGATAGATAGATAGATAGATAGATAGATAGATAGATAGGTAGATAGATAGATAGATCAGGCTTGATTTTCGACTTAATGTATATTTTTTCTTGATGAAATAATTTAGATTCTGATGATAGACAACACAAAACTAGATCGATTTGCAGATAGATAGATAGATAGATAGATAGATAGATAGATAGATAGATAGATAGATAGATAGATAGATAGATAGATAGATAGATTTATGGATAGACCTTCGACTTAATGTTTAACTTTTTTTCTGATGAAAGATATATAGGATCTGCTCTTTGCAGATAGGTAGGTATGTAGGTAGGTATGAAAATTTTCAGATAGATAGATAGATAGATAGACAGACAGACAGACAGACAGACAGACAGACAGACAGACAGACAGACAGACAGATAGATAGATAGATATAGATAGATAGATAGATAGATAGATAGATAGATAGATAGATAGATAGATAGATAGATAGATAGATAGATCAGGCTTGACTTTCGATTTTAATGTTTATTTTTTCTTGATGAAAGATATATAGGATCTGTAAACCTCGATCGATTTGCAGATAGGATTGATTTTCGACTTAATGTTTATCTTTTTTTCTGATAAAGATATGTAGGATCTGCTCTTAGGTAGGTATGTATGTAGGTATGAAAATATTCTTATAGATAGATAGATAGATAGATAGATAGATAGATAGATAGATAGTTAGATTAGGCTTGATTTTCGTCTTATTGTGTATTTTTTCTTGATGAAATAATTTAGTATGTGTTGATAGACCACACAAAACTCAATAGATTAGCAGATAGATAGATAGATAGATAGATAGATAGATAGATAGATAGATAGATAGATAGATATATAGATAGATAGATAGATAGATAGATAGATTTTCGACTTAATGTCTATTTTATTAACTGAAAGGTATACAGAATATAGGTAGATATACAGATATATTGATAGATAGATATGATTGACTTTCGACTTAATGTATATTTTTCTTGATGAAAGATATATAGCATCTAGTTATATACAACACAATACTCAATCGATTTGGAAATATATAGATAGATAGGTAGATAGATATATGATAGTGCAGATTTTATACTCCGTTTTGGTCCTTTGAGAACTTTATGCATATTCTGAGAACTAACAAATTTATGGTTTATGTCTATGTTTTTTCTAACACTAATATTGACTTGTTAACAATCATGTTATCGATTTGCAGATAGATAGATAGATAGATAGATAGATAGATAGATAGATAAATAGATAGACAGACAGATATATGGATAGACTTTCGACTTAATGTCTATTTTATTAACTGAAAGATATACAGAATATAGGTAGATATACAGATATATAGATAAATAGATAGATCATGTTTGACTTTCGACTGAATGAATATTTTTCTTGATGAATTTGTTTGTTTGATTTGAGGTTTAACGTCCCCGTCAACACTGTAAAGGTCATTTTGGAGACGTTGCTTCCAATTTTGTGGGACTTTTACCCGACATTGAGATGAAATGACATCTCAAGCCCTGTCGTCCAATGAAACCAATAGGGTTTATTAGCATGGACGGTCCGCCTCGCACCGCGGTTCCTGGACAGGCTTAGGTCCTCTAAGCGGTTTACCAGTACTAGTGTGCGGGCCGGATTCAGCTCTGCGTGGAAGCATCGTGCAGCCCATATATTTCTTCAAGCCCCTACGGGCGGGGGCGCTTCTTGATGAAAGATATATATCAATTAGTTATAGACAACACAAAACTCAATCGATTTAGAAATAGATAGATAGACAGGTAGATAGGTAGATAGATATATGATAGTGCAAATTTTATACTCCGTGTTTGTCCTTTGAGAACTTTATGCATATTCTGAGAACTAACAAATTTATGGTTTATGTCTATTTTTTTCTAAAACTAAGATTGACTTGTTAAAAATCATGTATTTTAGCAGGTTTGGAGACTATTTTAGGCCTATTTTACTTTCTGTATGTCTTGCTGCTTGCTAAGTCATACACATCATACGTTTTCATTCAAACCTTTTGGAGTTTAGCCTCACTGATGAAGTTTAAATAACAGAAAGGCCTCTGTGGCACTATATTATGTATACCAAGTCTGGTCTTCTTTATGATTTTTGGGATAGGCTTTGGGTTCTGACTCAATCAGTTCCTGAGCTACTTTTACTCATTAATTTTTATGTTGTGAGAAAGTGTTCATTGTTCTTAAAGGATACTCAATTTATTCTTTATTGCCTTTGGGCTAAAGAATGTTTCGAATTTTAATATTATATATATTGATATATCTGTTGCACAAGATAGATAGATAGATAGATAGATAGATAGATAGATAGATAGATAGATAGATAGATAGATAGATAGATAGATAGATAGATAGATAGATAGATAGATAGATAGATAGATAGATAGATAGACGGACAGACTCATATATGGCTATACTTTCGACTTTGTCTATTGTATATACTGAAAGGTAAAAATAGATAGATAGATAGATAGATAGATAGATAGATAGATAGATAGATAGATAGACTGATCTTACAACTGTCCCTTTGAAACATTTAATGAAATGTCAGTATAGTTGTCCTTTGGTTTTCGTCACCAAATCTTAACAGGTTTACTGTTAAGGCTTAAGTAGCCAAAACTGCGTATACTGACCCACTTCAGATTTTTAGAATGTGTTCATTGTTCTTAAGGAATACTTATTTTTATTCTATATAGATAGATAGATAGATAGATAGATAGATAGATAGATAGATAGATAGATAGATAGATAGATAGATAGATAGATAGATAGATCAGGCTTGACTTTCGACATTAATGTATATTTTTTCTTGATGAAAGATATAAGCCTATGTTGATAGACAACACAAAACTCTATCGATTTGCAGATTTGCAGATAGATAGATAGATAGATAGATAGATAGATAGATAGATAGATAGATAGATAGATAGATAGATAGATAGATAGATAGATAGATAGATAGATACATGTTTTGATAAATATCACGGTCTTTCAAACGACTGTCCCTTTGAAACGTTTTATGAAATTTCAGCACATTTTATCATTGGTTTTCGTTACCAACTCGTAACAGGGTTACTGATGAGGCTTTAGTTGCCGAAACTGTGCAGTCTGACCCACTTTAGGATTTTAGAATGTGTTCATTGGTCTTAAGGGATACACATTTTATTCTTTTTTTTGCTTTCGATTTAATGTTTATTTTCTTAAAAGATATATAGGATCTGTAAAACTGGATCGATTTGCAGGTAGGATTGATTTTCGACTTAATGTCTGCTCTTGGGTAGGTACGTAGGCAGGTATGAAAATATTCAGATAGATAGATAGATAGACAGATAGATAGAGATAGATAGATAGATCAGGCTTGAATATCGATTTATTTTTCATTTTTTCCTGATAAAAGATGTATAGGATCTGTTGTTGATGGGTGGATTGGTAGGTAGTTACGAAAATAGATATATGCCTATGTTGATAGAAAACACATAACTCTATCGATTTGCAGATAGATAGATAGATAGATAGATAGATAGATAGATAGATAGATAGATAGATAGATAGATAGATAGATCACACTTGACTTCCGACTTAATGTTTATTTTTTCTTGATGAAATATATATGTGATCTGTGGGGAGACAACACGAAACACGGTAGGATTGATTTTCGACTTAATGTTTATTTTTTTTCTGATGAAAGATATATAGGATATGCTCTTTGCAGGTATGCAGGTGAGTAGGTAGGTATGAATATATTCAGATAGATAGATAGATAGATAGATAGATCTTTCAACTGTCCCTTTGAAACATTTAATGAAATTTCAGCATTTTTTTCCATTGGTTTTCGTCGCCAAATCTTAACAGGGTTACTGATGAGGCTTTAGTAGCCGAAACTGCGTAGTCTGACCCATTTCAGGTTTTTAGATTGTGTTCATTGTTCTTAAGGCATACTCATTTTGATTCTTTACAGATAGATAGATAGATAGTTCAGGTTTGACTTTCGACATAAATGGATATATTTTCTTGATGAAAGATGTTGATAGACAAAACAAAACTATTGATTTGCAGATAGATAAATAGATAGATAGGTAGATAGATAGATAGACTTTCGACTTAATTTTTATCTTTTTTTTCTGATGAAAGATATATAGGATCTGCTCTTTGCAGATAGGTAGGTATGTAGGTTGGTATAAAAATATTCAGATAGATAGATAGATAGATAGATAGATAGATAGATAGATAGATAGATAGATATATTGAAAGGATAAAGAAACGCAGGGTAAATATTTTTGATGATTTACATTGAAGTGTTATGCGTGATAGTAAAAATATTTATATGAGTAGAAAAAAGAATCATTCGTTGATAAATGCTTAAAATTTCATTACTTTTTGATCGATAATTAATTAACAATTAAAGCCGCTTTGAAGGTACCCCCCATATTGTGAAATCGAAATCACAGCGAGTCAGTATCTGGTGTGTCCCCCTCTCGCATTTATCATCGCCCTGATTCTCTTTTGCATGGAGTTCACCAGTTGTTGATCTTTCTCATTGGGATGTTCTCCCACTTTCCAGCAATGCTGTTCGCAATTGCCCGAGAGTGTTTGGGGTGTTACGCGCCAGTTCGTCCCACAAATCTGGACTGTACGGCGGCCATTCGAGTGGTACAATGTTGTTGTTTGCCAGAAAGTCTTGGCAAACACTGGCTACGTGAGGACAGGCATTATCATGCTGGAAAGTCATTTGGTGCTATTGCACTAATGGAACTGCGACAGGACGAATGATCTCATCTCTGTATCTTACCGCTGTTAGGTTCCCGGGAACAACAATCAATGGCGACTTCACACCATGCGAAATCTCTCACCATACCATAACCGACCCTCCCCCATATCTATCCCTCTCGAAAACGCAAGCGTCGGCAAACCGTTCCCCACGACGTCGGTACAGACGACGTCACCCGTCAGCACGAAGAAGGGTGAACCGGGACTCATCTGTGAAGAAAACACGTCTCCATTGCCTCATTGGAGCCCGTGCTGTCACCCAAGACATACGACGCCCGCGACGCGCCCGATTGAATGGCAAACCGACGTAAGGAAGACGGGCTCGTAGACCAAACTCGCGCAACCGATTCCTTACGGTTTTCGGATCAATACGGCGATTATGACTGCCTACCGTATTTACCGCAGATGGGCAAGACGAATGGATCTGTCTTGGCGCTGCGACATCATGCGCGGACGTCCAGATCGGGGTCGGTCTGCGACCCATCTAGTTTCCCTCAGACGTCGGACAAGACGTTCTATGGTGGAAACATGCACACCGAAATGCCTAGCGACCTGCTGTTGCCTTTGCCCTTGCATTAGCAATGCAATTGCCTCACCTCTCTGAACTTCCGTCAGTCGTACCATGTCTAACAAAACTTCAACTGTTGCAAAATTAGCGGACAAGGATGCGTGTCTCTGAAATGTACCAAGTGGTATGACACAATGTTTTCCTGAGCATGGCGGTGATATTTCGCACGGGATTTTAACGTTTTAGTAATTCGCACATGTGACACGGTACTATGAACGGTTGAGTAACTTTGAACACCAGCTAGTGTGGGCAATGTACAACATAGTCTTCTGACCGATATTCAATCATTTATGTCAAGCCGTTAACGAAATATTTCAGATTTTATTACCCTGCGTTTCTTTATCCTTTCAGTATAGATAGATCAGACTTGACTTTCGTTTTTATGTTTATTTTTTCTTGATGAAAGATATATAGGATCTGTAAACCTCGATCGATTTGCAGATAGGATTGATTTTCGACTTAATGTCTATCTTTTTTTCTGATGAAAGATTTGTAGGATCTGCTCTTAGGTAGGTATGTATGTAGGTATAAAAATATTCAGATAGATAGATAGATAGATAGATAGATTAGGCTTGATTTTCGTCTTAATGTATATTTTTTCTTCATGAAATAATCTAGTATCTGTTGATAGACAACAAAAAACTCGATAGATTTGCAGAAAGAGATAGATAGATAGATAGATAGATAGATAGATAGATAGATAGATAGATAGATAGATAGATAGATAGATAGATAGATATATAGATAGATAGACTTTCGACTAAATGTCTATTTTATTAACTGAAAGGTATACAGAATATAGGTAGATATACAGATAGATAGATAGATAGATAGATAGATAGATAGATAGATAGATAGATCATGCTTGACGTTCGACTTAATGTATATTTTTCTTGATGAAAGATATATAGCAGCTAGTTATAGACAACACAAAACTCTATCGATTTGGAAATAGATAGATAGACAGGTAGATAGGTAGATAGATATATGATAGTGCAGATTCTATTCTCCGTTTTTGCCATTTGAGAACTTAATGCATATTCTGAGAAATAACAAATTTATGGTTTATGTCTATTTTTTTTTCTAAAACTAAGATTGACTTGTTAACAATCATGTTATCGATTTGCAGATAGATAGATAGATAGATAGATATATGGATAGATTTTCGACTTAATGTCTGTTTTATTAACTGAAAGATATACAGAATATAGATAGATATACAGATATATAGATAAATAGATAGATCAGGCTTGATTTTCGATTGAATGTATATTTTTCTTGATGAAAGATATATAGCATCTACTTATAGACAACACCTATGTTGATAGACGAAACAAAACTGTATCGATTTACAGGTAGACAGATAGTTAGATAGTTCAGGCAGGTAAGTTGGAAGGTAGCTATGAAAATGGTTTGATAAATAGACAGATAGTTCATGCTTGACTTTCGACTTAATGTATATTTTTTCTTGATGAAAGATATAAACCTATGTTGATAGACAACACAAAACTGTATCGATTTGCAGATAGATAGATAGATAGATAGATAGATAGATAGATAGATAGATAGATAGATAGATAGATAGATAGATAGATAGATAGATCAGGTTTGACTTTCGATTTAATGATTATTTTTCTTGAAAGATATATAGGATCTGTAAAACTCGATCGATTTGCAAATAGGATTGATTTTCGGCTTAATGTCTATCTTTTTTCTGATGAAAGAAATATAGGATCTGCTCTAGGGTAGGTACGTAGGTAGGTATGAAAATATTCAGATAAATAGATGGATAGATAGATAGATAGATAGATAGATAGATAGATAGATAGATAGATAGATAGATAGATAGATAGATAGATAGATAGATAGATCAGGCATGATTTTCGATTTAATGTGTATTTTTCTTGACTAAATAATTTAGTATCTGTTGATAGACAACACAAAACTCGATCGATTTGCAGGTAGATAGATAGATAGATAGATAGATAGATAGATAGATAGATAGATTGATAGATAGATATTCAGATATATAGATAGATACATAGATTGATTGATAAATCAGGCTTGACTATCGGTTTAATTTTTATTTTTTAGCTGAAAAAAAGATATATAGGATCTGTTGTTCATGGGTTGGTTGTTAGGTAGGTACGAAGATAGATAGATAGATAGATAGATAGATAGATAGATAGATAGATAGATAGATAGATAGATAGATAGATAGATAGATAGATCTTTCAACTGTCCCTTTGAAACATTTCATGAAATTTCAGCATAGTTTTCATTGGATTTTGTCGCAAAATCTTAACACGGTTACTGATGAGGCTTTAGTAGCCGAAACTGCGTAGTATGACCTACTTTAGGTTTTTCGAATGTTTTCATTGTTCTTTAGGGATACTCATTTTTATGCTTTATAGATAGATAGATAGATAGATAGATAGATAGTTAAGGCTGGACTTTCGACATAAATGTATATTTTTTTCTCGATGAAAAATATAAGCCTATGTTGATAGACAACACAAAACTCTATCGATTTGCAGATTTTCAGATAGATAGATAGATAGATAGATATATCAGGCTTGACTTTCGACTTAATGTTGACGGATATATAGGATCTGTTAGGAGACAACACAAAAGTCGAGTCATTTGCAGATAGGATTGATTTTCGACTTAATGTTTATCTTTTTTTCTGATGAAACATATATAGGATCTATTCTTTGCAGATAGGTAGGTACGTAGGTAGGTATGAAAAATTTCAGATAGATAGATAGATAGATAGATAGATAGATAGATAGATAGATAGATAGATAGATAGATAGATAGATAGATAGATAGATAGATAAGATAGATAGATAGATAGTTAGATAGTTAGATAGATAGATAGATAGATAATTCAGGCTTGACATTCGGTTTAATATATAATTTTCCTGATAAAAGATATATAGGATCTGTTGTTCATGGGTAGGTTGGTAGGTAGCTATGAAAATGGTTAGATATATAGACAGATAGTTCAGGCTTGACTTTCGACTTAATGTATATCTTTTTCATGATGAAAGATATAAACCTATGTTAATAGACAACACAAAACTCAATCGATTTGCAGATAGATAGATAGATAGATAGATAGATAGATAGATAGATAGATAGATAGATAGATAGATAGATAGATCAGGCTTGACTTTCGACTTCATGTTGAAAGATATATAGGATCTGATAGAAGACAACACAAAACACGATTCATTAGCAGATATGATGAAAGATATATAGCATCTAGTTATAGACAACACCTATGTTGATAGACAAAACAAAACTGTATCGATTTACAGGTAGACAGATAGTTAGATAGTTCAGGCAGGTAAGTTGGAAGGTAGCTATGAAAATGGTTTGATAAATAGACAGATAGTTCAGGATTGACTTTCGACTTAATGTATATTTTTTTCTTGATGAAATATATAAACCTATGTTGATAGACAACACAAAACTGTATCGATTTGCAGATAGATAGATAGATAGATAGATAGATAGATAGATAGATAGATAGATAGATAGATAGATAGATAGATAGATAGATAGATAGATAGATAGATAGATCAGGCTTGACTTTCGATTTAATGTTTATTTTTCTTGAAAGATATAGGATCTGTAAAACTCGATCGATTAGCAAATAGGATTGATCTTCGACTTAATGTCTATCTTTTTTCTGATGGAAGATATATAGGTTCTGCTCTTGGGTAGGTACGTAGGTAGGTATGAAAATATTCAGATCTATCTATCTATCTATCTATCTATCTATCTATCTATCTATCTATCTATCTATCTATCCACGAATCGATCGAATATATATATTAAAATGGAAAGTCAAACCTGATCTATCTATCTATCTATCTATCTATCTATCTATCTATCTATCTATCTATCTATCTATCTATCTATCTATCTATCTATCTGTCTATCTTTTGGTTATCTTTCATTTAATAAAATAGAGGTTAAGTCGAAAAGCTTTCCATATATATCTCTGACCGTCTGTCATGTTGTCTATGTATCTATTATCTATCGATCTGCAAATCGATCGAGTTTTATGTTGTCTATATATCTGTCATCAGGAAAAAATATTCATTATTTCAAAAATCAAAAGCCTGATATATCTAGCTATCGATCGATCGATCTAACTATTTCCATACCTATCTATCTACCTACTTGTCAAGAACAGATCCTATATACATATATTTCATCAGGAGAATATACATTAAGTCGAAAGAAAAGTCTGATCTATCCATCTATCTATCTGCAAATTGGTCGAGTTTAATATATTATTTTGTCAAGAAAAAATACACATTAAGTCGAAAATCAAGCCTGATCTATCTATCTATCTATCTATCTATCTATCTATCTATCTATCTATCTATCTATCTATCTATCTATCTATCTATCTATCTATCTATCTATCTATCGATCGATTTTATCGATCGATCGATCGATCTGTCTATATATCTATCTATTTACATACCTACCTACCTATCTACCTGTCAAAACAGATCCTATATATCTTTCATCAGAAATAAAGATAAGCATTAAGTCGATAATCAATCCTGATCTATCTATCTATCTGCAAATCGATCGAATTTTGTGTTGTCTTCCAACAGATCCTATATATCTTTCATCAAGAAAGAATATTAAGTCGAAAACCAAGCCCTATCTATCTATCTATCTATCTATCTATCTATCTATCTATCTATCTATCTATCTATCTATCTATCTATCTATCTATCTATCTATCTATCTATCTATCTATCTATCTATCTATCTCCACGAATCGATCGATTATGTATTGTAGTGCACCAGATATATCTATATAACATTAAAATTATTCAGTCTTCAGGCAAGCCGGGAGCATCTATCTATCTGTCTATCTATCTGTTTCCAAATCGATCGAGATTTTGTTGTCTATAACTAGATGCATTATATCTATCATCAAGAAAAAATATACATTAAGTCGAAAAACAAAGCATGATCTATCTATCTGTCTATCTATCTGTATATCTACCTATACTAGTATTCTGTATATCTTTCAGTTGATAAAATTGGCATTGGGTCGAAAATCTATCTATCTATCTATCTATCTATCTATCTATCTATCTATCTATCTATCTATCTATCTATCTATCTTCAAATCGATGCAGTTTTTTGTTGTCTATCAACACAAACTATATATACTTCATCAATAAAAAATATACATTAAGTCGAAAATCAAGCCTAATCTAAATATGTTCATACCTACCTACCTACCTACCTGTCAAGAACTGATCCAATATATCGTTCATCAGGAAAAAATACATTGAGTCTAAAATCAAACCTGATCTATCTGTCTATCTATCCTTCTGTCTATCTGCAAATCGATCGAGTTTTGTTTGTCTCCCAACAGATCCTATATATCTTTCACAAAGAAAAAAATATTCATTAAAGCGAAAATAAAGCCTGATCTATCTATCTATCTTTGTATCTATCTATGTGTATATCTATCTATCTATCTATCTATCTATCTATCTATCTATCTATCTATCTATCTATCTATCTATCTATCTATCTATCTATCTATCTATCTATCTCTATCTGCTTAGCTATGTGTACAGCTAACTATTTTCATACCTACCTACCTACCTACTTATCAAGAACAGATGCTATATATCTTGCATCAGGAAAAAATGTACATAAAGTCGGAAGTCAAGACTTATCTATCTATCTATCTATCTATCTATCTATCTATCTATCTATCTATCTATCTATCTATCTATCTATCTATCTATCTATCTATAACAATTGATCCTATATATCTTTCATCAGGAAAAATACATCTATACCAGTGCTTCAGCTGAAGTGCACGACCCGCCGGATGCTTTTAGCTTTATGAGTGTTACCATATATGGGTATGGCGGCCATTTTGGTCATGTGACCTGGACATAAAACGGTTCCCCCAATAAATGCGCCTTATCGTAAGGAGCAAAAATATATCTTATACTTTAGTACTGTATTCTGAATCGTTTGCAGGATAAAATCCAACACAAAAGCATATGTGTCAAAGTTTGACCTAGGCACAAAGAAGGTCAAGGTCAACCCAGGGTCACCATTTTAGCAATTTATGATGGGCCTACGTTCCAGATGCTATTTATCAAGTTTTGTGGAAATCTGCACAGTGGTTCTGGAGAAGACTATTTTTGAAGGGTTTTTACCAAATATTGCTTGGCGGCCATTTTGGTCATGTGACCTGGACCCCATGAGGAAATTTTGGTTTCCCCATCCCGTAGAGGCTCCATATGAAATTTGACTTCAATCGGCCCAACGATTTCCGAGGAGAAGCAGTTCGAAAATTTTCACATTTTTCGCCTCGGCGAGGCTGTACTAAATGGAATGTAATATTTCGCAAGTTCATTGATAAGATCTCATTGATATTTATCAGTATGCCAAAAATTGTTTAAATATTCCAAGCGGTTAAGTCACTATCACCAATTTTCACAAACGGGTTACGGACGGACAGATTGACAGACCATATATGGCTTGGCGGCCATTTTGGTCATGTGTCCTGGACCCCATGAGCAATTTTTGGTTTCCCCCATCCCATAGAGGCTCCATATGAAATTTGATTTCAATCGGCCCAACGGTTTCCGAGGAGAAGCAGTTCGAAAATTTTCACATTTTTCGCCTCGGCGAAGCTATACTAAATGGAATGTAATATTTCGCAAGTTCATTGGTTAAATCTCATTGATATCTATCAGTATGCCCAAAATTGTTTAAATATTCCAAGCGGTTAAGTCACTATCACCAATTTTCACAAACGGGTTACGGACGGACAGACAAACCATATATGGCTTGGCGGCCATTTTGGTCATGTGACCTTGACCCATGAGCAAATTTTGGTTTCCCCCATCCCATAGAGGCTCCATATGAAATTTGACTTCAATCGGCCCAGCGGTTTCCGAGGAGCAGTTCAAAAATGTTCGAAAATTTTCACATTTTTCGCCTCGGCGAGGCTATACTAAATGGAATGTAATATTTCGTAAGTTCATTGGTTAGATCCCATTGATATCTATCAGTATGCCAAAAATTGTTTAAATATTCCAAGCGGTTAAGTCACTATCACCAATTTTCACAAACTAAAATAGACTAATAGGTGTTTTCAATTGAAACTTCATATGCTTATTTAAAGTACCATGATTGTTTGATTGCTGACGGCTTTTTGTGCCATTGACCTATATGTCATGGTTCAGTGATTTTGCATAAAATCTTGACTACTTTATAGATTTGCATCATTTTATGGATGGTTGTTCAGTTTGACATAGCAATTGATTCTGTGTTATGACAGTATAAATGTGACCGTGACCTATATTTGCATGGTTTAGTGATTTTACATAAGATCTTAAACACTGTATGACAGATTTTCTTCATTTCATGCATGATTGTTCACATTGATATAGTGTATCACCTCATTATACTTTAAAGTAACTGTGACCTATATTTCATGGTTCAGTGATTTTTGCTTTATATTTCAAACACTGTTAAACAGATATTTATCATGATCTTGGTCCCAGGTCACTGAAAGACCTTGACCTTTCTTACCCATAAATCTTTATATATTCAGTTACTTTACCTGATCTACTAATTTTTGTGACACTGTCTTCAATGGTTTCCTAAAAATCCATTAATTTCACTTTTTCCCCATGCAAAAGCCTAAGTAGGCAAATTTGACATTACCGTAAAATAGGTCGAGGTCAACCCATGGTCACCATTTGAACAAACTACATGTATGATGGGCCCGAGTACCATATGCTACGTGCCAAGTTTCAAGGTCATTGGCCTTACGGTTCCGGAGAAGAAGAATTTTGAAGGGTTTTTACCATAAATGGACATGGCCACCATCTTGGTCATGTGACCTGGACCATATGAGCAAACTTTCATTTGTTCATCACATAAAGGATCCATATCAAATTTCACTGGAACTGGTTCAGCAGTTTCTAAGAAAACAATGTTTGAAATATGGAACCTGGGTAATCTTGGTCCCAGGTCACTGAATGACCTTGACTTTTCTTACCCATAAATCTTAATGTATTCATTTACTTTACCTGAGCTACCAATTTGGTGACATTGTCTTCAATGGTTTCCTAAAAATCCATTATTTTCACTTTTTCCCCCATGCAAAAGCCTAAGTTGACAAATTTGACATTGCCGTATAATAAGTCAAGGTCAACCTAGGGTCACCATTTGTACAAACTATCATGAGCCCGAGTACCATATGCTATATGCCAAGTTTCAATGCCACTGGCCTTATGGTTCTGGAGATGATTTTTGAAGGCTTTTCACCTTTATGGGCGTGGTGGCCATCTTGGTCATGTGATCTAGACAGTATTGGCAAATTTTCATTTGTTCAACTCACAAAGGCTCCATATTGAATTTCACTTCACTTGATCATCATATATGGGCGTGGCGGCCATCTTGGTCATGTGATCTAGACGGTATTGGCAACTTTTCATTTGTTAAACTCACAAAGGCTCCATATTGAATTTCACTTCAATTGGCTCAGCAATTTCTGAGGAAAAAATGTTTGAAATATGGAACCTGAGTGACCTTGGTCTTAAGGTAAATGAATGACCTTGACCTTTCTTACCCATAGATCTTCATGTATTCAGTTACTCTACCTGATCTACAAATTTTGGTGACACTGTCTTCAAAGGTTTCCTAAAAATCCATTATTTTCACTTTTTCCCATGCAAAGGCCTACGTCGGCAAATTTGACATTGCCGTAAAATAGGTCAAGGTCAACCCAGGGTCACCATTTGAACAAATTATGATGGGCCCGAGTACCATATGCTACATGCCAAGTTTCATGGCCATTGGCCTTATGGTTCTGGAGAAGATTTTTGAAAGCTTTTCACCATATATGGGCGTGGTGGCCATCTTGGTCATGTGATCTAGACAGTATTGGCAAATTTTCATTTGTTCAACTCACAAAGGCTCCATATTGAATTTCACTTCATTGGCTCACCATATATGGGCGTGGCGGCCGTCTTGGTCGTGATCTAGACGGTATTGGCAACTTTTCATTTGTTCAACTCACAAAGGCTCCATATTGAATTTCACTTCATTGGCTCACCCTATATGAGCGTGGCGGCCATCTTGGTCATGTGATCTAGACGGTATTGGCAACTGTTCATTTGTTCAACTCACAAAGACTCCATATTGAATTTCACTTCAATTGGCTCAGCAGTTTCTGAGGAAAAAATGTTTGAAATATGGAACCTGAGTGACCTTGGTCTTAAGGTAAATGAATGACCTTGACCTTTCTGATCCATAGATCTTCATGTATTCAGTTACTCTACCTGATCTACAAATTTTGGTGACACTGTCTTCAATGGTTTCCTACAAATCCATTATTTTCACTTTTTCCCCATGCAAAGGCCTAAGTCGGCAAATTTGACATTGCCGTAAAATAGGTCAAGGTGAACCCAGGGTCACCATTTGAACAAATTATGATGGGCCCGAGTACCATATGCTACATGCCAAGTTTCATGGCCATTGGACTTATGGTTCTGGAGAAGCAGATTTTTGAAGGCTTTTCATCATATATGGGCGTGGTGGCCATCTTGGTCATGTGATCTAGACAGTATTGGCAACTTTTGATTTGTTCAACTCACAAAGACTCCATATTGAATTTCACTTCAATTGGCTCAGTAGTTTCTGAGAAAAAAATGTTTGAAATATGGAACCCGAGTGACCTTGGTCTAAGGTCAGTGAATGACCTTGATCTGTCTTAAATATAAATCTTCATGTATTCAGTTACTTTACCTAATCTACAAATTTTGGTGACACTGTCTTCAATAGTTTTCTAAAATTCCATTATTTTCACTTTTTCCCATGCAAAAGCCTAAGTCGGCAAATTTGACATTGCCGTCAAATAGGTCAAGGTCAACCCATGGTCACCATTTGAACAAACTATGATGGGCCCGAGTACCATATGCTGCATGCTAAGTTTCATGGCCACTGGCCTTACGGTTCTGGAGAAGATTTTTGAAGGCTTTTTACCATATATGGGCGTGGCTGCCATCTTGGTCATGTGATCCAGACCCCGCGAACAAACTTTCGTTCCCCCTTCCCACTGAGGCTCCATATGAAATTTGGCTTTGATTGGCCTTGCAGTTTTGGAGAAGACCTTTGAAAATGGTGGACGTACGACGGACAGAAGCACGGGCGACGGACCATGGCTATACTATAAGCTCATCTATGAGCCTAAAGGCTCAGGTGAGCTAAAAATGCATAAAATGCAGCTTCCAATGCCATGTCTTGTACATGTAATAATATGAATTCAGTAATAATAAAGTCAGTTTGTTTTGAGTATAAAAAGACAATTACTTCGGTAACCAGGTAATGTCTTTCCAATGTAAGACCATTTGACCTTTAATTTTTAAGATGTCTTCGCTGTAGTTTCCCTGTCGATCTGATAACAGCTGTTTGTGGCATACAATTTTCAAACTTTAGACAATGGTTACATTATTATTTCTGCTGTGCATAAATATTTTGAGTATGAAACAAACTGATAAAAATTACAATAATAATAATAAAACAAGAATATCTGAGAAACCGATGGATGCTCCCCAAACGTGCAATAGCTGGAACAGGAAACATTACTCTAGTTTAAGAGCGGTATACTGTGTATACTCACTGTACTTCAAAATGCAGTATAACAAAACCTGCATTTGTGTAAGCTTCAATAAATGTAGGCACTAGAGCGATGATAAATAGCCAGTGACCTTGACCTTGAGCCCAAGACCTTGAAAGTCGAACTCGCTCAAGATATTATCATACCCAAAATTTGTGTGAAGTTATATTAAAATCCATCAATAAATGTAGGTGCTAAAGCGATGACAAAGTTTTTCTAAAAATAGCCACAGCGACCTTGACATTAAGCCCAGGACCCTGAAAGTCGTACTTGCTCAAAATATTATCATACCCAACATTTATGTTAAGTAATATTAAAATCCATCAATAAATATTGCCACTAGAGCGATGACAAAGTCTTTCTAAAAACAGCCGCAGTGACCTTGACCTCAGGACCCTGAAAGTCAAACTTGCTCGAGATATTATCATACCCAACATTTGTGTGAAGTTATATTAAAATCCATCAGCAAATGTAGACACTAGAGGGATGACAAAGTTTTTCTAAAAACAGCCACAGTGACCCTGACCTTGAGCCCAGGATCCTGAAAATCAAACTTGCTCGAGATATTATCATACCCAACATTTGTGTGAAGTTATATTAAAATGCATCAGCAAATGACGCTAGAGCGATGACAAAGTTTTTCTAAAAATAGCCGCAGTGACCTTGACCTTGAGCCCAGGACCTTGAAAGTCAAACTTGCTCAAGATATTATCATACCCAACATTTGTGTGAAATTATATTAAAAACCATCAATAAATGTAGGCACTAGAGCGATGACAAAGTTTTTTTCTAAAAATAGCCACAGTGACCTTGACTTTGAGCCCGGGACCCTGAAAGTCAAACTTGCTCGAGATATTATCATACTCAACATTTGTGTGAAATTATATTAAAATCCATCAATAAATGTAGGCACTCGAGCGATGACAAAGTTTTTTCTAAAAATAGCCACAGTGACCTTGACCTTGAGCCCAGGATCCTGAAAGTCAAACTTGCTCGAGATATTATGTGAAGTTATATTAAAATCCATCAGCAAATGACGATGCTAGAGTGATGACAAAATTTTTTCAAAAAATAGCCGCAGTGACCTTGACCTTGAGCCCAGGACCCAGAAAGTCAAACTTGCTTGAGATATTATCATACCCAACATTTATGTGAAATTATATCAAAATCCATCGATAAATGTAGGCACTAGAGCGATGACAAAGTTTTTTCTAAAAATAGCCACAGTGACCTTGACCTTGATCCCAGGATCCTGAAAGTTCAACTTGCTCGAGATATTATTATACCCAAAATTTGTGTGAAGTTATATTAAAATCCATCAGCAAATGACGACGCTAGAGCGATGACAAAGTTTTTCTTAAAATAGCCACAGTGACCTTGACCTTGAGCCCAGGACCCTGAAAATCGAGCATGCTCGAGATATCATACCCAACATTTGTGTGAAGTTATATTAAAATCCATCAATAAATGTAGGCACTAGAGTGATAACAAAGTTTTTCTAAAAATAGCCACAGTGACCTTACATTGCAGCTTTAAACAAAGTACCATAACTCTGTGACAAATCATCTAACCAGATGACACGGATAATATGCGCATGCCCTATTGCTGCTTAAGATTCCATTGAAGTTTCGTTGAATTTCTGCAAGTAGTTGCTGAGAATTCGCGTGGACACGAACAGTACCCTATATATTCATGCAGAATTCATTAAAGGGCCATAACTGTTGGAAAAATCATCGAACCAAAACACGCAGGTGATATGCGCATCCACTTTCGATACTTAATATTCCCATGAAGTTTCATTGAAATCCGAACAGTAGTTTCTGAGAATTCGCGTGGACAAGAGTGGGACGGACGCATGGACGCACGGACATACAGACGTGAGCTACGTTACGAGGTATTTTTGTCTGTAAGCATTTTGGGGTTCAAAAATTGTACACATGTGCATTGTGAGGTGTACCTTAAGAATTCTTAGCAGAGGCACCTTATGAGGTTATATATATATTGCTAAACATTATGAGGTTTACTCGGAAAAAGACACTGTGCAGTTTGGAACTGGATTGTATCAACACACTGATTGTGTGAAAAAAAGAGAAGTGGAAACCCACAGATATGCCTTGGAATATCTTACAAACTTGAACCCCACAATTTATAATGGACACAACCCCACAAAGAAAATCCCATATGGTAAACCCCTAAGTGACATATGGACTGTTAACCCAGAAAATACATGCATCCACCATGGACCCACTAGTGAATTATGGACAATTAACCTCACATATTGCTTTATTTGTCTGTTTTAAGTCTTTCATTGAGGTTTGGTCTTGTGGGGCGAACTGTTCATTCCTCCGTTGTGAAGTTTACATCTCAATATGTTAATGTCTACCTTGTGAGGCTAACTGTCCATAACGCCTTTGAGAGGTTTATGTTTCAATATATTAATGTCTTTAGTATTTTGTGAGGTTTGTGTTTTCAATCTTTTCTTTCTGTTGTGCTGCAGTATTTTAATATATATATATTGTGGGGTTAAATGTCCATGACTATTTTGCGAGGTCTGCTTTTAGTCCTTTAATATGTACAGGTTTGATCTTGTGGGGTTAATTGTCTATAACTCCCCCGTGAGGTTTAGGATTCGTTACGTAAAGGTTTGTTTCTAGTGGGGTTAACTGTCCATTACTCCTTAGTGAGGTTTTTTAAGATTTAATCTTGTGGGGTTGACTTTCCATTACTCCTTAGTGAGGTTAATGATTCCATATATTTAGGTGTGTTTCTAGTGGGGTTAACTGTCCATAACTCCTTAGTGAGGTCCATGTTGTAATAAAATGCTATCTTCAGGGATTGTCTTTTGAAATATACATGTAAGGTCTCATCTTGTGGGGTTGACTGTCCATTCCTCATTTGTGAGGTTTACATTTCAATAAATTAGTCTTTATTTTTAGTCTTAGCAGAGGGTCATTATGGGGTAATTTTTCTGCCCATTAATATATACAGGTTTGATCTTGTGGGGTTAATTGTCGAATACTCCTCTGAGGTTTATGATTCGATATACAAATGTATATATATAGGGTCTATATCTAGTGGGGTTAACTGTTTTTAAGTCTTTTGATATATATTAAGATTTAATTTTGTGGGGTTTTAACTTTCCATTGATTAATGATTCCATATATAAAGGTGTGTACCTAATGGGGTTAACTGTCCATAACTCCTTAGTGAGGTTCATGTTCCAATAAAATTTGTCTTTTGAAATATAGTAAGGTCTGTATCTTGTGGGGTTGACTGGCCATTTCTCAGGTTTACTATCTCTGGTCGGGCCCATCGGAGTCTTAACTGCTGGTTTTCTTTTGCTCCAGCATTTCAGTGGTTATTTGCTGTCAAGTCCTCACCGTTGTTTCATCTCTGTGGTTGTTTGATTATTTGTGTTCACTGAGATGTTGCACTGATGAGTTCTAGTCTTTCAAAACGCAGTGAGACATGACTGCACTTTTAATTTTGGATTAGTCCGTGTTTTAGGTAAGTCGCCTTCAGTTGGGATTTTACATTGGGAGATATAGTTTTACTGAGATTCGTACTGCACCGTACTAACCACTTGTCCATGCTTTCTACATAATGGCATTATCAATAAACTTATAATTTTAAAATCTGTGAAAAAAAGAAATCCGAAACCTCTCTCCCCTAAAACATGGAATAGTCTTGCCACGCCTAAACATTGAACTCTCAAAGGTCGTTGATAAACTATAGGAGGCCTCCATGCGGACTGAACAAATTATTTGTCTAAATCGCGATTGAAATAAGGGCGAGGATTGTGGCCACGTAAAATCGATGTCTATTTTTAGTCTTTTCTTTCTATTTTGTTTCAGTATATTAAGGTCTGTATCTTGTCACCTGCCCACAACTTCTTAGTGAGGTCCTTTGTCTGATAAAATAAATCTTTCAGGATTGTCTTTCAAAATATAGTAAGGTTTGTATCTTGTTGGGGTTGACATTCCAGTCCTTTGTGAGGTTTACATTTCAGTGTGTTAATGTCTTTATTTTTAGTCTTCTTTCTCTGTGTTTCAGTATACATGTATTAAAGAATCTTGTGGGGTTACCTGTCCATATCATTTTGCGGTTTACATTTCAGTATGTTAATGCCAACCTTGTAAGGTTAAGTATCCATTCCTACTTTGAGAGGTTTATTTTTCAAATTGTTAATGTCTAACATCTTGTGAGGTTTCGTATTAAGGTTTGATCTTGTGGGGTAAACTTGATTACTCCTTAGTGAGGCTTATGATTCCACATATTTAAGTGTGTTGTGGGGTTAACTGTCCTTAACTCCTTAGTGAGGTTTGTGATTTTGTTTCATTATATTAAGGGCTCTATGTTGTAGGGCTTTATATTTCGCAATTAATTCAATTTGCCAGTGTGTAGTCGTGTAACTGACTTCAATACTCGTAATAAATTGTTAACGGCTAAACTTCTTAATCAGGATTATCGGTACCATAAACTACGTAAAGCCTTTTCAAAATTTTATAGACGTCCTTCTGATTTAATTTCAAAATTCAACATTGGACTTAAATCTCGTCTGCAACAAGGTCTATCGGAACCCGAATTTTATGGTGACTTAGTATACAAATTCAGAAAAATTTATAACCGCAATGACTTCAGCACCCAATTTTGTAAAATTATTCTTTGATATAAAAAGATTGGGTACAACATAAATGTTATACGACAGACTGGATGCATGTTAGTTAATCCAATCACAGTTTACAACTTTGCTGCCCTCTTTAATTGCACGATGGTGGGTCAGGCCTCAGAATCTATGACCGTTCCAGCATAAAGGCTTACTGAGAATTAGAGCTAATTCAAGGCAATGTTGGTTTGTGCCTGAGGCTCTATCTCTGGTCGGGCCCATCGGAGTCTAACTGTTGGTTTTCTTTTGCTCCAGCATTTCAGTGGTTTCTTGCTGTCGAGTCGTCACTGTTGTTTCATCTCTGTGGTTGTTTGACTGTGTTCACGGAGATGTTGCACTGATGAGTTAGGAGGCCTTCATACAGACTGAACAAATTATTTGTCTAAATCGCGATGGAAATAAGGGCGAGGATTGTGGCCATGTAAAATCCATTTAAGGCTCCCAGTGGAATTCGTTTCCGCTGACCGTTCCAAGGCGGTTCTTCTGTCCCCCGATTTATTTTTGTTATGGTTTGTCTTTAGTTGTTTGTGTCACTTGTGTTAATTTATTTTGGAAAGCCTATTGGCCATTTTGTGGGAATGTAACTGTCCTTTTGGCTTTCCGCTGTTGTTTCTATTAGGTCTGTTGTTGCATGTTTGTGTTTCTTTCCCTTTGGTGTCTCTGATGGGAACTATGTGTCGATTGTATCGATTCCTGATCACTGCCTCTACTTCTATTTTATTTAACTGTCCAGAACTCCTTAGTGAGGTTTATGGTCCAATAAAATAAGTATCTTGAGGGATTGTCTTTTTAAATTATAGTAAGTTCTGTATCTTGTGGGGTTGACTGTCCATTCCTTCTTAGGTTTACATTTCAATATGTGAACATTAACCTTGTGGGGCTTACTGTCTAGAGTACCTTTAGAGTCTATTTTCAGTATTTCAATACACAACCTCGTTATAACATGGTTCATTATAACACAGTTTTGGATATAACACGGTTTCAAGATGGGTCCCAAAAATGTTAGATTATATAGAAAAATGACCATAAATGGTCATTTTTCTATATAATCTATACATGTTTGTTTGGATATATCACGGTTGTTTAACTAACACGGGTTTCTGCTTTGGACCCCATTAATAGTGTTATAAAGGAGTTGTGGTGTACATATTAAGGTTTGATCTTGTGGGTTTATCTGTCCATTACTCCATAGTGAGGTTATGATTCCTTATTATCAAGGCATTCATCTAGTGGGGTTAACTGGTCATAACTCTGTTGAGGTTTGTGTTTTTAGTCTTCTTTCTCTTATGGATCTTTATCTTGTGGGGTTACCCTATCCAAAACTGCAGTGAGGTTTATGGTCCAGTAAAAATATCTTTAGGGGTTGTCTTTTGAAATATTTTTTTTTTTTTGGTTTGGGTTTTACGGCCCTTTAAAGATTATTTCACTCAATGATCGTTAATCATAGGTGGGCGAAAACCGGAGTACCCGGAGAAAAACCACCTGACCTTCCGTTGCAGAACTTGGCGTCTCACATGTGTCCCGAGCGAGGCTCGAACCACAGCGGTGAGAGACCTAATGACTAAGAGTCAGCGCTCTTAACCACTAGGCCACGGAGGCCCTCTTTTGAAATATATTAAGGTCTGTATCTTGCGGGGTTACTCTTCATTCCTCCTTTGTGAGGTTTTGTTTCAATATCTTATGGGGTTAACTGTAAATAGTTCTTTTTTGAGAGGTTTTATGTTTCAGTATACTAAGTTTTGTATCTTTTGGCATTAGCTGACCAATGCCAGTACTTCTGTGAGGTTTATATTTAAAAAATATTTAGGTCCCTATTTTGTGGTATTATCTGTCCATAGCTCCTTTGTGAGGTTTGTATTTCACTATATTAAGGTCTGCTTTGTACTCAAAGAAAAGATTACACAGGCCACAATCAAAGCAAACAACCATCTCAAGCCTTCAAAAGAAAGAATATGACATCAAGGCACACACAAAAAACAGATGAAACCTGTACTAACGAAAAAAGTCAATTAACAAGTAAGATAAGGAAAATTGACAACCGTTTTAGGATGGTCAATAGTAGAACTACTGGGGAGGGGGGAAGACACTAGCTTGTTGAGAATAAATAATTTAAAACGAACATAACTACAAGACAGTCTCTGGTCTCTTACAAGATATATCTGGTCACGGTTGTATATTTTTCCAATTCCTTCCTCACCTATTGGTACGAGTTCCCCTTTTCATAATGAACAACTAGCTTAAATTTCAAGTAAATATGTTCAGTAATGACAGAGATATTACAAAATATCAAAGTTTTTGCAAAAATTCTAAGTCGAAAAAGGGGCATAACTGTGCCAAAAATATTTTCAGGGTTATCTCATCTATTGGTATGAGTTCCCCTTTTCATAATGAACAACTAGCTTAAATTTCAAGTAAATATGTTCAGCAGTAATTACAGAGATATTACAAAATGTCCAAAAGAGCTATGACAATACCTCGTCGTTTTCTTCGAAAACAGCAGAGCTAAAAATAGACCTTAAAAAAAACAAGAGGCCCATGGGCCACTATGCTCACCAGAGGTCAAGTGGGAAAATCTTGCCCTAGTAGCCCTTTTTTCAAACAAAAGTCTGTGAGACCAATGTTGACTTGGAGTAAAATATGTCAAGTTCACAGGAGGGTCATCATTTGAACAAAATAGGATGAGTCAGATATCTCAATGCTACATACCAAGTTTTATGACAATTGGCCCACTGGTTTGGGGGAAGAAGACTTTTGAAGGGTTTTTACCATATATGGGCATGGCGGATATTTTGGTCATGTGACCAAATTCAAATTAATTCATTTTCTTTTCACTGTTCCCAACTGCAGTCAGATGAAATTTTGTTGTAAATGGCCCATTGGTTTCTATGGGAAAACGTGTTTTAATTTTCGTTTCTAAATGAACTTGGGCCAAGGTCAAACAATGACCTTGACCTTGAATACTCCCGTACTTTCATCCAATCATTTAACGTACTGCAACTACCAAGTTTAAGATTACAGGCTGCAGTAGTTTAAAAATAAAACCTCACTTTTGACTTTTTCCCATACAAAAGTGTATGAGAACAAATTTGACCTTGGCATAAAATAGGTCAAGGTCATCAGTGGGTCATCATTTGAACAAACTTTGATGGGCCGGTGTTCCTTATGCTACATACCAAGTTTCATGACAATTGGCCCACTGGTTTCAGAGAAGAAGACTTTTGAAGGGTTTTTACCATATATGGGCATGGCGGCCATCTTGGTTATGTGACCACACTCAAATTAATTAAGTTTCATTTCCTTGTTCCTAAATGCATTCATATGAAATTAAATTATAAATGGCCCAATGGTTTCTGTAAAAAACAAGTTTTAATTTTCATTTTTGAATGACCTTGGGCCAAGGTCAAGGAATAACCTTGACCTTGAATACTTCTGCAGTTTAATCCACTCATTTAGCTTACTGTATCTACCAATTTTCAAATCAAAGGCTGCAACAGTTTCCAAATAATACTCAGATTTGTCTTTTTTCCATACAAAAGTCTAAGTGACCAAATTTGACCTTGGCGTAAAATAGGTCAGGGTCATCGGAGGGTCATCATTTGAACAAACTTTGATGGGCCCGAGTCCCTAATGCTACATACCAAGTTTCATGACAATTGGCCCACTGGTTCCAGAGGAGAAGATTTTTGAAGGGTTTTTACCATATATGGGCATGGCTGCCATCTTGGTCATGTGACCTGGACCCTGTGAACAAAATTTCTTTCCCCCGTCCCATAGATGCTCCATATGAAATTTGACTTCAATCGGCCCAGTGGTTTCAGAGGAGAAGATGTTTGAAATTGTTGACGCAGACGCAGACGACGACGACGACGACGCCGACGACGACGACGACGGACGACGGACCACTACCTATCCTATAAGCTCCCCCGGAGCCTTCGGCTCTGGTGAGCTAAAAAACTCTTTAAGTGTGACCTTGACCGTGGAGCCACAGGTCTGGGCCTTGTGCCAGACACATCATAAACATTTCTGCCATATCATTTTAAAATCCATTGAGCAATAAGTTATTTTTTTTTTGGTTTGGGTTTTACGGCCCTTTCAAGATTATTTCACTCATATCGAGCCGATCGTTCATCATAGATGGGCGAAAACCGGAGGACCCGGAGAAAAACCACCTGACCTTCCGTTACAGAACTTGGCGTCTCATACGTGACCCGAGCAAGGCTCGAACCCACGGCGGTGAGAGACCTAATGACTAAGAGTCAGCGCTCTTAAATAACAGTTATGGACCAGACACCAATAATATACGCTATTTTTGACCTTTGACCCCAAGCATGACCTTGACCTTGAAGCTACAGACAGTCTTGCATTCACACATTGTCTCATGATGGTGAATATTTCTGCCAAATAATTTCAAAACCTATCAAGCAATTACAAAGTTATGGCCCAGACACGACTGATACTGTTGACCGATGATGATGATGAGTTGGGGTTTTACGGCCCTTTCAACCATTTTTGATTATATCGAGCCGATGGGGATGGTAGGGTGATAATGAAATGCCCTGTGCAATGGAACACCGTTTACAGCTGAGAAGAAATCCTGCCTCTGGCGAGATTCGAACTCAGGTCCGCTAGATCAGAAGGCGAGCACACTACCTACTGAGCTACCGGGGCTCCTAGTTGACCGATGACCGAGGATAAGTAGAAAGTGACGTCAAAGAGTATACCACCATAAGTAGGTAAGACAGCTCACACTGTTATGAACGACAAAAATCCTGTAACCACATGATGAATAGAAAACAATATGACCGAAGCGTTGTTAACTTTCAACAATAGTAGTGAATAATCAACAACCAAAACATTCGCTGACGCCACTGTCTTCTTATCTTCGATCTACTGTAACACACATCCGCACACATACACATGGACAGGGAAAACACTATGCCTGTCACCTTCACAAGCGCCAATGCCAACAGATGTCACTATGACAGTGATCATTAATTCATACTCTCAAGCTAAAGACTTAAAGTTCTTGAACCCAGCACACCGTCTCATCATGCTTTATATTTGTAAGACAAAATGTGAAAGTTTTAAATTATGGAGTTAGCATGATTTCAAGAGACTGACAACCTAGGAAAAAAAAAATGTCTGACAACCAAGAAAAAAAATGTCTTCCCAAAGTGGAACCAAGTGGAAGACCATTCACTGGCTAGAAATAAGAAAAACAATATAACAATATTTTCACTAGTTTATTGAAGAACAAGAGCCATCATCATACAGCATAGCTCACCTGGAAAGCTGTTGTGGTAAATGGCAGGGGCAGGACTATTGCTGATTCGAAAACTTTTGAGTCATATCTTATCACCACACACCAATATCTATTAAGCAGTTTAGAAAATGTGAGCTCTTACAATCTTTAAAGAAAAGCTTTATACAGGAGAGCAATAATGGTCCTGTAACGCTTACCGGATATTTTATACTGCCAAAATGGAGTTCCAAAGTGAATCGTGGAATTTGCTGTTGTTTTACAGCATTTAATCCCTATCTTTGGAAACAACTGTTTGGCATTCAGTTTATGAATTTGTAGCCATAAATTACATTAAGTAATTTGATTGGTTGATAGACAGTAATTGGGTGTGGCTTAAATGAATATTCAGCAAGATAAAGGTTAAACACAAATCTTCAGGCCCTGACCATGCTACAGAATAAAAGTTTTTCACTTCAACTGATTATATTCTCAATATGAAATGGTTACAGCAGGTAGCTGCTGATATATGAAAAAGTCAACTTTTTAAGTGTGACCTAATTTTTCACCTCTAAGCCAAACCAAAGGGCTTGAGCCTCTGTATGGATGTTAGGAATAGATTTTACACAGTAAAGAGCTCTGGCCAGTGGTTGGTGAGAAATAACTTTTAAAAAGTCTTCATGTTAAACATAAAAAAGTATGACCTAATTCTTGATTCCTAAACCCCACCACAAGGCCTAATCCTGGGGACGGGAATCACCCTTCATGTGTTTGAGTTTTCCAGCCAGTAATTGATAAGATCTCAACTTATATAACAAGAGGCCCATGGGCCACTACGCTCACCAGAGGTCATGTGGTTTATACCATAAACAGGTATGGTGCAAATCTTTGTCATGTGACTGCAATCCCAGAATAATTTTCTCTTCCTCATCCCATAGAGGTTCTTCCTATAATAAGGTTTCAATCAGCCCAGCAGCTTAAGTGCAGAAGAAAATAATATTGAATCTAAGCCATCCAGGACAAAGGTCAGAAAATGACATTGACCTTTGAAATTGATAAACTTGTATTCGGCTGATTGCAAATATCATTTCTGATGCCAAGAAATACTATGCATTCAGAAAAAATCAATGTTTTGCATTTTTTCAGTACAAATGTCAAAGTGACCAAATTTGACCTTGACGTAAATCAGGCCAAGGTCAACCAAAGGTCATAATTTGAACAAACTTGGTAGAGCCCGAGTCCCCGATAGTGCATGCGAAGTTTCAAGATCATCGGCCATTCGGTTCTTGAGAAAAAGATTTTTTTAAAGTTTTTACCATATATGGGCATGGCGGCCGTATTGGTCATGTGACCCAGTCCTTAGGAACAAAATTTCCTTCCCCCTTCCCATAAAGGCTCCAAATGTAATTTGGTTTCAATTGGTCCAGTAGTTTCAGAGGAGATGTCATTTGAAAATGTTGACGACGCAGACGGACGACAACGACGACGACAGACCAATGCCTATCCTATAAGCTCCCCCGGAGCCTTCGGCTCTGGTGAGCTAAAGATGTAGCCAGACCCAATAGGATGATACCCGTGACCTGATCACCAATTTAGACCAGCAATCAACTTACAATTTGCTATGTATGTTTGCCACACACACACACACACATTAACAGTTCATAACATTGTTTAAAAGTAAACCACCAGCAAAGACCTTATTGGGGAATAGGCAATTATTCTGACCCTCTGTCATCATACCCAAAGGCAAGATGATGGGTTTATTTCAGGATAATTCTAACAATTTTCTCCATTGTCTAAGCAGTTCTACTGAGTAACCACATTTTATGAAACACACACACAAAAAAAAACAGCACCAAACACGAACACATCAACTAGAAATGTGCCCATAGGGCACAGATGCCCCCACTATACTACAGGACACAGAAATAGATCTCATCGGCCTGTATTTTTTTAGAAATAAAAGGCAAAATTAATGGACCATTTACTATAGTCGCTGCAACCTACATTTATTTGTGAGTTAAAGATCAGATTATACTGGCTCTCAATCCCAATTATATGGGCCGCGACGTATGAAAAGGGCCACTCGGACATTCTTACGACATGTCAGGAAACAGTATAAAAGTGAAAAAGTGTCAACTTGACCATTTTTCAATGCATCTTGCATTTGCAAGTCTGGTTATACAGTTTGCCAAAAAAAAAAATATTCAAAACCATGACGACATGCTTTGCACGTGCTAAAATGCCAGTCACGTGACAGTACCCTCTATTTTTCCGCATACTGCTATTATTTTGCAGTTACCAAAGCAACCGAAAAATCACGTGCAAAACAAAAAACGCACATCTGATTTCGTCGTCGAGGTTGAAACCTTTTTTTTTTCTATTCACGCAAAACAATGTTTGCGACCAGCTTTAGTATTTTCAACGCTTTGTTACCCATAAAATACTTTACGTTACTTTAACGTCGTAAATCTTGAAATCGACGGCAATAAGGGTACTTCAAAAAAATTAAATAACTTTCTTAAAATATGGAATATCTTTGTAAAATAAAAAGTTTTATGCTTCAAACACTTTGCTCTTTCTGAAAATCTAAATATTGCATATCCATGCGATTTTGTCCGAAAGGCCTTTTTCTTGCGTCGCGGCCCATATATACTTATCAAACAGTGATAAGGCAAACTCACTAGACCATAAAATGAAGGTCTCAATGGCCTACATTTATTTTTGGAGGTCAAACATCAAGTCATACTGACTCAAGATCCCAAAGTATGGTCATATATCAAATAGTTCAGATATAAAGCAAAATCACTGGCCCATGAAATTAAGGTTACAGGGATCGAAATTTATTTTGGGTTCTGATTATACCGACTCATTATCCAAAAGAATAATGCTAACATATCCCTATGGTCTTGAAGATAAAAGGCAAAATCACTTGACCATGAAATATAGGGTCACAACAACTTACACTTATTTGTAGGTTAAATGCCAGGTCATATCTACTGATAATGCGAAAATATGTTTGTTTATATACATCTTCAAGTTATCAAAACATTAAGCAAAATCACTGGACCATGAAAAGTAGGTAAAGCTTTTCTTCACTTCTTGACCCATTAGTCAATGTCAAAAGGCTATGAGATGTCTGACCCACTATCTGCCTAAGTTATTTTCATAACAGAATAGCAATAAAAAAGTCAGATTCTACTTGGTATAAATACCTTAACTTTGATAAATTAAGCTTAAGAACAAAATCACTGGATCATGAAATATAGGTCATGCTGGACAGACCCATGTATGTTGCTACAGTACTCACAGACGTAAGTTTTCATACAAAGTTTCAAATTCTACCTGGTACAAATTCCTTAAAAAGGTTGGTTATTGAGCTACCGGGTCTCAAATTTTATTTTCTGGTTTTTATCCTCAATTCATACTCCTTTGTCATGTGAACACTTCTGGAGCCAATTACAGCTTCAGAAATTTGTAAAAATGGTCGTTTTCATTGGTGTATACCCTTCACTCTGAACATGTGTTCGGAATTTCTGTTCTAAAAATAAATCTGTCACTTAACACATACATGGCGACAGCATCGTCTCTGAGCGCCGTTACTTTTGGCATGGTATTCAGCCTCATATTTTTTTCCGATTCTGGCATGGCCTAAGCAAACAAGGCCCAAAATGAACGTCGCATAACGTCATATGGGGATTCTATTTTTGTCACGAACTAAAAATAGATCTAACTGGTATACATAGCCTAGTTAGGGAATCCCTCTCAAACTCGTTTACCTGACATCATAATTGTTCGCATTTTTGCATAAAATGCATTCATTTGTATTGTTTTAGAGAAAAATACCGGCTATATGTATTTTATTTTTGGAAGCATTTTTTACCCATAGCTCAAAAACCCACCTTTAAAGATTGGTTATTGAGCTATCGGTAAAAAATGCTTCCAAAAATAAAATACATATAACCAGTATTTTCCTTTAAAACAATACAAATGAATGCATTTTATGCAAAAATGCTACAATTATGATGACAGGTAAACGAGTTTGAGAGGGATTCCCTAACTAGGCTATGTACACCAGTAAGATCTATTTTTAGTTCGTGACAAAAATAGAATCCCCATAATTGACGTTATGCGACGTTCATTTTTGGCCTTGTTTGCTTAGGCCATGCCTGAATCTGAAAAAAATATGATGCTGAATACCAAGCCATAAGTAACGACGCTCAGAGACGAAATTGTCGCCATGTATGTGTAAAGTGACAGCTTTATTTTTTAAAACAGGAATTCCGAACACATGTTCAGAGTGAAGGGTATACACCAATGAAAACGACCATTTTTACAAATTTCTGAAGCTGTAATTGGCTCCAGAAGTGTACACATGACAAAGGAGTATGAACTGAGGATAAAAAAACAGAAAAAAAAAAATTGAGACCCGGTAGCTCAATAACCCACCTTTTACCGGAGTCTTAACAGAATCACGTACACACACACACACACACACATGTACAAGATGTACATTCGTACGCACGCACATATATGGAAAATAAAAAAAACTATGCCCCCGACATCATGCCAATGGCGGGAGCACAAAAAAAGCCCCATGGGCAGCTGCACTCACCAGAGCTTAAGTGGGAGTAAAGAGCCCTCACTATCCTCTGATAGTCATTTTTTCCTCATTAGATCCAAACAGCTTGAACAATCATAGTAGAGGTCCACCAATGCTTAGGATCACTGCTGCCAAATTATTTTGAAATCTAATTGTTGGTTTTTAATGCTGCAGCTTAGGTCATTATTTGGACAACCTTGATAGGGCCAGAGTCCTGCATGCTGCATAGCAAATTTCAAGATAATTATTTTTTCAGCTCCTGAGATGGAAACCTGATCCTTTTCACCATATGTGGGCATGACAACCATCTGTGACCCAGATCAAATGTTTCTACCCATTTAGGCTATACGTAATTTTAACTCCAATCAGACCAATTTAAAAATACTGAACCTGAGGGACCAATGAACAAGGTCAGTAGATTACCTTGACCTTTGTAATGTTCATTTAGATGTGTAATTCAACTGCTACTGTAGCTTCAAAATAAGAGCTGCCATTAGACAAGAGTATTTTGCCTGGAAAAGAGTTCCAATGGTTACAAAAATATGAGCTGTTATCTTACCAAATATGAAAGCCCACCGCCCATAGGGGCTTGAAGAATATATGGGCTGCATGATGCTTCCACGCAGAGCTGAATCCGGCCCACACACTTGTACTGGTAAACCGCTTAAGAGGATCTAAGCCTGTCCAGGAGCCGCGGTGCGAGGCGGACCGTCCATGCTAATAAACCCTATTGGTTTCATTGGGTGACAAGGTTTGAGATATAAATTTCTAAGGTGTCACATTGACCTGGAGGTCATGAGCATGGGCAGGAATAGCTGAATAAAACTGAACCTATATCTATCATACCAAATATGATCCATACCACCGTATGGTTTGGAAAAAAGTAAGTTCTTAAAAACTGACTTTCAGGTGCATAGTTTGGGGTATTGTTTAATAAACTTTGGATATGCATCTATCATCAAACCAATTATGAACCTTATCCCATCATACTATTTGGAAAATATGAGCTGTTAAAAACTTTAATGGAAATGAGGACAATGACACAGATACCACTGCCAATGCCAATAGTACTGCAATAGCACTTTCTGGACATCGAAGTCTTGGCGGGGTCTGATCCACTTTTGCTGCAAAGTTTCAAAATGTCAACTGCCATGCGTTTTCAGAGATTTGTTCAGGGGGTTTTAACATACATGGGTGCGGCGGCCATCATGGTCATATGACCGAGACCTTACAAAAACTTTCATTCCTCTGTTCAAAGCAGATTCACGTTATTAAGTCTCAATCAATCAAACAGTTTTGAGATTAGATTTTTTTTTTAAATTCGGTGGACCTCAACAGACCAATGTATCCTCAAGCTCAAACTACTATCCGCAGGCCGGAACCATAGCTCTACTACTATCCGCAGGCTGGAACCTTCAGCTCTGGTGAGCTTACCAAAAAGATGAAAAAAAAAAGCTCAGCCGTGGTGAGCTAACAACAACAAAATGAAAGAATAACAAGAGCACCGCATGCGGGTGCCAACGCTCGGCTGCAAAAATTCTGAGTCGAAAAAGGGGTATAACTGTGAAAAAATATGTTGAGGGTTACCTCGCCTATTGGTATGAGTTCCCCTTTTCATAATGAACAACTAGTCCGAGTTTCAAGTAGATATGTTCAGAAATGACAGAGATATTACAAAATGTCCAAGTTTTTGCAAAAATTCTTTGTTGAAAAAGGGGCATAACTGTGCGAAAAATATTTTCAGGGTTATGTCATCTATTGGTATGAGTTCCCTTTTTCATAATGAACAACTAGTCCGAGTTTCAAGCAAATATGTTCAGTAATGAAGAGATATTACAAATTTTTCCAAAAATTCAAAGTAGACAAAGGGGCATAACTGTACCAAAAATATTTTGAAGGTTACCTCACCTATTGGTATGGGTTCCCCTTTTCATAATGAACAACTAGTCCGAGTTTCAAGTAAATATGTTCAGTAATGACAGAGATATTACAAAATGTCCAAGTTTTTGCAAAAATTCTAAGCCCAAAAAGGGGCATAACTGTGCCAAAATATTTTGAGGGTTACCTCCCTAGGTAGGAGTTCCCCTTTTCAGAATGAACAACTAGTCCAAGTTTCAAGTACATGTAAATATGTTCAGTAATGACAGAGATACAACAAAATGTCCAAGTTTTTGCAAAAATTCTAAGTCGAAAAAGCTCTTAGCCGTGGTGAGCTAACAAAAACAAAATGAAAGAATAACAAGAGCATCGAATGCGGGTGTCAACGCTCGGTTGCAAAATTTCTGAGTCGAAAAAGGGGCATAACTCTGCCAAAAACACTTTTAGGGTTACCTCACCTATTGGTATGAGTTCCCCTTTTCATAATGAACAACTAGTCCGAGTTTCAAGTAAATATGTTCAGAAATGACAGAGATATTACAAAAGTCATGGTTTTTTTCAAAAATTTCTGAGTCGAAAAAGGGGCTGACTCTGCCAAAAATATTTTGAGGGTTACCTCACCTATTGGTATGAGTTCCCCTCCTCATAATAAACAACTTGTCTGAGTTTCAAGTAAATATGTTCAGTAATGACAGAGATGTAACAAAATGTCCCAAGTTTTTTGCAAAAATTCTAAGTCGAAAAAGGGGCATAACTGTGCGAAAAATATTTTGAGGGTTACCTCACCTATTGGTGTGAGTCCCCTTTTCATAATAAACAACTAGTCCGAGTTTCAAGTAAATATGTTCAGAAATGACAGAGATAGAACAAAATGTCAAAGTTTTTGCACGACAACAGACGATGCCAGAGCTATGACAATTTTGTTTGTTTGATTTAAGGTTATACCTCGTCACCTCGTCGTTTTCTTCGAAAACAGCCGAGCTAAAAAACAAGCAAAAATGAAAAAAAGCTCAGCCCTGGTGAGCTTACAAAAACAAAAAGAATAAACAACAAGCAATTCAGTGAATTTTCGTCCCCCACCTTTGAATTTTGTTTTAGAGGTATTACAACTAGGTGTTGCCAACACAAAGCACATGTTACCTACACGCGTCTGTAGTTTTTGGGCTCAAAAATGTCTTAAGTTAAAAATGAAAAAAAAAAGGTGATTAAAAATGAATTCAGGATTCTGAAAAAAACAATGTGCATATCTTCAGACCATCCTAAAAGCCGCTGTGAATTTTAAAAAAGATCAGCCAAAAACTGTTGGAGAAGTTGCCGATACAAGCTACATGGTATCTAAACACATCTGTAGTATCTCGGCTCAAAAACATCTATGCAAAAAAAAAAGGTGTCAGATTTAAATATCAATTCCGAATTCTGAAAAAAAAAATGATATGCATATCTTCAGACCATCCTAAATGGGCCTGTGAAGTTTCATAAAGATCAGCCCAAAACTGTTGGAGAACTTGCCAACACAAGGTACATGGTAACTACACAAGTCTGTAGTATTTAGGCTAAAAATGTCAAGAGTTAAAAAATGCAAAAAAAAAGTAATGGAAAAGGAATTTAGGCTTCTGAAAAAAAAAATATGCGTATCTTCAGACCATCCTTAAAGTTCCTGTAACATTTCAAAAAGATCAGCCGAAAACTGAAGGAGGTTGAAGACACAAGGTACCTACTAAAACTCTGAACCACGCACCACCCATAAAGCACCACCGAAAGCCATGAAAAGGCGGGGGACAATAAAATAAAAAAGCCCAACAGCACTATGGACGGGTTTATCAAAAAACAAGAGGGCCCAGAGGGCCCTAGGTCGCTCACCTGATCCAAAGTATAACAAGTGGGCCCGGGGGCCAGGGCAGGGTCATTTTTGGCCCCAGGGCTATCATTCAAACAATCTTAGTAGAGGTCCACTAGATGAAACTTCAAACCAAATGTGAAAGACTTAGTCCTTGTGGTTTCAGAGCAAAAGATTTTTAAAGCTTTTCCCCCATAAAAGTCTATGTAAAACATGTGGGCCCTGGGGCGGGGCCATTTTTGGCCCCAGGGCCATAATTTGAACAATCTTGGTAGAGGTCCCCTAGGTGAAACTTCATATCAAATATGAAAGACGTGGGCCTTGTGGTTTCAGAGAAGAAGATTTTTAAAGGTTTTTCCTATAATATAAGTCTATGTAAAACATGTGGGCCCTGGGGCGGGATCATTTTTGGCCCCAGGGCTATAATTTGAACAATCTTGGTAGAGGTCCCCTAGATGAAGCTTCATACCAATTATAAAAGACCTGGGCCTTGTGGTTTCAGAGAAGAAGTTTTTTTTAAGGTTTTCCCTATATAAGCCTATGTAAAACATGTGGGCCCCCGGGCGGGGCCATTTTGGCCTGAGGGCCATAATTTGAACAATCTTGTTAGAGGTCCCCTAGATAAAGCTTCATACCAAATATGAAAGACCTCGGCCTTGTGGTTTCAGAAGAGAAGATTTTTAAAGGTTTTTCCTATATAAGTCTATGTAAAACATGTGGGCCCCGGGGCGGGGCCATTTTTGGCCCCAGGGCCATAATTTGAACAATCTTGGTAGAGGTCCCCTAGATGAAGCTTCATACTAAATATAAAAGACCTGGGCCTTGTGGTTTCAGAGAAGAAGATTTTTAAAGGTTTTCCCTATATAAGCCTATGTAAAACATGTGGGCCACAGGGTGGGGCCACTTTTGGCCCCAGGGCCATAATTAGAACAATCTCCGAAGAGGTCCCCTAGATAAAGCTTCATACCAAATTTGAAAGACCTGGGCCTTGTAGTTTCAGAGCAAAAGATTTTTAAAGGTTTTCCCTATATAAGCCAATGTAAAACATGTGGGCCCCGGGGCGGGGCCGTTATTGGCCCCAGGGCCATAATTTGAACAATCTTGGTAGAGGTCCCCTAGATAAAGCTTCATACCAAATATGAAAGACCTCGGCCTTGTGGTTTCAGAGGAGAAGATTTTTAAAGGTTTTCCCTATACAAGCCTATGTAAAACCTGTGGGCCCCGGGGCAGGGCCATTTTTGGCCCCAGGGACATAATTTGTACAATCTTGGTAGAGGTCCCCTAGATGAAGCTTCATACTAAATATGAAAGACCTGGGCCTTGTGGTTTCAGAGAAGAAGATTTTTAAAGATTTTCTCTTATTTTCCCTTTTCGTTGCCATGGCAACCAGAATTCTGAATGGAATGGAACTCTTTGAACAACTTTGAGAGAGGACCACCCAAAGATCATTTCTGCCAAGTTTGGTCAGAATCTGTTCAGCCGTTTAGGAGGAGATGTCGTTTGAAGAAATTGTTTACGGACGCACGGACGGACGGACGCACGGACGCACGCACGCACGGACGCACGACGGACGACGGACAAAAAGTGATCACAAAAGCTCACCTTGTCACTACGTGACAGGTGAGCTAATAAAAGTTGCCTCCCCATACCAACATATTTTTGAAAAACCCTGCCAAAACGGATAAGAAAAATTATACTGGATTTATCCACAAAAATCCATTATACTATTCAGCTGCATCCCTGAATAATACTCCATTCTAAAAACTTCACTCTATTGACTTCTGTCACTCCCCTCCTTACTGTTCCTAACACCTGACAGCATGGCTTGCCTGTCCAGGTGCTTACCCAAGAGAATATTCTGATATTGTGATCCGACATTGTCTTTGATTAGGAATAAAATGGCCCAGTCAATATCTATTTATGTTATAAATTGTTGAGGCCATCCTTAAAACAATGTATGTTTGCTGTGCTCCTACCCATCATTTGTGAGGTGGGTAGGTAGGTAGGCTTTTTTTTTTCTATCATATCAGATATTTGACCCTTAAAGCACCAAACAAAAACAGGAATCAACATTTTATCCCCAGCCACCTTTTATGTAAGTTTCAGAAAAATTTGATCAAAACCGAAGGGGTAACGGTGATGACAAGGTCGAAAAACGGCATTTCCAGCAATCAAAGGGACTTAACTCTATGAAAAATGGGCCGACTTGGCCGGTTTTTGAACTCATCTTAGGTTTTATCCCCAGCCACCTTACTTATAAGTTTCAGTACAGTGTTTTTTTTTCCCTATAAAATCGGGTCCGGAAAACGGACCCGTTCCCAATCGCCAAAAGTCTATTTTTTTCCCAATCCAAATTTTGAAAATTCCCAAAAATACGGACATTTTCCCTACTTACCACTGGGCTAAGAAAATAAATAAATTTGTCCTTTTTTTCCTTATTTTCTGCGAGAAATTTCACTTTATTCGCATAATGAAACATCGTAGGAGGCTTCCATGTTTGGTACACTTGATCATGTAGATGTAAGTACGCCGTTCCGGTTCGGCTTACGCTATATACCGGAACTAAATATCGAAGCGGGAGGTATTTTTTCGGCAGTTTTTTTATCTTACAGAAGTAAATTTAAATTAATTACATTTAGTTTAAATAAAACAGACTGGAAGACATGCTCTTCAGAAGTATATATGTATACCAGACGAAAACCCTGTCTGTGATGTCTTACTTGTTTTATTTTCAATTGAATCATGTAGTCTCAACCTAAAGATGAAGCTGGCAACTTACATTATCAGGATGTTTTTGTTAGAATTCAAGTAGATACAGTACTGTAACTTCACTGTTTCTCTCATATATATATGTTAGCATTTTCATAGATATTTAGTTTATTTTTTTTTTCTTTATATATGAACAGCAAATACAATGTAGTGTAAGTCTGTTTAGTTAAATATTTTTATTTTTTCACAATCTTCAGGCAAACATTAATATTTTCCCAATTTGAGGTAAAAACGACGCTAATTTTCCCAACTGGACCGGTACCGGTACCGTTCCCAAAAAGGTGAAAAAAATCACTGCAGTAAGATTCTATCAAAACTAAAGGTAGCTTTTTACTAAATACTGGAGGTACCGGGTTTTATCACTTTGGGACAGAGCTTTTAGTCGCGGTCTAAATACCAGACTTGCTTACATTGGCTATATATCTCATGTTTCATTTCAGTGTGAGAAAATGATAGGTCTATGGGAATAAAATTATGGAAATTTTATAATGATATCTGCAAGCTCCAAGAAATTGTAGCTGATTTTATATGGTCACCCCTCTGTTTAAAAAATTCAGTGCAGGGCAGTACATAAACAACATGGCCGACAATAGCTCAAAAAGGAGACGGGCTACATGTGGATTTTTTCTCATTAACTTGTTGGGCTAGGGTGGCTCTATAAACAAGTAAGGTTTGAAAAGTTTTGTATGTGTAGTTTTTGTGGGAGCATGTAAAAGGTTACTATTGTCACCTATGGAAAATATTGTGTGGTAAGCTCCCTATAGGGGCTACGGTGAATCGGCATTTTCAGCAATCAAAGGGACGTAATTCTATGATAAATGGGCTGACTTGGCCGGTTTTCCAGTTTTTATACCTATTCACCTTACATAGAAGTTTCAGAAAGATCCGATCAAAACTGATGGTGCTACGGTGATGACAAGCATTTTCCCATAATAAGTCTAAGGGACCTTGTGGTTGCCATAACAACCAAAGTTTTAGAGCGATTTCAGAAAAAGTTCATGTCATCAATGCCCCACCAGAGGCATGCTACAGATTAGAAAGGATTGAGATCAGCCTGCAGGCTACACAGATATTGCTAGTTAAAAGTGTGGACTGATGGACGACGGAGGGCCTACCATCCTATAAGCTTCCCTGGTGCCTTCGGCCCAGGTGACCTAAAAAAGGCAGAAAAACGTCCGTTTTCGGAAGCCACGAAAACTGATGACATTGCAGTGTTTCTACTGATGAAGTTAACAACTGGGGGCATGAGTAGTTTTGACTTTTAACAACTTCTTTTGCATTCCAAGGAAAAAGCAAAGTACTGAAAGTGTGTGTGTGTGTGTGTGAATTCAGGTTTTACGTCGCTTTCAACAATTTTTCAGTCACAGAATTATTAGAAGAGCGGTTTGGTATTTATTATCAAAGCCAAAGGCAATATTTACGGCCACTGACATGTGACCAGTCCAAAACTGGAGCCCACTACCTCAGTAACTATGAGCTGTTTTCTAAAGCAAAGAAACAAGGTTGGCAAAAAAGTGGGAAATACTCAAATTTCCCAGGACGGCGGGAAATACTGGGAAATATATATTCACATAGGTGGTACCAATTGAAACTGCTTAATATACCCCAACTACCTAGCTATTTGAAAGCAACTTTATTTCAATTTCAAGCAGGGCTTGAAAATTCCACTCGTCTGCTTGCAATGGCAAAAAAAAAATTGAAGGACAAGTAAAAAGTTTGTCTAGTCCTTACAACATTTACCAAAGTTTACAAGCTCTTAAGGCGCGTTCACCAACGCCATTATACACACGTGTGTATCCAATACTTAGGGTCTGGATCTACAAACCCTATGTATTGTGGCGTTGGAGAACGCAAATTTATTTGCACAGGTACCTGAGTAAAAGATACATAGGTCAAAAAGATACACCTGGTTCTGACCATTACATAGGGTCTAAATCTACAAACCCTATGTATTTATGGCCTGGTGAACGCAAATTTATTTGCACAGGTACCTGTGTATTTGATTTTTGTTTTCTGGGTGGGAATATTTCTATTAGCATGATACTGGTGATAGGGTGGGGTGGGTTGAAATGGGGTTGAGAGGGATAGGAGAAGGGTAGAGACTGACATACGGTGTGCGTTTTTGGATGGTTTGTGGTAGTGTAGGTAAGCGTTGAGTGGAGATATGTATTAATGAAGAGGAGTTGAATGGGTCCGGAGAGGGTTGTTTCTAATTGAATGTAGATGTCTTTTTTATGCTAGTCCCCTGCCTGCCCTAACAGATCCTCAGCGGAGCATACAGCACTTCACCGTTATGTTACATCTGTACATGCGTATGTAGGTATGTGCTTATGTACCCAGAGTCTAACAAATTTTGAAGTCTACATCCGCGCTTTTCTTGGAGCCCATCACTTCCTTTGCACAATTAAAATTTGGTGTGATACTTATTCAGACCATTAACCTTTCAGGACATGATACCATTGCCCCAGGGTCATGTCCCGGGAGTGGGGGAAGGGGGGGTGGTGCTGTAGGGGTCAGATTACAGGTCACTGTAGGTTCAATCATTTTGCTAAGTTTCATAATTTACTTAATAAAATCGGGAAAATGTATTGTTATCAATCATAAACCAGTATAAATTGATACTAAACATGGGGTGGAACAAATGAGACTGCCAAATTTCCCTTCAAGACTGGCTCTAATTTTGAAAGTTTCTTTACTCATTCGAAAGTTCTCCATCCACTGTGCTTCTGTGAAATTTTCCAGAACAATTCTGTCCCACCAGTCTGATGTGTTCGGTCTTTTCAGCACCTCCTTCTCTCTATAAGAAGAACTCTTTGCAGGAGTTTCTTGCTATTTTGATATAACTTGTCATCTTGACTCAACAAAATTCAAGAAATAACTGATTTAAATTGAGAAATACACCTGGCATTAAAATCCTGGTGAACACATGTTAAATATACTCATGGTTTGTTTTAATAATTTGCTCAGGTACCTGTGTATCCTTTACAAAGGGTCTCAATTAAAAAAGATCTGCACGTATGTAAATCTTGGCTTGGTGAACGCGCCTTTAGTCATGCAGGACAAATGAAATTTTGAAGAATTTTCAAGCCCTTTTTTACACTGAATAACTTGAAAGATCTATAAACCCTTGCCTTCGTATAGAATGTATTAATTTCTTTTCAAATAATAGTTTTTAACTTTCAGCTAGTTCCCTTGACTTGTAAATACATGTAATTTTAATACTTAGGTATATATCTGTAGTTAATTTAAGCAAACTTTTATGTTTAAATTAACTATGTTCTTTTAATACCTGTCTCAAACAAACAATTAAATTATCACAGCTTTTAGCATTAGCAGTATGATTACTTGACAAACTTGCAAACAAACCTTTTTCCAGTGTAAACATCCTTATTAAAATTCAAACATCCAAAGAGTTGTTGTAGATCTCAAAAAAAATTGAACCTTGTGGTTTAGTGTTGCACTAAGGCATACAAAACATGTAGTTCCAATGGCAAACTCGCTTAAAGTAGCTAAGTGATTCTGATCTGGGTCTGCACTGTTTGCCCAGGCATGTCTGTCTTAAATATTGGGATCATTACGGTATTTCATCTTCTTAAGCATACGAGTGATTTTAAATAACTCCCTGCACACTATAAATAGTACATAGGGCCTAGTACATAACAACAGATCACTGACCTTTGACACTTCCCAGCATGGACGAAAGTAAACAAGACAAATGTCACCAGTCAAAATTTTAGGGCATTTACATTCCAGGAAAATTAATGAATAAATAAGTGAGAAAGGGATCTCGATGTGGAATGAATGGTTTTTTTTTATTAGGTCATAGTAAGAGAGAATGGGTGGATGAGGAAAACAGAATTTAAGAAAAAAAAGTTTATTTTATTTGCATTTAAACCTCATAAATTTCATATTTTCCCAGGGTTTTGTTCATCAATGTTAATCTTTGTAAAATGGGTCTAGAGGCATTGTTTTGACAAACAAAAGTGATTTTATAAGCACCATGGCTTGAGAAGTGTTTTAGCACCTATGAGCCAACAAAGCTATTTTAAAATGTTTGAGCTGGGAGGATATCAAGCAAAACAATAAGATTAATCAACTAAGGAAACACAAGTCACCCTTTGGGTTTCAAACTGGAACTTGGCAGTCCCCGCGAAATCTGTTGAAGTGTCGCAGGACATTGGACAGACAAAATGGATTTTTTTGCAGGACCGAGCAGAAATCTGCAGGACCAAATAAATTTCTTACCGCCGCTTTGTTAAAACTTAGAAACAGACTTGTGTAAGAAGTGACTTGCAATATTAGGAAAATAAGTAAATTCAACAACTAAGGAAGGGAGATAACTTTAGGAAAATAGCAAGACAGTTGGCAAAAGTAAATTGATGAGCATTAAGTTTTGGGAAAATTATGTGCTGGTGACATCTGGTTAACGACATTTACAATTATTGTTTTAGGAACTTGACATTTCAGGACTTGTTTAGGACATGACATTTCATGTGAATTCAAAGAAAAATTGTGGTAAAGTGAATAAAGACAATTAGGACATTCTAAGGAAAAATTGTGTTGAACTCTCTAATCTACATCACATCAGACTTTGTGTCTGTTGGGATCATATGTCACCCAGGGTATTTGGGTTCGGAAACCCCTGGTCTCGTATGCTACTGTCTTGAGCTTAATTCCCCACTTTGCCAAGCGAGTGCGCACATACAAGGCCTGGGGCAAAGAAGAGGCAGGGACCCCAATTCGCACCCTGCCACCCGAAGCAATCCGATACCAAAACCCATCTTGTGACACAAAGATGAGTTTATTTGTGTAATTTTCGTAACATCAGGGACAAGAAGTGATCGATTGCTATTTAGATACCCATTTGAAGAAGAGAATTTTAATGCAATATATTCGAAGATGGCAAGAAGAAATCCTTATAGTATTACTATTACTATCACAGAAGACCTAAAATTCCACAACAAAAAAGAGCCTACTCAAGTGGCTGGGAGTAACACAGGTGGTCTAGCCGGGTTGTATGATTCATCGTTGGCGAACCTGCTCGGAGTGAAATCATCTCTTCTGTGCGGACAAAATTTTGACGTAAAAATTGATGAAAATCGCTTTGTTGGCTTTCCATTGTTGTTAGACGATATTCCAGACAAAACGACTATACAGGGATGAGAACAGAAATTCTAGAAAAAAGAGGAAATCCATTCAAAAAAAGAGGAAATGCCCATATCACATTCAAGAAACATCAGATTTGGACATACTGAAGCAAACCTAGAACTTTTCATTTAAGGAAATTCCACACTAAAAAGAGAATCCTCTGAAAAGAGGAAAATTCTCATCCCTGACTATATCAGGAAAAAACTGCCCATAAGATCCTGTCTTTTAATATTGTTTTTGTTATTAAGGTAAACACATATTTTATGATGTTAGATCAAATAAAAAAATTTTATGTTTGAGGCTTCATGACATAAAAAAGGCAGATTGCCTTAAAGGTGGGTTATTGAGCTATTAGTAAAAAATGCTTCCAAAAATAAAATACATATGGGGGTATTTTTTCTTTAAAACAATACAAATGAATGCATTTTATGCAAAATTGCGAACAATTATGATGACAGGTAAACGAGTTTGAGAGGGATCCCCTAACTAGGGCTTTGAAGATTCGTTAAGAGTTGGAGGTCAAGACCTATTTTGTTTAGCTCTGCAAAATCTTGAAATATCTGACAATAATGGATTAAATACTTTAAAGTGCTTCATATCAAATGAAAGGAGTTTAAAAAAGAAGTTTTTGAAAATGTGATGTTCAGCCTATGTAAAACATGTGGGCCCCGGGGCGGACCATTTTTGGCCCGAGGGCTATAATTTGAACAATCTTGGAGGAGGTCCCCTAGATGAAGCTTCATACCAAATATGAAAGACGTGGGCCTTGTGGTTTCAGAGAAAAAGATTTTCAAAGGATTTCTCATATTTTTCCTTTCTGTTGCCATGGCAACCAGAGTTCTGCATGGAATGGAATTCTTTGAACAACTTTGAGGACCACCCAAAGATCATTTCTGCGAAGTTTGGTCACAATCTGCTCAGCAGTTTAGGATGAGATGTTGTTTAATGAAACTGTGGACTGACGACCACGACGACAAAAGCTCCCCCCGAGCCTTCGGCTCAGGTGAGCTAAAAAAAGAAAAAGAAAGTACTTGTTACCACCCAGGAAATCGGGCTTGTAATGCTCAAAATGTGAGCGAGAAGCAGTACCATGATAGGAGAAATCTGCCTTAAAATGAGCAAATACATTTTATACTTGGACTTTTTCCATATTTTGCATCAAGTTTACAGTCCCAGTTTTACATGTAACATGCTGGAAATGATGTTGACTACTGGTACCGTTAAAAAAAACGGCAAGAATTCCGTTGAAATTCTGTGCAAGTATGAGTAGCCAAAACCTACAAATTAGTGTTTTTTTTCCTTGAAATCCAAAAGAAGTTGATAAAAATACAAGTCAAAACTACTCTTGCTCCAGTTGTTAACTTGAATAGTAGAAAACACTGCAATGTCATTAGTTTTCGTGGCTTTCAAAAAAGGGACACTTTTCTGCCCCTTTTTTAACTTCTGATTGGGATATTTCCCCAGCCAATTGGGAAAGAAGGATACCGGTACTTTTAAAGGTTTTTCTATTTTTAGCTCTGGCGGCCATTTTGCTTAGCGAAGCAGAATGGTTTGAGCAATTTTGGTAGAGGGTCACCCTAGGGACATTCCTGTGAAATTATTTCAAAATCCACCAAGCAGTTTAGGAGAAGTAACTTAAACGTTTTTCTATTTTTAGCTCTGGTGGCCATTTATTTTGCTTAGCGGAGAAGAATGGTTTGAGCAATTTTGGTAGAGGGTCACCCAAGGAACATTCCTGTGAAATTATTTCAAAATCCACCAAGGGGTGTAGGAGGAGAAGTCGTTTAAAGGTTTTTCTATTTTTAGCTCTGGTGGCCATCTTGTTTAGCGGAGCAGAACGGTTTGAGCAATTTTGGTAGAGGGTCACCTAAGGAACATTCCTGTGAAATTATTTCAAAATCCGCCCAGCGGTTTAAGAGGAGAAGTCGTTTAAAGGTTTTTCTATTTTTAGCTCTGGAGGCCATTTTGTTTAGCGGAGCGGAACTGTTTGAGCAATTTTGGTAGAGGGTCACCCAAGGAACATTTGTGTGAAATTATTTCAAAATCCACCAAGCGGTTTAGGAGGAGAAGTCATTTAAAGGTTTTTCTATTTTTAGCTCTGGTGGCCATTTTGTTTAGCGGAGCGTAACGGTTTGAGCAATTTTGGTAGAGGGTCACCCAAGGAACATTCCTGTGAAATTATTTCAAAATCCACCAAGCGGTTTAGGAGGAGAAGTCGTTTAAAGGTTTTTCTATTTTTAGCTCTGGCGGCCATTTTGTTTAGCGGAGCGAAACGGTTTGAGCAAATTTGGTAGAGGGTCACCCAAGGAACATTTGTGTGAAATTACTTCAAAATCCACCAAGCGGTTTAGGAGGAGAAGTCATTTAAAGGTTTTTCTATTTTTAGCTCTGGTGGCCATTTTGTTTAGCGGAGCAGAACGGTTTGAGCAATTTTGGTAGAGGGTCACCCAAGGAACATTCCTGTGAAATTATTTCAAAATCCGCCCAGTGGTTTAGGAGGAGAAGTTGTTTAAAAGTTTTTCTATTTTTAGCTTTGGTGGCCATTTTGTTTAGCGGAGCGGAACGGTTTGAGCAATTTTGGTAGAGGGTCACCCAAGGAACATTTGTGTGAAATTATTTCAAAATCTGTCCAGCAGTTTCAGAGGAGAAGTTGTTTAAAGCAAATGTTGTCGACGGACGGACGGACGACGGACAAAGGCCGATCACAATACCTCACCATGAGCACTTCGTGCTCAGGTGAGCTAAAAACACAACACTGTTTTTCAAAAGGACATACAAGCTTTAAAATATAAGTACGACTGTTGTCATTCGGACTTTCTCTTTATGCCAGCTACATGTATGTCATGATGTCACCCTTCCTTTCACTGTTGAATGGTATACTTCATTGTTCCTTTGAATGGCTTATTCCTATGCTCTTAGCATACCTCTAGACTCAGTAGCTAGAGGTCGGGTACTGGATCTCTAGCCACTTCCAAAAGAAAACACAACACTGTTTTTCAAAAGGACATACGAGCTTTAAAATATAAGTATGCCTGTTGTCATTCAGACTTTCTCTTTGTGCCAGCTACATGTATGACATGATGTCACCCTTTCTTTCACTGTTGAATGGTATACTTCATTGTTCCTTTGAATGGCCTATTCCTATGCTCTTAGCATTCGCATTTTTCTTCGAACTTCTTTTCTTTCATTGAAAACTTTGCTTTTAATGCGTATGATTTTCTCTGTTACTGGAACATCCATCAGAATAGTAGGGTGTTGCTCAATGAAACTCTTTATTTCTGCCACACCTGAAAACAAAAAGAGTGTACACATTTGTTTATATTATTAACATTTTTGAAACACTTTACCCAGACCATATGCTTGCCTATTTACAGACCAACTTTTAGCAGTCAACTTTATGTCTTCAGCTGCAATTCCTACAGAATTGTTGGATCAAAATTTACAGGATCAAATCAAAAATAATTTTGCATATCTACATGTTATTCTCTAACTGAAAGCAAAATAACATTGCTCTAGCTTAAATGGTTGGCAGTTGCTCGGGATACAGGTCCATATTTCTAGCCATTTAGGCTTGGGATCTAGGAGTTCATATTCCTAGCCAATGTAGGCTAAGGACAGGAATCCTTATTGCTAACCAAATTTCGGTGGTTTGGCTAAATATGGCACTGAAGAGTACAGACTGAAGAACAGAAAATACAAATATCGCTAGATTGTACAAATTTCAGGTATGAATGCCAATTTTATGTTTTAGATATTGGTTTAAACATACATGTATTTATTATTTTAAGCAGTACATCACATCTGATAAAGTTAACAATATGTTCAAGTATTTGAATGAAAGCTACATATAGTATAGGAGCTAAAGATCCCTGGGAAGTGTCCAATTGGGACCCCAGGGGCATGATTGGCAGGATTTATGTAGAGGACCACTAGACATTGCTACATACCAAATATGAAAGCTCTGGGCCTCATGGTTTCAGAGAAGAAGATTTTTTAATTTTTTTCCAATTATAAGCCTATAGGAGCTCATGACCCCCCAAGGCGTGGTGATTTGGACCCCAGGGGCATGATTGGCAGGATTTATGTAGAGGACCACTAGACATTGCTACATACCAAATATGAAAGCTCTGGGCCTCATGGTTTCAGAGAAGAAGATTTTTTATTTTTTTTTCCAATTATAAGCCTATAGGAGATCATGACCCCCCAAGGCGTGGTGATTTGGACCCCAGGGGCATGAGTGGCAGGATTTATGTAGAGGACGACTAGACATTGCAACATACTAAATATGAAAGCTCTGGGCCTCATGGTTTCTGAGAAGATTTCTTAAGATTTTCCTATTATATGCCTATAGGAGCAAAAGACCCCAAGGGGCGTGGCCAATTTGAGGCCCAGGGGCATAGTTGGCAGGATTTATGTAGGGGACCATTAGACATTGCTACATACTAAATATGAAAGCCCTAGGCCTCATGGTTTCAGAGAAGAAGATTTTTTAAGATTTTCCTATTATAAGCCTATGGGAGCTAATGACCCCCGGGGCGTGGCCAATTTGGACCCCAGCGGCATGGTTGGCAGAATTTATGTAGAGGACCACTAGACATTGCTACATACTAAATTAAGTTTTTCTAACAAAAGGGCCATGATGGCCCTAGATCGCTCACCTGAGAGCACTGACCAAACTCCCTGAAAGTCAGACTGGCTTAAGATGTTATCATATGTAACATTTGTGATAAGTCATATCAAAATCCATTGATAAATGTAGGTGCTAGTGGGATGACAAATTTTGTAAAAATAGCCACAGTGACCTTGACATTGAGCCCAGCATCCTGAAAGACAAATTAGTACCAAATACTGTCATACCTAACATGTGATGTTACATCAGAATCCATTGATAAATGTATGAACTAAAGGGATGACAAATTTTTTTCTAAAAATAGCCACATTGACCTTGACCTTAAGATGCTTGAGACATCATGTCAAACATTTGTGGAAAGATATATCAAAATCTGTTGATACATGTAATTGAAGGCACAAGAGTGAAAACAAAGTTTTTCTAAAAACAGCCGCAATGACCTTGACCTTGAGCCCAGGACCCTGAAAGTTGAACTTGCTCAACTTATTGTCGGACCCAACATTTATGTGAAGTCATATTAAAATCCATCGATAAATGTGTGCATTAGAGCCATGACAAAGTTTTTCTATCAATAGTCACAATGACCTTGACCTTGAGCCCAGGATCCTTAAAGTCTAACATGCTTGAGATATTATAATACCCAACATTTCCATGAAGTTTTATTAAAATCCATCAATAAATGAACGTGCTAGAGCCATGCCAAAGATTTTCTAAAAATAGCCACAGTGAACTTGACCTTCAGCCCAGCATCCAGAAACTTGAACTTGCTTGAGATATCATCCTACCTAACATTTGCATGAAGTTGTATTAAAATCCATCAATAACTGTACGCGCTAGAGCCATGACAACGATTTTCTAAAAATAGCCACAGTGACCTTGACCTTGAGCCAAGGACCCTGAAAGTCAAACTTGTTAGGGATATCATCATACCCAACATTGATGAGAAGTTATTTAATATATCTATTGATGACTGTTGGTGCTAGAGCAATGACAAAAGATGCATACATACATACTTACATACATACAAAACTATGTCACATGTACTTAATACAGGACAAACCACGACGAAGTGGCGAGGGAATAATAAAAACTTTGGCAAGATCATTCTGAGCAAGTTTGACGAAGATTGGACTCAAATTGTGGTCTCTAGAGTGTCCACAAGGTTTTCTATGATTTGACCTAGTGACCTACTTTTTGACCTGACATGACCCATATTCGAATTTGACCGAGACATTATCAAGATGATCATCCTGAGCAAGTTTGATGAAGTTTTGACCAAAACTGTGGCCTCTAGACTGTTCACAAGGTTTTTCTATGATCTGACCTATTGACCTACTTTTTGACCTGACATGACCCATATTCGAACTTGACTGAGACATTGTCAAGGTGATTATTCTGAGCAAGGTTGATGAAGGTTGGACGAAAACTGGCATGACTGAGACATTGTCAAGGTGATTATTCTGAGCAAGGTTGATGAAGGTTGGACGAAAACTGGCATCTAGAGTGTTCACAAGGTTTTTCTATGATTTGACCTAGTGACCTACTTTTTGACCCAACATGACCAATATTCGAACTTGACTGAGACATTGTCAAGATGATAATTCTGAGCAAGTTTGATAAAGATTGGACCAAAACTGTGGCATCTAGAGTGTTCACAAGGTTTTTCTATGATTTGACCTAGTGACCTACTTTTTGACCTGACATGACCCATATTGGAACTAGACCGAGACATTGTCTAGATGATCATTCCAAGGCGGTTCTTCTGTCGCAGTTTATTTTTTTGTCTTTTATGTGTGTGTGTGTATCGCTTACATTATTTTGTTTTGGATAGACAATTGGCCATTTTGTGGGAAAGTAACTGTCCTTTTGGCTTTCCACTATTGATGTTTCCATTAGAGTCTAGTTATTTCATGTTTGTGTTTCTTTCCCTTTGGTGTCACTGATAGGAGCTGTGGGTCAATTGTATCGATTCCTGATCATTGCCTTCACTTCTATTTTATACAAAGTTATGATAACGGAAGCAATGAATTAACCCAGGAAAAATTGGAAGTAATGAAACAAAATCTGTCAAAGGACAGCATAGCTTGCCTGTTTCACCTCTCGTCTACCTATGTTTTCACAATTGATATGTGAAAGGTTTTTAAAACAGCTCTTACATGAAGTAATTTTTTTACGATTTTATTCCAAATACAAACAAATTCTGTCACAGGACAGCGTAGCTCACCTGTTTTGCACCTTGTGTATGTTTCCATAATATGAGCAAAAGGAAAGTGGACAGAGCTTTTAAGCAGCTCTTGCAAAAGTCATCATTGCCAAAATGAATGAATAAAGATTCAATCATTTTTATACCCCCAACTTCGGAGAAGTTGAGGGGGCATATTGGTTTGACCTTGTCCGTCTGTCGGTCTGTCCATTATGCTTTTCTTGCTGATGCGATAACTTGAGAACCCTTTGACGCATGGAGTTGATATTTGGTATACAGTGACCATGTGAAGATGTGCTGATTAACTTTTGGGCATGTCATGTCGAATACCTCCACAGTTATGCCCCTTTTTGACAAATCTGACATAGTCAAAATGACCCCCTGTATCTTGGAAACCAATTAGCATACGACCCTCAAACTTTATATGCACATTCTATATGAAAAATAAGCAGACCCATATTTTTTCGTTTTTTGATTAATCCACTAATAACAGAATTATTCCCCTTTTCAACTTGTATAAGGGCGGGGCCTATGATAAAATTTTGCGGACATGATAACTTGATAACCCTTTGACCCATTGAGTTGATAGTATACAGATGTGCTGATTAACTTTTGGGCGTGTCATGTCGAATGCTTCCAGAGTTATGCCCCTTTCTGAGGAATTTGACAGTCAAAATGATCCCCTGTATCTTGGAAATCAATTAGCCTAGGACCCTGAAACTTTATATGCACATTCTATATTGAAAAATAAACAGACCCATATTTTTTTCGCTTTTTTGATTAATCCATTAATAACAGAATTATTCCCCTTTTCAACTTGTATAAGGGCAGGGCCTATGATAAAATTTTGTGGACACGATAACTTGAGAACCCTTTGACCCTTGGAGTTGATACTTGGTATACAGTACCCTGACCATGTGAAGATGTGCTGATTAACTTTTGGGCATGTCACCTCGCAAACTTCCAGTGTTATGCCCCTTTTTGACAAATTTGACATAGTCAAAATGGCCCATTGTATCTTGTAAACCAATTAGCGTAGGACCCTGAAACTTTATATGCTCATTCTATATGAAAAATAAGCAGACCCATATTTTTATGCTCCCCGAAGAATTTCGGGGGAGCATATAGTCGCCGCTTCGTCCGTGCGTCCGTCCCGCTCTTGTCCACGCGAATTCTCAGAAACTACTGGTCGGATTTCAATGAAACTTCATGGGAATATTAAGTATCGAAGGTGGATGCGCATATCATCTGCGTGTTTTGGTTCGATGATTCTTCCAACAGTTATGGCCCTTTGATGAATTCTGCATGAATATATAGGGTACTGTTCGTGTCCACGCGAATTCTCAGCAACTACTTGCAGAAATTCATCGAAACTTCAACAGAATCTTAAGCAGCAATAGGGGATGCGCATATTATCTGTGTCATCTGGTTAGATGATTTGTCACGGAGTTATGGTACTTTGTTCAAAGCTGCAGTGTAAGGTCACTGTGGCTATTTTTAGAAAAACTTTGTCATCACTCTAGTGCCTACATTTATTAATGGATTTTAATATAACTTCACACAAATGTTGGGTATGATAATATCTCGAGCATGTTTGACTTTCAGGGTCCTGGGCTCAAGGTCAAGGTCACTGCGGCTATTTTTAGAAAAACTTTGTTTTCGCTCTAGTACCTACATTTATAGATGGATTTTAATATAATTTCATACAAATGTTGGGTATGATAATATCACGAGCAAGTTTAACTTTCAGGGTCCTGGGCTCAAGGTCAAGGTCACTGTGGCTATTTTTAGAAAAAACTTTGTCATTGCTCTAGCGTCGTCATTTGCTGATGGATTTTAATATAACTTCACACCAATGTTGGGTATAAGAATATCTCAAACAAGTTAAACTTTCAGGATCCTGGGGTCAAGGTCAAGGTCACTGTGGCTATTTTTAGAAAAAACTTGGTCATCCTTCTAGTACCAACATTCATTGATGGATTTTAATATAATTTCACACAAATGTTGGGTATGATAATATCTCGAGCAAGTTTGACTTTCAGGGTCCTGGGCTCAAGGTCAAGGTCACTGCGGCTATTTTTAGAAAAAACTTGGTCAGCGCTCTAGCGTCGTCATTTGCTGATGGATTTTAATATAACTTCACACAAATCTTGGGTATAATAATATCTCAAGCAAGTTCGACTTTCAGGATCCTGGGCTCAAGGTCAAGGTCACTGTGGCTATTTTTAGAAAAAACTTTTTCATCGCTCTAGTGCCTATATTTATCGATGGATTTTAATATAATTTCACACAAATGTTGGGTATGTATTATCTCGAGCAAGTTTGACTTTCTGGGTCCTGGGCTCAAGGTCAAGGTCACTGCCGCTATTTTTAGAAACAACTTTGTCATCGATCTAGCTTCTTCATTTGCTGAAGAATTTTAATATAATGTCACACAAATGTTTGGTATGATAATACCTTGAGCAAATTTGACTTTCAGGGTCCTGGGCTCAAGGTCAAGGTCACTGCGGCTATTTTTAGGGAAATGTTTGTCATCGCTCTTGCATCGTCATTTGCAGATGGATTTTAATATAACTTCACACAAATGTTGGGTATGATAATATCTCGAGCAAGATCCTGGGCTCAAGGTCAAGGTCACTGTGGCTATTTTTAGAAAATAAACTTTGTCATCGCTCTAGTGTCTACATTTGCTGATGGATTTTAATGTAACTTCACACAAATGTTGGTTATGATAATATCTCGAGCAAGTTTGACTTTTATGGTCCTGGGCTCAAGGTCAAGGTCACTGTGGATGTTTTTAGAAAAACTTTGTCATAGCTCTAGTGGCAACATTTATTGATGGATTTTAATATAACTTTACATAAATGTTGGGTATGATAATATCTCGAGCAAGTACGACTTTCAGGGTCCTGGGCTTAATGTCAAGGTCATTGTGGCTATTTTTAGAAAAACTTTGTCATCGCTTTAGCACCTACATTTATTGATGGATTTTAATATAGCTTCACACAAATTTTGGGTATGATAATATCTTGAGCGAGTTCGACTTTCAAAGTCTTGGGCTCAAGGTCAAGGTCACTAGCTATTTATAGAAAACCTTCATCATCGCTCTAGTGCCTACATTTATTGTAGCGCTTCACACAAATCCAGGTTTTGTTATACTGCATTTTGAAGTACAGTGAGTATACACAGTATACCGCTCTTAAACTAGGGTAATGGTTCCTGTTCCAGCTATTGCACTTTCGGGGAGCAACCATCGGTTTCACCGATATTCTTGTTTTTTTTTTTTATTAATCCATTAATAATAGAATTATTCCCCTTTTCAACTTGTATAAAGACGGGACCTATGATAAAATTTTGCGGACATGATAACTTTGACCCATGGAGTTGATACTTGGTACCATGTGAAGATGTGCTGATTAACTTTAGAGCTTGTCATGTCGAATACTTCCAGTGTTATGCCCCTTTTTGAGAAATTTGACATAGTCAAAATGACCCCCTGTATCTTGGAAACCAATTAGCTTAGGACCCTGAAACTTCATATGCAAATTCTACATGAAAATTAAACAGACCCATATTTTTTCGTTTTTTGATTAATCCATTAATAATAGAATTATTCCCTTTTTCAACTTGTATAAGGGTGGGGCGTATGATAAAATTTTGCGGACACAATAGCTTGAGAACCCTTTGACCCATGGAGTTGATACTTGGTCTACAGTACCCTGACCATGAGAAGATGTTCCGATTAACTTTTTGGCATGTCACGTCGCATACCTCCAGAGTTATGCCCCTCTTTGACAAATTTGACTTAGTAAATGACAAAAAATACCTAGGTATCTTTTATCTGAAAACTGCAGTCTTCTGAAATCATTGAAGCCTTTAGCTCGACTTCAAGATGTTTGGATGATCTATTAAATATTGACAATACCTATTTCGATGGTTTGATCAATCAAATTTATCCCCCAGAACTTCAGTTAAATAAAGCAAATTCTTCTGATACTGAGGCCCCGTTTTTGGATTTACATCTATCTATTGTAGATGGGTTTGTTTCTTGCAAAATTTATGATAAACGCGACGATTTCGATTTTGAGATTGTCAATTTCCCTTACTTGGATGGTGATGTGCCTCGTGCGACATCCTATGGCGTTTATATTTCGCAATTAATTCGATTTGCCAGAGTGTCTAGTCATGTAACTGACTTCAACACTCGTAATAAATTGTTAACTGCTAAACTTCTTGATCAGGGTTATCGGTATCACAAACTACGCAAAGCCTTTTCAAAATTTTACAGACGTCATTCCAATTTAATTTCGAAATTCAATGTTGGACTTAAATCTCTTCTGCAACAAGGTCTATCGGAACCCGAATTTTATGGTGACTTAGTATATAAATTCAGAAAAATATGTAATTGCAAGGACTTCAGCACCCAATTTCGTAAAATCATTCTTCGATATAAAAAGATTGGGTATAACATAAATGTTATACGACAGACTGCATGCATGGTGGTTAACCCAATCACGGTTGACAACTTTGCTTCCCTCTTTGATTGCAAGCCGGTGGGTCGGGCCTCAGATTCTATGACGGTTTCAACGTAAAAACTTACTCAGAATTAAAGAAATTTAATTTTATGTCTGTTGGTTGGTGCCTGATGCTCTGTCTCTGGTCGGGCCCATCGGAGTCTAACTGTTGGTTTTCTTCTACTCCAGCATTTCAGTGGTTTCTTGCTGTTGAGTCCTCAACGTTGTTTCATCTCAGTGGTTGTGTGATTTTTGTGTTCTCGGAGATGATGCACTGATGAGTTAGGAGGCCTTCATGCGGACTGAACAAATTATTTGTCTAAATCGCGACGGAAGTAAGGGCGAGGATTGCAGCTGCGTAAAATCGATTTAAGCCCCTCAGTGGAATTCGTTTCACTGACCGTTCCAAGGCGGTTCTTCTGTCGCGGTTTATTTTTGTTATGGTGTGTCTTTTGTGTGTGTGTATCGCTTACATTATTTTATTTTGGATAGCCAATTGGCCATTTTGTGGGAAAGTAACTGTCCTTTTGGCTTTCCGCTATTGATGTTTCCATTAGAGTCTAGTTATTTCATGTTTGTGTTTCTTTCCCTTTGGTGTCACTGATAGGAGCTGTGGGTTAATTGTATCGATTCCTGATCATTGCCTTCACTTCTATTTCGATAAACGGTCATTAGGGAGTTATGCAATCCAAAATGTGTCTTTAATGATAACTGTCATTTGAGGATAACTAACATTTGATGATAACTGTTGTTTCTATATCTGTATATATCTGTTATTTGTTGAAAACTGGTTTATTGATAACTGTCATCTCATGATAACTGTGATTTCATGATAACTGGCATTTAATGATAACTGGCATTTGATGATAACTGATATTCGATCTTAACTGATGATAACTGACATCTGATGAGTTTTTTCATTTGCTGATAATTGTTATTTGATAACTGGCATTGGATTATAAATGTTATTAGCTCACCAGAGCCGAAGGCTCCGGGGGAGCTTATAGGATAGGCAGTTGTCCGTCGTCGTCGTCGTCGTCGTCGTCTGTCGTCGTCGTCTGTCGTCGTCTGTCTGACGTCAACATTTTCAAACGACATCTCCTCTGATGCCACTGGGCCAATTGGGCCCAAATTTTATCTGTAGCATCCTTGGCCTGGGGGGTTGAAAGTTTGTGTTTTTTATGAAAATCCGCTCATTAGTTTGGTTTCTATGGCAACTTAGAGTTTCCATTGACTTATAATGGGGAAAATAGAAAAAAGGCATTTACTGCCAAGCCTTTGGAGATATTTTGACAATTTTTTTATAGAAATGTTTCTTGAGTAAACTTCTTTCAGCCATATGCTTTTATGCCAACCTGGGGGTCCCCCGGGGTGTGCCTGGGCCATGCCCCACCCCCTGCATTTCATAAAAGGCCAGATATCTTGGAAACCATTCAGATCCCCACCCCCAAACCATATATATTCTTGTTCCTTGTGATAAGAGGCATTCAGTGACACCAACCTGGGGGTCCCCAGGGTGGACCTGGGCCATGCCCCACCCCCTCCACTTCATTAAAGGCCCAATATCTCAGAAACCGTTCAGATCCCCACCCCTAAACCATATATATTCTTGTTCCTTATGGTAAGAAGTATTCAGTGACACCAACCTGGTGGTCCCCCTGGATGTGCCGGGGCCATGCCTCACCCCCTCCACTTCATAAAAGCCCCAATATCTCCGAAACCTTACAGATCCCCACCCCTAAACCATATATATTCTTGTTCCTTATGAGAAGACGCATTCAGTGACATCAACCTGGGGATCCCCCGCTATGTGCCGGGGCCATGCCCCACCCTCTCCACTTCATAAAAGGCCAAATATCTCAGAAACCATTCAGATCCCCACCCCTAAACCATATATATTCTTGTTCCTTGTGATAAGATGCATTCAGTGACACTATCTTGGGGGTCCCCTGGGATGCGCAGGGGCCATGCCCCTCCCCCTCCACTTCATCAAAAGGCCACATATTTCAGAAACCATTCAGATCCCCACCACTAAACCATATATATTCTTGTTCCTTATGATAAGACGCATTCAGTGACACCAACCTGGGGATCCCCCCGGAATGTGCCCGGACCATGCCCCACCCCCTCCACTTCATTAAAGGCCCAATATTTTAAAAACCATACAGATCCCACCCGTAAACTTTATATTTTCTTGGTCCTTATGATAAGACACATTCAGTGAGACCAACCTGAGGGTCCGGGGGATGTGCTGGGGCCATGAACCAGTCCCCCTCCACTTCATAAAAGGCCCAATATCTCAGAAATCTTACAGATCCCCGCCCCTAAACCATATATTCTTGTTCCGTACGATAAGACACATTCAGTGAGACCAACCTTGGGGTTGCCCAGGATGTGCTAGGGCCATGCCCCAGTCCCCTTACACTTCATAAAAGGCCCAATATCTCAGAACCCTTACAGATCCCCACCCCTAAACCATATATATTCTGGTTCCTTATGATAAGACACATTCATTGTCACCAACCTAGGGTCTCCTTGGGGTGCATCGGGCCATAATCATATATATTGTTGTTCCTTATGATTAGATACAGTACATTCAGTCACACCAACTTGGGAGTGTGGGAGGTGTCCACAGGAGCCGTTTCTCTCCCCTCCACTTCATAAAGGGGCCTCATATAAGACTTAATGATCGGTAGATCAAAATCATATCATGTTAAAATACATGGTGGACAGTGGGCGTGGGCAGTGCCCACCTGCCTGAGTTCTGGTGAGCATAGTGGCCCATGGGCCTCTTGTTTATAATTGGCAAACTAAGTCTCATATAGACAACACACAGAAAAACTAAATATTTTTATCAGTATACTTCTAATTGATATCAGAAAGAAAATATTGTATTTAATTTCCAAAAAGTCTTTATTTGAATCTACTGAAACAGCAGAACATGAGATTCAGACATAACATGCCTTTTGCATTTTTCTCTCTTTTTATGTATTTTTTGTTCATGTTGTATGTTAAACTAAAAGGTCTGGCAGCCATTCCCTTCGTACCCCGTCTTGCACGGTACAAAAATACATCGTTAGAATTTACAGTTGAAAATGACTAATCTACGTATTCTATCTTGTAATGCACAAGGCCTGTAAGGCACTGAAAAACGAATTGATGTTTTTGAGTACTTGAAAGATAAAAAATATGATATTTACTGTCTACAAGACACACATTTTATTAGTGAAAATGAAGCAGACATCATTAACCAGTGGGGTAACAGAAAAAGTATCTTTAGCAATTTTAAATCAAACTCACGAGGCGTTGCAATATTATTTGATAAGGACATAGACCTTAAAGTTCATCATGATATAGTAGATGAAAATGGAAACTTTTTAATTGTCGACAGACCAAATTCTGACAATCCTGACTTTTTTTAAACAAATTTCAATGCATACTGACAACATAGAGCATACTGACAACATAGATAATACAGATATAATTATTTGTGGTGACTACAATTGTGTATTAGATCCTGATATAGATTATTATAACTATAAGGGTATAAACAATGCAAAGGCCAGAGAAATTGTATTAGAAATTATTGATGAAAAATACTTGACAGATCCTTTCGGGGAAAACTATCCAACAAAAAGGAAATTTACCTGGAGGAAAAAGAATCCCTGTAAGCAGGCTAGGTTGGACTATTTCCGTGTATCTGAAAATCTGAAGCAATTTGTCAAAAGATGTGACATTGACTCTGGCTACAGATCAGAACATTCAATGACCACTTTAGAATTGAACTTTACTAATTTCAAGCAAGGTAAATCTTATTGGAAACATAATGATGCCTTGTTAAGTGATATTATGTTCGAACTTTTGACTCTAATTAGTTCGAACACCAATAAATTTTTGATACAGTAATTTCTAATAATTCGAACACCTGAATCAGTATTTATTTTTTGCATGTTCGAACTAATTGGTCACTTACCGTAACTATGTTCATCAAATTAATAAAAAAATTACAGAACATAAACAGCAATATGCTATAACAGTATATAACTTAGAGGATTTAGATAGTATACCTGATGAAGAAATTCAGTTCACAATAAATGATCAGTTATTTTTAGATGTCCTTTTAATGGAAATTCACGGAGAGTCTATTTCTTTTGCAAGTTTTAAAAACAAAAAACGAGATAGCAGAGAAAAAGATCTAATAAATCTAATAAATAAAATAAATCAACTTGAGAATAATGGATTTGAAGAAAATTACGATCAGCTAGAAATACTAAAAAGTGCTAGAAATACTAAAAAGTGAACTTATAGATATACGACATGAAAAACTTAAAGGGCACATGGTAAGAGCAAGAGCACAGTACATTGACCAGGGTGAGAAACCGACAAAATACTTTTGTGCTTTAGAAAAACACAACTATGTATCAAAATTATTTCTAGTCTGGAGCAAGAAGATGGGAATAAGATATCTGACCAGGGAGAAATTTTAAATGAAACTAAGAAGTTCTATGAAAATCTGTATAAGTCAAGAGATAATACATTAGAAAATATTGATTTGGAAGATTACATGAAAGCAAATGAAATAACAAAATTAAACAGAGACCAGTCCTCTAAAATAGAAGGATTATTAACTTACAAAGAAATAAGTAACACATTATCTCAAATGAAATCTGACAGGAGTCCCGGCATAAATGGCTTTACCGTAGAATTAAAGTCTTTTGGAAAAAAAATAGGCCATTTTGTTTTAAGATCAGTTAACGAAGGATTTAGTAGAAAAGAACTCTCAATCACACAGCGACAAGGGGTCATAACTTGCATACCGAAAGAGGGTAAGTCAAAGAATTTTATAAAGAACTGGAGACCATTAACTCTTCTTGACGTTGTTTATTAGATAGCATCAAGTGCAAAAGCTAACAGACTAAAACAGGTTCTAAACACAATTATTAGTAAGGATCAGACAGGATTTTTAAAAGGTAGATACATTGGGGAAAACACACGTCTAATTTACGATTTGATGAATTATACAGAGCAAAATAATATATACCTGGTCTTTTATTACTTACTGATTTTGAAAAAGCTTTCGATTGCTTATCATGGTCCTTTATTCAGAAAGTATCGAATTTTTTAAACTTTGGTCCTTCAATACGAAGGTGGATAGAAACATTTTATAATAACATTACTTCTACAGTTATCCAATGTGGACATATGTCAGAATCCTTTAGTATAGGACGTGGATGTCGCCAAGGTAACCCTTTGTCACCTTACATTTTCATTATTTGTGCCCAGTTTTTGGCTATCAAAATTAGACAAAACAGAAATATTAAAGGCATAGAAACATGGAGTTCAAACTCTCCCAATATGCCGATGATACATCTTTATTCTTAGACGGATCCTCTGATTCTCTAAACCATTCATTAGCAGAGCTAGATAAGTTTGCGAACATATCAGGTCTTAAGATTAATTTTGAAAAGACTCAAGTTGTATGGATTGGCTCTAAAAAGCATAGCACAAGTGCAATGAAAACTAGATGGAAACTTTCTTGGGGAAACAAAAGTTTAAAATTCTAGGAATTATGTTTAATGTTGACCTTAGTAAAATGATAAAAGAAAATTATACAACTAAATTGCAACAATTGGAAAACCTTGTGAAAATATGGAGTAAAAGATCTACGACACCTTTGGGAAAAATCACAATAATTAAAACTTTTATGATACCAATATTTAATCATTTATTTATAGCTCTACCTAACCCAAACCAAACAGTCATAGACCATATTAATGAAATACTTTACAGCTTCCTGTGGAACAAAAAACCAAGCAGAATCAAAAGAACTGTGATTACAAAACAGTATAGCGAAGGAGGGCTAAAATTGATTAACCTAAATGCTTTTGTGGATTCTTTGAAATTAACATGGATTAAAAGGGTTCTTGAAACCGACTGTAAATGGCAGTTCCTTATTAAACAAGTGATAAACATGGAAACATTAATTGCATGCAAGACAGAATATATCAAAAAGAATATAAATAAGGTAAAAAACTTTTTTTTGGAAAAATGTTTTTCAGTCTTTTATAAATATGAACAAAGCACTAGATATAAATGAGGAATAGATATTAAAAAGTCCATTATTTTATAATGAAAATATAAAAATAGGGGGAACATATATATATTGCAATTCATGGTTTCAAGCAGGAATAAGGTTTATAAACAATTTAGTTAAAGAAAATGGAGAATTCTACACATTTGAAGAATTTAGAGATATAACAGGCATAAATTCCAATACCCTATTATATCATGGGACAATACTTGCAATAAAAGCATATCTTCAAGAAACGAAAGTTACAATTACACACAAAGAAAGGTCCCCATTTATCCAAAGTCATTTATTGCCCCTTCTACAACAAAATAAAGGATAAAAAGTAACATATGACATCTTAAATAAAAATAAAGAAGTTCCAACGGAACAAGGTTTACAGATTTTCACAAGAGAACTGGAACCAAATATATATGTTTCCTTTCACAATTATAAAATATCCAGCACTGCTTTGGTTTCAGTTCAGCATAAACCATAATATATTAGTTACAAATAAATTACTCTTTCAGATGAAATTAAGAAATAAGGCATTATGTTCCATCTGTAAGCTAAATAATGAGAGTATAATACATTTACTATGGCAATGTGAGTACACTAAACAGTTTATTGAAGAATTACTGAAATGGCTAAAATCACACAACATATATTGCACTATTTCAGAAGAACTTTTCATATTTGGTAAACAGGAGGAGCATATTTATCCGAAAGCTGTCCAATTCATAATATTTTATGCTAAATATTATATATATATGTATCTAGATGTAAACAGCAAGTTTTGACACTCGATTCCTTCAAAATAAGACTTAAGTTTATGCATAAGGTGCACCTAAATATTGCAGCTACAAACAACAATTTGAATATATTTGAGAAAGAATGGAGCCAATATGAGTCATTAATGAATGACATTACATGAACTTAAGAATCAAACCAAAGTATATCAGAATACACCAGATTATGTGAATCAATTTATTTAAGTATATAGTACCGTGCAAACCTCCATCCCCACCCGCCCTTTCCCACTCCCCCTCTCCTTGTCCTCACCCCTTAATGATAGGCATGGCTGCCAGTCCTTTAAATTGGAATCTTAGTAAATATTAAGATTTTACTTTGTACCCGATACGGAGAATGATATAAATACACTAAATTCTCTCGATATTATTACATTGACATATACTGAAAAACTAGAATTGTGTCCATAGGACACGGATGCCCCCGCCATATGACAGGGGACATGAGTGTTATGGTCCCCTAAGAGAAAAAATGCTTATTCTCAAAATATAAAAAAAATACATGGATGGTAGTCTTGGCCCTAGGCAAAAATATTGATTAATTTCAAAATCCATCAAGGTATGACAAAATTATGGACCAGACCTGAAAAATAGACCCTACTTTTGACCTTTGACTTCTAAGTGTGACCTTGCCCTTGGGGCCTTAGACCCAGGTTTTAGGTACAACACATCATTGCATGTTGGTAAACATTTCTGCAAAGTAATTTCAAACTCCATCAAGTAATGTCAATGTTATGGACAAGACATGAAAATGAACCCCATTTTTGAACTTTGAAATCTAAGTGTGACCTTGACCTTGGCACTACGGATATGGATCTTGCATGTGAAATATCGCATCACGATGGTTAACATTTATACCAGATAATTTGAAAATCCATCCAGGAATGATAAAGTTATAGACCAAACACAAAACATAGACCCTATTATTTTTTTTTTACCTTTGCAACCTTGACCTTGCAGCTACCGACCTAGGTCTTGCGCATGACACATCGACTCATGATGGTAAATATTTGTGCCAAATAATTTCAAAATCCGTCAAGCAATGACAAAGTTATGGACCGGACACCAAAAATATACCCTACATTTGACCTTTGAACCATAAACATGACCTAGACCTTGCAGCTACAAGCCTGGGTCTTCCACGCGACACATAGACACATGATGGTAAACATTTCTGCCAAATAATTTCAAAATCCGTCAAGCAATGACAAAGTTATGGACTGGACACCAAAAATATACACTATTTTTGACCTTTGAACCCTAAGAATGACCTTGACCTTGCAGCTACAAGCCTGGGTCTTCCGCGTGTCACATCATCTCATGATGGTTAATATTTCTGCAAAATAATTTCAAAATCCATCAAGCAATGACAAAGTTATGGACCGGACACGAAAAATATACCCTATTTTGGACCGTTGAACCCTAAGCATGACATTGATCTTGCAGCTACGGACCTGGGTCTTTCATGCAACACATCGTCTCATTATGGTAAACAGTTCTGCCATATAATTTCAAAATCCATCAAGCAATGACAAAATTATGGACTGGACACGAAAAATATACCCTATTTTTGACCTTTGAACCCTAAGTGTGACCTTGACCTTGCAGCTACAGACCTGAATCTTGCAGGCGACACATCGTCTCATTATGGTTAACATTTCTGCTAAATAATTTCAAAATCCATCAAGCAATGACAAAGTTATGGACCGGACACGAATAATATACTCTATTTTTGACCTTTGAACCCTAAGTGTGACCTTGACCTTGAAGCTACAGACCTGGTTCTTGGGCACGACACATCGTCTCATGATGGTAAACATTTCTGCCATATAATTTCAAAATCCATCAAGCAATGACAAAATTATGGACCGGACACAAAAAATATACCCTATTTTTGACCTTTGAACCCTAAGTGTGACCTTGACCTTGAAGCTACAGACCTGGTTCTTGGGCGCGACACATCGTCTCATGATGGTAAACATTTCTGCTAAATAATGACAAAATCTATCCAGAAATAACAAAGTTATGGCCCGGACACGAAAAGTATACCCTATTTTTGACCTTTGAACCCTAAGTGTGACCTTGACCTTGCAGCTACAGACCTGAATCTTGCACGCGACACATCGTCTCATGATGGTTAACATTTCTGCTAAATAATTTCAAAATCCATCAAGCAATGACAAAGTTATGGACCGGACACGAATAATATACCCTATTTTTGACCTTTGAACCCTAAGTGTGACCTTGACCTTGCAGCTACAGACCTGGGTCTTAAGCGCGACACATCGTCTCATGATGGTTAACATTTCTGCCAAGTTGTTTCAAAATCCATCCAGGAATAACAAAGTTATGGCCCGGACACGATTTTGGAAACCGCACAAACGCACACACACACACACACGAACGCACGGACAGGTGTAACACTATATGCCCGCCGCCTTCGGCGGGGGCATAAAAATATAGCACAATCTTAACAGCAGGTATGCCCTATGCAATATTGATTTGTTTGTTTTGCAGTTTTACGGCCCTTTCAACCCATTAAGATCATATCGAGCGCGGTCAGTTAACCTAACCACACCTTTCCTGGGCAAGCTTAGACCTTAACGGTTAACCAGTACTGAGTGCACATACTTTCGCCAGTAACTGACAACTACCCTTCTTGAATCAGCGGAAGGAGGACAATGTCAATGCAATATTGAAGAGCTATAACTACGACAAACTTTACAGAAAAGTCTTTGTATGAAAGAAAGTGAGTAAGGTGCACCACAATCAATCAATACATGAAAATATTACATTTATTTATTTTTTCTGTAAGACAGGCTCCAGACTGTCAATGAATGTTGGAGTGAAAGTGTGGTGCACATATATATAGATGAATTAGAGTAACTTGAAGCTTGTGAGGACTGGAGAAAACCTGCTGGGATTACCCGGATCCCAATAGGTGTTATGTAACGGGTTAATAACGAGAATAAAACCAAAAGATTTAAAAAAAAAATCTGCGGTTTCTATCTGATCCAAAAAAAAAAAAAAAAAAAAAAAAATACTAAAAGAAAGAAAAAAAGTCCATGATATTGTTCTGACTGACAGACGAGTCACAGAAAGATATATAGCCAGTAGAGTTGGTATTTCACAGGAAAGAGTACATTCCATTCTGACAGAGGATCTTGCAATGAGAAAGCTTTCGACCCGATGGGTACCAAGACTTCTGATAGTTGATCAGAAGCACACCAGGCGCACATTATCGTGTGCTAATCTTAACCTTTTTGAGGAAGATCCTGCCAACTTTCTTCCAGAGATTTGTAACTATGGATGGAACATGGGTCCATTATTTTATCCCAGAGACCAAACAACAATCGAAACAATGGAAGCACCCTGGCTCACCCCCGCCAAAGAAGGCAAAGACTGTTCCATCAGCTGGGAAGGTTATGACCTCGGTTTTCTGGGATGCAGATCATATTCTGCTAATAGATTATAAACAATCAATGGCACATACTATGCTTCCCTTCTGACGCAGTTACGGGAAAATATTAAACTTAAGCACCGCAGAAAGCTCACTAAAAGTGTGTTGTTCCATCTGGACAATGCTCCTGTTCACAAGTCTGTCACTGCTGTGGCTGCCAATAACGATGGTGGATTTAAATTGATTGAGCATCCACCTTATTCACCTGATTTCGCTCCATCAGACTTTCATCTATTTCCAAAACTGAAAACGGCTATTTCAGGCACCCACTTTCAGTCCAATGATGACGTCATGTATGCATGTATGCAGTGGATGACTTTCCGAACAGCCAAGAAAAGGAGTTCTATAAAAGTGGCATTGAGGCCCTTAAACACCGCTGCCAAAAGTGTATAGATACTGAAGGGGATTATGTTGAAAAATAATACAATATGTCCGACAAAATTCAAATCCTTCAATATTAGGCTCACAACATATCAATCAGCCGTCGTAGTAAACAAACTGATCTCATCCTCCTTGATTTCAGTATGGCCTTTGATAAAGTTGCATGTGAAATACTGCTCCTCAAGCTTCACTTTTATGGTATAAGGGAGAATATTTTAAATTGGATAGGTTGATTTCCTTGACAACAGGACTGAGTCTTGTTCGAAGTTTCAAAGTCTGACAATATCCGAGCAGCTTCAGGTGTCTGGCATGTTGTTCTTGGTTTACATAAATGATCTCCCAGATCAGGTAGGATCTAACATAAGGCTGTTTGCAGATGACACAGCCACGTACCTTGCTATTGACACTCAGACTCATGAGATCCTCCCAGAAAGACCTTGAGAATCTTGCAAGTGTGGGAATAACTGGGATATTAACTTTAATCCCTCAAAATGTCAGGTCATCCATGTGATCCTATGGAAATCTCTAAGTACTATCTTCATAGCTGTGAACTAGAAAGTGTGCCTTTGGGGTCTCTATATCAGGCGAGAAATGGACTGATCATATCAACATCATCTTCAAGAAGGCAAATCAGACCCTTGGTTTTCTTAAATTATTTTCTGGTCCCCAGCAGGGACCTGAAAGCCACAGCATATAAAAAGTTTGTCCGCCCACAGTCAGAGAATGCCTGCACTGTGTTACTGGTCCTCCAACATAACATGACTCTGTAGCCACTGGAAGCCATACTTCGACCTGATTACCTGATCCAGAAAATGTGTCCTTCAACAAAGAATCACCTGTTGCATACCCACAGATCACAACTCAGAAAGACTACTACAAATTCGTGCTTTCTTTCCCCGACAATTACCTATGGGAATGACCTACAACCCTTCATACCTGTCCTTCCCACCTCCAGCACAGTTTAGTACAGCAGCCTGCCAGATAGTTCATTCAACACCTTATACACAAATATCTGTTTTTATCTTTTAACTATATACTTACATTCTACAAACTCATCTCACCCACTTTTCTTCTCTTTTATTTCAATTAACCCACTTCAGCACTTAGTATACCAGAAGTCCTCTGCAGAGGTGAAGGTTTTATGGCAGATAGATAAATAGATTATCTTTACAATGGCAATAAAAAGCAAGAGGTACTTTTTGTCCCCCATCGAAAAGCTCCAGCAAATCATAGGACTAAGTGATGATGCAGTGATTGTACATATCTATATCCATGTAAAGTGTGAATGAAACTGGCCAAAGGGTGTAGAAGGAATTTGTCATTTAAATAAACTTGTTGCTGTTTGATGCACATGATGACACTAACTGATCACAATAGCTAACCATTTATAAGGACTTTGGGCTCAGGTGTGTTAATAATGTACATTCATGGTTCCCATTCCTATTTAGTATACTACACTGCTGCATCCAATTTACCTGGCATTTGACCCTTTTCTGAGTCAATATCAGTTGCATCCTCTATAAATATTTTGAAATATTTTTTGATTTTTTCTGTATCATCTTTACTCCATGGCCGGTAGATCCTTTTATCTGCAAATAAAATATAAAGATCTTTTATTTACATCTATTTAAAAGGTGGCCATCTTGTGCATTGGAGCAGACTTATTTTCCTTTTTTTGGACAGGTCCCCTAAGCAACATTCCTGTGAAGTTTGAATGATATTGGACGAAAGGTATGGGAGTTGTCATTTACCACCAAAGTAACCGATATTGACTAGAAACCAGAGATTATGGGTTCAAGACACGACCTGGTCACATGCATTTAAAGCTTTTTTTTATGTGCTCAGTGAGCTATTCCTATAGGCCAGTAATCCGTCGTACGTCGTCCGTCCATGGTCTGTCAACAATCGACATCTCCTCCTAAACCACTGGGCCGATTCGGACCAAACTTCACAGGAATGATCCTTGGGAGGTACTAACTGAAAGTTATTCAAAGATTTGAAATCCAGGCAGAACTCAGGTTGCCATGACAACCAATAAGCAAAATCTTTAAAAAATCTTCTTGTCCAAAACTATAAGGCCTAGAGCTACCAAATTTGGTATGTAGGTGTATCTAGTGGACCTCTAGCAAGATTGTTCAAATTATAGCCCTGGGGTCAAAAATGGCCCCTACCTAGGGGCCACTAGTTTTACATAGAATTATATAGTAAAACTCTTTAAAAATCTTCTTGTTAGAAACCATAAGGCCTAGGGCTACTAAATTTGGTATGTAGGTTCATCTAGTGAACCTCTACCAAGACTGTTCAAATTATAGCCCTGGTGTCAAAAATGGCCCCTAGTGGGGGGGGGGGTCTACTAGTTTTACATAGGCTTATATAGTGAAAATCTTGAAAAATCTTCTTGTCCGAAACCATAAGGCCTATAGCTACTACATTTGGTATGTAGGTGTATCTAGTGGACCTCTACCAAGATTGTTCAAATTATGTCCCTGGGGTAAAAAATGGCCCCTAATCAGGGGTCACTCATTTTACATTGACTTACATAGTGAAAATCTTGAAAAATCTTCTTGTTAGAAACCATAAGGCCTAGGGCTGCTAAATTTGATATGTAGGTTCATCTAGCGGACCTATACCAAGATTGTTCAAATTATAGCCCTAGGGTCAAAAATGGCCCCTAATCAGGGGTCGCTCATTTCACATAGACTTATATAGTGAAACTCTTGAAAAATCTTCTTGTCAGAAACCATTAGGCCCAGGGCTACCAAAATTTGGTATATAGGTTCATCTAGTGAGCCTTTACCAAGATTGTTCAAATTATAGCCTAGGGTCAGAAATGGCCCCTACCCGTAGGTCACTTGTTTTACTTAGACTTACATAGTGAAAATCTTGAAAAATTTTCTTGATGCAAACGATTAGGCCTAGGGCTACCAAATTTGGCATATAGCTTTGTCTAATAGGCTGCTTACCAAGATTGTTCAAATTAGGTCCTTTGGGTCAAAATCGGCCCCATCCCCGGGGGTCAGTAGTTTTACAAAGACTAATAAGTGGCAAAATCTTTAAAAAGCTTCTCCTCAATAACTACTTATCAGATTTTGAAATAATTTGGCAGAAATGTTTCTTTTGTTTGTTTTGGGGTTTTATGGCCCTTTCAACCCATGAGGATTATTTCTATTGCAGTCAGGTACCCTAACCACACCTTTCCTGGACAGGCTTAGACTTAAGCAGTTAATCAGTACTAATTTCACAGGCATGTTCCTTTGGTGACCCTCTACCAAAATTGTGTAAACCTACCATCCCCCTACACCATTCTTCTGTCAAGCATAAGCAATCCCTGCTTCCAACATGCCTATTCAGCAACAATGCCATGCTGTTGCCCCCCCCCCCTCCCCATGATATGCTAGTGAACATGCTGCTGCCAGGCACCTTTTTTCCACCCGGGATTCCCCCAGGCCTACAAACTTTCTATTGTCTGTGTCACGTACTACCACCTCCCTCCCAATGCCTGTACAGCTCCTGCCTGTAACCCGAAATCATTCATTTTGGACAACTTTTAAACATAGATGTTTCAGGCATTATATCCTATGTAGAAGATGATAGTCTTTAAGAATACACTCTTGTTGAAGTAACTGATAATGGTTGGAGACAGTGACACTCATGTGAGCGAATTAGGGCCCTACTGGGCCCTCTTGTTTTATTTTTAGTTCTGGTGGCCATCGTCTTCATTGGTGCAAATCCATTTAAGCTATTTTGTAGAGGATCCCCTAGGCATCATTCCTGTTGAGTTTGAATTAAATCTGACCAAAGGTTGTCATTTTAAGCTTTTTTTTTCTATTTTTGTCTCCAGTGGCCAAAGCGGAAAGCTTTTACCAGTTTTGGAGGATGGTTACCAAAGCAACATTGCTGTAAAATAGAAGAGAATGCAATGATCTGGAATCAATACAATCATCTTTCCCCTTCAGTCATGGATACCAAAAGGAAAGAAGAATACAATAAAGCAATGACATTTTAAGTAAGACATAACAAGTAGAATACATACAGACCCTGCCCCACAATCTCTATTTTCCAAAATATAACTGACAATACAGAACAAACATACAGAATTTGAAAATTCTAGCTAAAGTGGTTCCTGAGAGATCTTTGACAGAAAAAGTGTTTTATTCATCAAAGGGACATTATTCTAAGGAACCTGATCCCACAACCTTTTTTCCATATAACATCTACAGTGAATAAAGATCAATGTGTGATATATATTTTACCAAGTTTGAGCATAAGATGTAGAAGTTATTCAGCAAATTACATAATTTCGTTTGAGAAATAACAAAGGGGGTTAACTCTTTAAGACCCTACAGCCATTTTTCTTTCCCATCAAAGAAAAAGCAAGTCATACTTAATATTAAAACCAAGTTTGAACTTTATAAGTGTATTAGCTCCAAAAGTTGAAATGTGGTACAAATGGCAAAGTATGACTAGTTGTGTTGTGGGAAAGACAATTGGGGCCATAACTATTAAGAGCTGCTTCCCTTTGTGATTCTTGCTATTGAAATGTGTAATTTTCTGAATAATTTCTTAACCCTTTAACTGATTATGATAGAACTCTTACACAATACAGGTGTGGTATTGAAATAGGGACTGAGGGGCCAGGTTAAATAGAGTAATGTCCCTTTGTTATTCGGTCAATTTGTTATGTATTTGGATGAATGTTAATTTCTGACTAGGTGTAGTACCGTAGTTCCTGAGCAATTTTTGATGGAAAATTGATGTTAACACACACACACACACACACACACACACACACACACACACACACACACACACACACACACACACACACACACACACACACACACACACACACACACACACACACACACTGACACACACACACAAATGACAACAAGAGGACCATGATGGTCCTATATTGCTCACCTGAGCTAAGAGATAAGCTATGTACCAAATATCAAAAGTCATATTGACCTTGAACTTGAGCTCTGGACCCTGAAAGCATGACTTGCTCGAGGTATTATAATACTCAACATTTGTGTGAAGTTTTGGGTGGAATTATATTAAAATCCATTTATAAATGTAGGTGCTAAAGCGATGACAAAATTTTTTCTAAAAATAGCCATAGTGACCTTGAGGCCAGGACCCTGAAAATCTAACTTGCTCCAGATAATATCATACCCTACAATTGCATAAAGTTATATTCAAATCCATCAATAAATGTAGGCGCTAGAGCGATGACAAACTTTTTTCTTAAGATAGCCACAATGACCTTGACCTTGAGCCAAGCACCCTGAAAGTCAAACTTGCATGAGATATCATCATACCAAACATTTGTGGAACTTTATATTAAAATCCATCGATACATGCAGGCACTACATCTATGACAAAGTTTTTCTAAAAACAGCCACAGGGACCTTGACCTTGAGCCCAGGACCCTGTAAGTAGATCTTGCTGGAGATAATATCATATTTAACAATTGTGTGAAGTTATATTAAAATCTATCAATAAAATGTAGGCGCTAGAGGGATGACAAAGTTTTTTCTAAAAATAGCCACAATGACCTTGTTCTTGAGCCTATGACCCTGAAAGTCTGATCTGCTCAAGCTATCGTCATACCCAACATTTAAGTGAAATTATATTAAAATCAATCAACAAACATAGGCACTAGAGCCATTAAAAAGTTTTTATAAAAATAGCCACAGTGACCTTGACCTTGAGCCAAGGACCCTGAAAGTCAAAGCTGCTAGGGAAAATATCATTCCATCAATTGTGTGAAATTGTATTAAAATCCATCAATAAATGTAGGCACTAGAGCGATGAAAAAGTTTTTCTAAATATAGCCACAGTGACCCTGACCTTGAGCCCAGGGCCCTGAAAGTATAACCTGCTTGAGCTATTGTCATATCGATTATTTATGTGAAATAATATCAAAATCCATCAACAAATGTAGGCACCAGAGCCATGACAAAGCTTTTCTAAAACTAGCCACAGTTTCCTTGACCTTGAGCCAAGGACCCTGAAAGTCATATCTGCTCGAGAGAATGTCATATCTTACAATTTTGTGAAGTTATAATAAAATCCATCAATAAATGTAGGCCCTAGAGCAATGAAAAAATTTTCCTAAAAATAATCACAGTGATCTTGGGCCCCGGGGCGGGGCCATTTTGGGCCCCAGTGCTACAAATTGAACGATCTTGGTAGAGGTCCAATAGATGAAGCTTTGTACCAAATATCAAAGGCCTGGCCCTCCTGGTTTCAGAGAAGAAGATTTTGAAAAGTTTATAAGTCTATGTGAAAACAAGTGAACCTTTGGGCGGGGCCACTTTTGACCCCAGGGCTATAATTTGAACAGCTTTGGTAGAGGTCCACTAGACGAGGCCACATACCAAATATCAAAGTCCTGGGCCTTCTGGTTTCTGAAAAGAAGGTTTTTAAAGCTTTTCCGTATATAAGTCTATGTAAAACCAGTGGGTCCCAGGGCGGGGTCATTTTGGGCTCCAGGGCTACAATTTGAACAACTTTGGTAGAGGTCCACTAGAAAAAGCTACATACCAAATATCAAAGATCTGGGCCTTCTGGTTTCTGAAAAGAAAATTTCTAAAGCTTTTCCCTATATAAGTCTATGTAAAACCAGTGGGCCTCAGGGCGGGGGCATTTTAGGCCCCAGGGCTATAATTTGAACAACTTTGGTAGAGGTCTACTAGACGAAGCTACATACCAAACATCAAAGCCCTAGGCCTTCTGGTTTCTGACAAGATGTTTAAAACTTTCCCCATATACGTCTATGTAAAACGAGTTGGCCCTGGGGTGGGGGCATTTTGTGCCCCAGGGCTATAATTTGAACAACTTTGGTTGAGGTCCACTAGACAAAGCTACATACCAAATATCAAAGACCTTGGCCTTCTGGTTTCTGACAAGAAGATTTTTAAAGCTTTTCCCTATATAAGTCTATGTAAAACCAGTGGGCCCTGGGGCGTTGGCATTTTGGGCTCCAGGGCTATAATTTGAACAACTTTGGTAGAGGTCTATTAGACAAATCCACATACCAATTATCAAGGACCTGGGCCAAGAAGATTTTAAAGGTTTTCCCTATATAAGTCTATGCAAAACAAGTGGGCCCAGGGGCGGGGCAAAATTGGGTCCCAGGGCCATAATTTGAACAACTTTGGTAGAGGTCCACTAGACAAAGCTACATACCAAATATCTCTATTTTTGCTTTTCCCATTCAAAAGTCTAAGGGACCGAATTTGACCTTGCCGTAAAATAGGTCAAGGTCAACCTAGGGTCATCGTTTATATAAACTTTGTAGTTCTAGAGTTCTAGATGCTACGTGACAGGTGAGCTAAAAATAGACAAATACAAGGAAATGTGATAGCAACTGAAGCTTGATTTTCAGTCAAACGATTACTACCAAGGTGTTTTACTTGTATTTCAAATTAAAGGATTCAGGTTAATAAACTTTTCAAGATATATATTTAAACCAGAGGGCCTATGGTCCTTAACTGCTCACGATTGCTCAGTGTATACTGAAATGAATTTGGTCCACCTATCAAAATCAAAGAATATTTCTAATCTCTGCTAGTCCTGAAGCTTCATTTAATCATAAAGTTGACTGCATCTATTGAGTACCTTATGCTACATATCAAATAACAAGATTTTTATAAGAAATTTGGTATCAAATGATACAAGACTTAATCGTGGTCAGGAAATCATCTGGACTTTTGATGTAACTATAGCTTTCTTTATTCTTTAAGTTAAAAGCAACAACCACATTTGCGACAAATTATGATGGAGTTGAAAACTAGAGCTGTCAAAGAATCTGACTATAGCCCCCGCTACAGTGTTATCAGAGGCGAGTTGGAAAATTGTGATGTTTAAAAATCCAAGAGTTATGGGCCCTTGGCCACTGTTCTGCCACTAGACCCAAACAAGGTGTGGTTTAAGTTTCATTGATGTAGGACCACAAACATAGAAGTTATTGAACAAAATATATTTTATTTTCTTAAAATCTACCAATGGATATAACTTCAAGACTTATGGACCCTTGGCCCCTATTCAGGTATACACCATACATCCAGTCATTGTCCATGTTTATGTGAACTTACAGCTAGTTCCTGAGGAATCTTTTATGAAAATGTTCAAGAATTGCAAAATTTGAAAACCTACATAAATGGGGACATAACTCCATGAGTTATAGGCTCTTGGCCACTGTTCTGCCATTACACCTTTCTTATATTAGAGACTAAGTGTGGTATGTTTCATCAAAGTAGGACCACAAGCATATAAGTTATTGAACAAAATGTATTTTAATTTTTTGAAAGTCTACCAAGAGACATAATTCCAAGACTTATGGACCATTGGCTCCTTTTCAGATGTACATCATAAATCCAGTCATTCTCCATGTTTATACAACTTTTCAGCTTTCTAGCTTTCAAAGATCCTGAGAAATCTGATATGAAAATTTTCAACAATGGCAAAATGTGAAAGCTTATTTAGGGATAGAACTAAAGAGTTATGGACCCTTGACCGCTATTCCAGTGTACACAATACATCCAATCATTTACCACGTGTATACAAACTTTCAGCTTTCTAGCTTTCATAGTTCCTGAAAATCTGTTAGGAAAATTTTCAAGAATGGCAAATTTTGAAAACCTACAAGAGTCATGAGCCCTTGGTCACTATTCAATCATTACACCAAAACAAAGTGTGGTATAAGTTTCATTGATGTAGGACCACAAACATAAAAGTTATTAAGCAAATTACATTTTAATTTTTTACCTAGGGACATAACTGCAAGTGTAATGGACCACTGACTCTTACTGTGTATATGCGGTACATCCGGTCATTGTCCATATTTATGTGAACTTACAGCTTTCTAACTTTTCTAGGTCCTGAGAAATCTGTTATGAAAATTTTCAAGAATTGCAAAATTTGAAAACCTACATAAATGGGGACATAACTCCATGAGTTGTAGGCTCTTGGCCACCGTTCTTGCATTACATCTTTCTTACTTTAGAGACCAAGTGTGGTATAAGTTTCATCAAAGTAGGACCACAAGCATGAAAGTTATTGAACAAAATGTATTTTATTTTTTTTGAAAATCTACCAAGGGACATAACTCCATGGACTCTTGGCTCCTATTCAGAAGTACATCATACATTCAGTCATTCTCCATGTTTATACAACTTTTAAGCTTTCTAGCTTTCATACATCCTGGGAAATCTGATATGAAAATTTTCAAGAATGGCAAAATTTGAAAACCTACCAAGGGACATAACTAGAAGAGTTATGAGCCCTTGACCACTTTTCTGCTACTACACCTTCCTTACCTTATAGACCAATTGTGGTATAAGGTTCAGTGAAGTAGGACCACAAACATTAAAGATATTCTGCAAAATGCATTTTAAATTTTGAAAACCTACCTAGGGACATAACTACAAGAGTTATGGGCCCTTGGCCAATTTTCTACGATTACACCTTACTTACCTTAGAGACCAAGTGTAGTATAAGTTTCATTGAAGTAAAGACCACAAGCAAAAAAGTTTTTAAAGCAAAATGCATTTTAACTTTGCAGTCACGGAATGACTGAATGATTGAGGATATATGGCAAATCCAGATTTGCCCCACGTTTTCAAAGTGGGCAAATAAACCAGACTACCAGGAGAAAAACCACCTGATCTACTGTTGCATAACTTGGATTCTCATATATGACCAGAATGAGACTAGAACCCACAGCGGTGAAAACCCTAATAAAGAGCTCTTATACATAAAGCAATGCAGATCCATTGAGAACATATTTCATGATCAATCCTCACGAAAGACTGTTGCAGACCCGCTGGTAATCTAACCTGCGACCTTCTATCACTAGAAAAATAGATATTCGACTGAGCCACCAAAGCTGGCTACATGTAGTTAAAACATAGAAAATGAAAATGGCCATAAATCAATATTTACATAATTCTGCCCAAAGTTGATCAGGTCATCTGCAAAATAGAAGTGAAGGCAATGAGCAGGAATCGATACAATTAACCCACAGCTCCTATCAGTGACGGCAAAGGGAAAGAAACACAAACATGAAATAACTAGACTCTAATAGAAACATCAATAGCGGAAAGCCAAAAGGACATACAATAACAAAAATAAACCACGACAGAAGAACCGCCTTGGAACAGTCAGTGAAACTAATTCCACTTGGGGGGCTTAAATCGATTTTACGCAGCTGCGATCCTCGCCCTAACTTCTGTCGCGATTTAGACAAATAATTTGTTCAGTCTGCATGAAGGCCTCCAAACTCATCAGTGCAACATCTCCGAGAACACAAAAATCAAACAACCACTGATATGAAACAACTTTGAGGACTCAACAGCAAGAAACCACTGAAATGCTGGAGTAGAAGAAAACCAACAGTTAGACTCAGATGGGCCTGACCAGAGACAGAGCATCAGGCACCAACCAACAAACATAAAATTGAATTTCTTTAATTCTGAATAAGCTTTTACATTGGAACCGTCTGCGTCATAGAATCTGAGGCCCGACCCACGGGCTTGCAATCAAAGAGGGAAGCAAAGTTGTCAACGGTGATTGATTGGGTTAACCGCCATGCATGCAGTCTGTCGTATAACATTTATGTTGTACCCAATCTTTTTATATCGAAGAATGATTTTACGAAATTGGGTGCGGAAGTCCTTGCAATAATATATTTTTCTGAATTTATCTACTAAGTCACCATAAAATTCGGGTTCCGATAGACCTTGTTGCAGAAGGGATTTAAGTCCAACATTGAATTTTGAAATCGGACTGACGTCTATACAAGAGGGCCCAGAGGGCCCTAATTCGCTCACCTGAGGGTCACTATCTCCACCCTTCATCAGTTACTTCAACAAGAGTGTATTCTTAAAGACTATCATCTTCTACATAGGATATAGTGCCTGAAACATCTATGTTTAAAAGTTGTCCAAAATGAATGGTTTCAGGTGACAGGCAGGAGCTGTACAGGCCTTGGGAGGGAGGTGGTGGTGCTTGACACAGACAATAGAAAATTTGTAGGCCTGGGGCGAATCCCGAGTGGAAAAAAGGTGGCAGACAGCAGCATGTTAACTAGTAAAGTTGTACATACCATGGGGGGTGGGGGGACAACAGCATGGCGTGGTGGCTTGTTGCTGAATAGGAATGTGGGAAGCAGGGGTTGCTTATGCTTGACAGAAGAATGGTGTAGGGGGGTGGCAGGTTCACACAATTTTGGTAGAGGGTCACCAAAGGAACATGCCTATGAAATTAGTACTGGTTAACTGCCCAGGAAAGGTGTGGTTAGGTTAACTGACTGCACTCAATATAATCCTCATGAATTGAAAGGGCCATAAAACCCCAAAACAAACAAAAGAAACATTTCTGCCAAATTATTTAAAAATCTGATAAGTAGTCTTTGAGGAGAAGCTTTTTAAAAATTTTGCCACTTATAAGTCTTTGTGGAACTACTGACGGGGTGGGCCAATTTTGACCCAAAGGACCTAATTTGAACAATCTTGGTAGTGGCCCATTAGATAAAACTATATGCCAAATTTGGTAGCCCTAGGCCTAATCGTTTGCATCAAGAAGATTTTTCAAGATTTTCACTATGTAAGTCTAAGTAAAACAAGTGACCTACGGGTAGGGGCCATTTCTGACCCTAGGCTATAATTTGAACAATCTTGGTAAATGCTCACTAGATGAACCTACATACCAAATTTCGCAGCCCTGGCCCTAATAGTTTCTGACAAGATTTTTCAAGATTTTCACTATATAAGTCTATGTGAAAGAAGAGGGCCCAGTAGGGCCCTAATTCGCTCACCTGAGTGTCACTGTCATCAACCATCATCAGTTACTTCAATAAGAGTGTATTCTTAAAGACTATCATCTTCTACATAGGATATAGTGCCTGAAACATCTATGTTTAAAAGTTGTCCAAAATGAATGATCTCAGCTGTACAGGCCTTGGGAGGGAGGTGGTAGCGCTTGACACAGACGATAGAAAGTTTGTAGGCCTGGGGGAATCCCCGGTGGAAAAAAGGTGCCTGACAGCAGCATGTTAACTAGTAAAGTTGTACATACCATGGGGGTGGGGGGACAGCAGCATCGCATGATGGCTTGTTGCTGAACAGGAATGTGGGAAGCAGGGGTTGCTTATGCTTGACATAACAATGGTGTAGGGGGATGGCAGGTTCATGCTATTTTGGTGGAGGGTCACCAAAGGAAAATGCCTATATAAGTCTATGTGGAATGAGTGACCCCTGCTTAGGGGCTATTTTTGACCCCAGGGACAAAATTTGAACAATCTTGGTATAGGTCCATTACACATCTACATACCAAATTTAGTAACTCTAGGCCTTATTGTTTCGGACAAGAAGATTTTTTCAAGATTTTCACTATAAAAACCTATGTAAAATTAGTGGCCCCCGGCTAGGGGCCATTTTTGACTCAAGGGCTATAATTTGAATAACCGTGGTAAAGGTCTGCTAGATGAACCTACATGCCAAATTTAGCAGCTCTAGGCCTTACGGTTTCTAAACAAGTAGATTTTTCAGGATTTTCACTATATAAGTCTATGTAAAATGAGTGACCCCTGATTAGGGGCCATTTTTGACCCTAGGGACATGATTTGAACAATCTTGGTAGAGGTCCACTAGATACACCTACATACCAAATTTAGTAGCTCTAGGCCTTATGGTTTCGGACAAGATTTTTCAAGATTTTCACTATATAAGCCTATGTAAAACTAGTGGCCCCCTGCTAGGGGCCATTTTTGACCCCAGGGCTATAATTTGAACAATCTTGGTAGAGGTCCACTAGATGAACCTACATACCAAATTTAGTAGCCCTAGGCCTTTCGGTTTCTGAGAAGAAGATTTTTAAAGAGTTTTTCTATATAAGTCTATGTAAAACTATTGGCCCCTGGGTAGGGGCCATTTTTGACCCCAGGTCTATAATTTGAACAATCTTGGTAGAGGTCTATTAGATAAACCTACATACCAAATTTGGTAGCTCTAGACCTTATAGTTTCGGACAAGAAGATTTTTAAAGATTTTGTCACTTGGTTGCCATGGCAACCAGAGTTCTGCTTGGATTCCAAATCTTTGAACAACTTTCAGTTAGTACCTCCCAAGGATCATTCCTGTGAAGTTTGGTCTAGATTGGCCCAGTGGTTTAGGAGGAAATGTCAATTGTTGACAGACGACGGATGGACGACCGACGCCGGACGCCGGATTACTGGCCTATAGGAATAGCTCACTGAGCACTATGTGCTCAGGTGAGCTAATGAGTGACCCCTGATTAGGGGCCATTGTTGACCCCAGGGACAAAATTTGAACAATCTTGGTAAAGGTCCATTAGACACATCTACATACCAAATTTAGTAACTCTAGGCCTTATGGTTTCGAACAAGATTGTTCAAGATTTTCAGCCTATGTAAAACTAGTGGCCCCCGGCTAGGAGCCATTTTTGACCCCAGGCCTATAATTTGAATAATCTTGGTAGAGGTCCGCTAGATGAACCTACATACCAAATTTAGCAGCTCTAGGCCTTATGGTTTCTAACAAGAAGATTTTTCAAGATTTTCACTACATAAGTCTATGTAAAATGAGTGACCCCTGATAAGGGGCCGTTTTTGACCATAGGGACATAATTTGAACAATCTTGGAAGAGGTCCACTAGATACACCTACATACCAGATTTATTAGCTCTAGGCCTTGTGGTTTCGGACAAGAAGATTTTTCAAGATTTTCACTATATAAGCCTATGTAAAACTAATGGCCCCCTGCTAGGGGCCATTTTTGACCCCAGGACTATAATTTGAACAATCTTGGTAGAGGTCCACTAGATGAACCTACATATCAAATTTAGTAGCCCTAGGCCTTATGGTTTCTGAGAAGAAGATTTTAAAAGAATTTTACTATATAAGTCTATGTAAAACAAGTGGCCCCTGAGTAGTGGTCATTTTTGACCCTAGGGCTATAATTTGAACACTCTTGCTAGAGGTCCACTAGATACACCTACATACCAAATATGGTAGCTCTAGGCCTTATATTTTTGGACAAGAAGATTTTTAAACATTTTGCGTATTGGCAACCAGAGTTCTGCCTAGATTTCAAATCTTTGAACAACTTTCAGTTAGTACCTCCCAAGGGTCATTCCTGTGAAGTTTGGTCCGAATTGGCCCAGTGGTTTAGGAGGAGATGTCAATTGTTGAGAGACGACGGACGGACGACATACGACGGACGGACGACGGAGTACTTGCCTACAGGAATAGCTCACTGAGCACTATGTGCTCAGGCGAGCTAAAAGTTTTGAAAAGGCTTTGCATAGTTTATGATACCGATAACCCTGATTAAGAAGTTTAGCAGTTAACAATTTATTACGAGTGTTGAAGTCAGTTACATGACTAGACAATTAATTGCGAAAAAAAAAACGCCATAGGATGTCGCACGAAGCCCATCACCATCCAAGTAAGGAAAATTGACAATCTCAAAATCGAAATCGTCGCGTTTATCATAAATTTTGCAAGAAACAAACCCATCTACAATAGATAGATGTAAATCCAAAAACGGGGCCTCAGTATCAGAAGAATCTGCTTTATTTAACTGAAGTTCTGGGGGATAAATTTGACTGATCAAACCACTGAAATAGGTATTGTCAATATTTAATAGATCATCCAAATATCTTGAAGTCGAGCTAAAGGCTTCAATGATTTCTGATTAGTTTCCAACGGAAAGGGACATCATGAAGTCTCTTTCATAACAAAACAAGAACAGATCAGCCACAAGGGGTGCACAATTCGTACCCATCGGAATACCAACCAACTTGTCTAAATAACTTAGTACCAAATCTTATGTAGATATTGTCAAGTAGAAAGGTGAGAGCTTCACACACTTTCTGACATGACCATAAAGTGTAATTTTTATGCTCTTCCAAAGTGAAAAAGGCATTTCTTACATTACATGCAAGATAGAGTGAGTCTTCCCTATGAAATGTCCATTCAATTAAATCATTAAGTTTTTCTTTTATAAGAATTATGAGGAATGTTTTTTGATGGCAGTAAGACATGAAGTTAATATTTTGGAAGCAAGCATGCTAATTATTAGTTCTGAAGATCTTTTATTCAAAAGGTTTTTATTTAGTTAAAATGCCTATGTCAGGACATAAATTCATAAATATTTTTTTTAAATCTAAAAAGTAAATAAGGTCATCTATACATACATCCTAAGAAGCATAAAAGTATCTTGTAAGCCTGGCTATAGCAGTTTAAGGATACTTCATACATATGGTCGCATATAAAACCATGCCTGTATTTGAAATGGGACGTTATTTGGTCAAATATTTACAGAATTGCATCATTAACTACACATTATGCATAGGATGACTGCAAAATATCAAAGCCAAGCTACAGCAGTTCTTCAGATATTTGTTAACAAGCTTTCCTTACAACTAAAATGCTAATGTCTGAAATGGGGTATAATTCAGTCGATAATGTACAAAATTTCAAGTCAATCAAGTCACTTACACACTGGTTTTTGGAAGAATGCAAAAAATTGTAAGCCTGGTTATAGCAGTTTATCTAACATTGCGTTCACAAGATTTCCCCAAAGCATCACATTACACTGCCCAAGTTGATAAAGGGGCTTCTCTCCAAAATGACAAATCAGACACCAATGAATAAATGATTGAGCAATTTTGAGAATGGGGTGCCTCTTGAGTCATTTGCAAAATTTGAGCTCATTCACAATACTTGGTTCTGAAAAAGATTTTACAGTTTTTGCTTAAACAGGTATCTGTCCTTGGATTTCCAACAAAGATACTTTTAGAAATTTTTGTCCCCTCTTTGCCAGAAGACTGTGTAATATTGATATAAAACTTTATTGAAATGGGCCCATTACTAATAGGTTTAATAGGTTACTAACACTGACTTACTTTTTGTAACAACAGAGCAAGATGCTGATCCAGATGATTCACTGACACCTTTTGTGTATGGCTGATTCCTTGTCACTTGCATATCTGGATTTCTGACATTGTTCTTGATTGGATGTACTACCTCAGCTTTGCTGTAATCACGGCTTCGTTTTGTTCTGTTCCTTTTTTCAACAGTACCAATTTGTTCTGTATCACTGATTCTGATTTGAATGTGATCTTGCCCTTCTGTCTCATCATGCTTGTTAGCAGGTTCATGTATGCCTATAAAATATTTGAAATATCTTTGGAATAACAAGATGTGAAACACAAAAATGTCCCCAGCTGTAGTAGGTCACAGGTCAAGGTCAAGGTCACAGGTCAAATGAATGGGAAGCCCTTGTCACAAGGAACCTACATGCCAAATATGAAGGCTCTATCTCAAAACAGTTCAAAAGTTATGACCAATGTTATTTTTTTCTTTGAAGTAGGTCATAGATCAAGGTCAAGGTCAACGGTCAAACTTTTTTGTACAAGTGGGAAGCCCTTGTCATAAGGAACCTACATACGAAATATGAAGGCTCTATCTCAAACAGTTCAAAAGATATGACCAATGTTATCTTTTTCTTTAAAGTAGGTCATAGGTCAAGGTCATAGGTCAAATTTTTTTGTACAAGTGGAAAGCCCTTGTCACAAGAAACTCACATGCCAAATATGAAGGTTCTATCACAAACGGTTCAAAAGTTATGACTGATGTTGTTGTTTTTTTTCTTTAAAGTAGGTCACAGGTCAAGGTCACAGGTCAAAATATTTTGTATGAGCGGGGAGCCCTTGACACAAGGAACCTACATGCCAAATATGAAGGCTCTATTCCTAACGGTTCAAAAGTTATGACCAATGTTATTTTTTTCTTTAAAGTAGGTCACAGGTCAAGGCAAGAGGTCAAAAATTTTTGTATGAGTGGGAAGCTCTTGTCACAAAGAACCTATATTTCAAATATGAAGGCTCTATCTCAAATGGTTCAAAAGTTACGACCAACGTTAAAGTTGTCCAACAAAGTAGGTCACAGGCCAAGGTCAAGGTCACAGGTCAAAATATTTTGTATGAGTGGGGAGCCCTTGTCACAAGGAACCTACATGCCAAATATGAAGGCTCTATCTCTAACGGTTCAAAAGTTATGACCAATGTTATTTTTTCTTTAAAGTAGGTCACAGGTCAAGGTTAAGGTCAGAGGTCAAAATTTTTTGTATGAGTGGGAAGCCCTTGTCACAAGGAACCTACATTTCAAATATGAAGGCTCTATCTCAAATGGTTCAAAAGTTATGACCAATGTTAAAGTTGTCCAACAAACCAACAAACATACAACCCAATATACAGACAAGGCAAAAACAATATGTCCCCGCTATTGCTAACGGGGACATAATAAGAAAGCAAACTAAGCCAGGTTGTCACGTATACCTCTGGCCAGTGCCATTGCCTAATATAATATAATATTTAAAAGGTTTATCATATAATCAAAGAACAATGGAATATAGGTCACATTAACATAAGCGTACCCTGACATCATTTACCATGCCATATAAAATGACAAAAAGCCTATCATAGTGTTTGAGATATTAAGTAAAATCTCTGAAACATGAAATATTGGCCACCTTTGCATTTAACTATTTTGAATTAATTTACCATGTCGAACTGAAAAATCATATATAAAACGACAAAAATCTGTCAAACAGTGTTTGAGATAATGAAGTAAAATCACTGAAACATGACATATTGGTCACATTTACATTTGAGTATTTTGAATTCATTTAATGGGTTTTGATATAACTGCTCTCAATTGTTGGATATGATATTATCTTGCTCGAGCAAGTTCAACTTTCAGGGTCCTGGCCTCAAGGTCAAGGTCACTGTGTCTATTTTTAGAAAAACTTTGTCAGTACTCTGGTGCCTACATTTATTGATGGATTTTGATATAACTTCACACAAATGTTTGTTATAATATCTCTATTAAGTTTTGACTTTTAGGGTCCTGTGCTCAAGGTCAGTGTGGCCTTTGATATTTGGTACATAGCTTCATATCTCTTTGCTCAGGTGAGTGATATGAATACTATTTGACAGATTTTCAGCATTTTATGGTTGGTTGTTCAGTTTGACGTAGTAAGTGACTCTATGTTATGTTGGTATAAATGTGATCGTATTTCATGGTTCAGTGATTTTACTAAATATCTCAAACACTATATGACAGATTTTCATTTCATGCATGATTGTTGACATTGATATTGCGTATGACCTCATTATAATTTAAAGTAATTGTGTCCAATATTTCATGGTTTCATCAATAAATGTAGGCATAAGAGCGATGACAATGTTTTTCTATAAAATAGTCATAGTGACTTTGACCTTGTGACTCCAGCACCCTGAAAGAAAATATTCTTAAGATATTATCATACCAAATATTTGTGGAATGTTACATTAAAATCCATCGATAAACATAGGCACTAGAGCTATTATGACAAGGTTTTTATAAAAATAGCCAGGGTGACATTGACCTTGAGCCCAGGACCCTGTAAGTCGAACTTGTTCAAGATAATATCAAATCCAACAATTGTGTGAAGTTATATTAAAATCCATTAATGAATGTAGGCCCTAGAGGGATAATAAAGTTTTTCTAAATATAGCCACACTGACCTTAACCTTGGGCCCAGGACCCAGAAAGTCCAACTTGCTGGATATGTCATTATACCCAACAATTGTGTGAAGTTTTTTAAAATCCATCAATAAGATTTTTAAAGGTTTCCCCCCCATAAGTCTAAATAAAATAAGTGACCCCTTGGGCCGGGCCATTTTTGACCCAAGGGCTATAATTTGAACAAGTTTGGTAGAGGTCCACTAGACAAAGCTACATACCATATATCAAAGACCTGGGCCTTCTGGTTTCTGATAAGAAGATTTTAAAGCTTTTCCCTATATCAGTCTATGTAAAACCAGTGGGCTCTGGGATGGGGCAATTTGGGCTCCAGGGCTATAATTTGAACAACTCTGGCAGAGGTCCACTAGATGAAGCTACATACCAAATATCAAAGACATGGGCCTTCTGGTTTCTGACAAGAAGATTTTTAAAGGGTTTCCCTATATAAGTCTATGTAAAACCAGTGGGCACCAGGGCGGGGCCATTTCGGGCCACAAAGCTATAATTTGAACAACTTTGGTAGAGGTCCACTAGATGAAACTACCATACCAAATCAGCGTTTTATTTGGGGAGAGATCCCGCATCTTCCCGCATGTACGCCAAAATTTTTTACACCTGCGTCCGATGGGATGAACGTTTTTTCGTCATTAAACAACATCAAAACTGGTATTTCCCTGCTTCTAATTTAGGAAATGACCAAGTCGTGTATTTATATCAACTAATAAACGGTGGCGCTATTGTTATCGGCCAATGGTAAGGCTTCTTCCAGAGTAACTAAGCGATAAGACGCTGTATTCGGAATGCTCGGAACTTATCACTGATTTCAGTAAAGATAACTTCGAACGAACTGTCAATCATCTCAGAGCAACATGACTAAACAGACCACACTGAAGAGCTTTTTCGGAAAAAGAAAATATTCTGAAAATCGGGATGACGATCATGAGGAGAGTCCATCCTCTGAGCCAGGGCAGCAGTCCCTGATACTGAAGCTTCTACTTCAAGTTCAACATCGTCGGCCGACTCGACCCAACAGGAGGGCCCAGAGGGCCCTAATTCGCTCACCTGAGTGTCACTGTCATCAACCATCATCAGTTACTTCAATAAGAGTGTATTCTTAAAGACTATCATCTTCTACATAGGATATAGTGCCTGAAACATCTATGTTTAAAAGTTGTCCAAAATGAATGATCTCGGGCGACAGGCAGGAGCTGTACAGGCCTTGGCAGGGAGGTGGTGGTGCTTGACACAGACAATAGAAAGTTTGTAGGCCTGGGGGAATCCCGGGTGAAAAAAAAGGTGCCTGTCAGCAGCATGTTCACTAGTAAAGTTGTACATACCATGGTGGGCGGGGGGACAACAGCATGGCATGATGGCTTGTTGCTGAATAGGAATGTGGGAAGCAGGGGTTGCTTATGCTTGACAGAAGAATGGTGTAGGGGGATGGCAGGTTCACACAATTTTGGTAGAGGTTCACCATAGGAACATGCCTGTGAAATTAGTACCGGTTAACTGCCCAGGAAAGGTGTGGTTAGGTTACCTGACTGCACTCAATATAATCCTCATGGGTTGAAAGGGCCATAAAACCCCAAAACAAACATTTCTGCCAAATTATTTCAAAATCTGATGAGTAGTTTTTGAGGAGAAGCTTTTTAAAGATTTTGCCACTTATTAGTCTTTGTAAAATTACTGACCCCCGGGGGTGGGGCCAATTTTGACCCAAAGGACCTAATTTGAACCATCTTGGTAGCAGCCCATTAGATAAAGCTACATGCCAAATTTGGTTGCCCTAGGCCTAATCCTTTGCATCAAGAAGATTTTTCAAGATTTTCACTATGTAAGTCTAAGTAAAACAAGTGACCTACGGGTAGGGGCCATTATTGTTTCGGACAAGATTTTTCAAGATTTTTACTATATAAGCCTATGTAAAACTAATGGCCCCCGGCTAAGGGCCATTTTTGACCCAAGGGCTATAATTTGAATAATCTTGGTAGAGGTCCACTAGATGAACCTACCGTACATACCAAATTTAGCAGCTCCAGGTCTTATGGTTTCCGACAAGAAGATTTTTCAAGATTTTCACTATGTTAGTCTATGTAAAATGAGTGACCCCTGATTAGGGGCCATTTTTTGACCCTAGGGACATAATTTGAACAATCTTGGTAGAGGTCAACTAGATACGCCTACATACCAAATTTATTAGCTCTGGACGCATAATTTGAACAATCTTGGTGGAAGTCCACTAGATACACCTACATACCAAATTTGGCAGCTCTAGGCCATATGGTTTCTAACAAGAAGATTTTTCAAGATTTTCACTATGTAAGTCTATGTCAAATAAGTGACCCCTGATTAGGGGCCGTTTTTGACCCTAGGGACATAATTTGATCAATCTTGGTAGAGGTCCACTAGATACACCTACATACCCAATTTATTAGCTCTGGGCCTTATGGTTTCGGACTAGAAGATTTTTCAAGATTTTCACTATGTAAGTCTATGTAAAATAAGTGACCCCTGATTAGGGGCCGTTTTTGATCATAGGGACATAATTTGAACAATCTTGGTAGAGGTCCACTAGATACACCTACATACCCGATTTATTAGCTCTGGGCCTTATGGTTTCGGACAAGAAGATTTTTCAAGATTTTCACTATGTTAGTCTATGTAAAATGAGTGACCCCTGATTAGGGGCCATTTTTTGACCCTAGGGACATAATTTGAACAATCTTGGTAGAGGTCCACTAGATACACCTACATACCAAATTTATTAGCTCTGGGCCTTATGGTTTCGGACAAGAAGATTTTTCAAGATTTTCACTATGTAAGCCTATGTAAAACTAGTGGCCCCCGGCTAGGGGCCATTATTGACCCCAGGGCTATAATTTGAACAATCTTGGTAGAGGTCCACTAAATGAACCTACATACCAAATTTAGTAGCCCTAGGCCTTATGGTTCCTGAGAAGAAGATTTTTAAAGAGTTTTACTATATAAGTCTATGTAAAACTAGTGGCCCCTGTGTAGGGGCCATTTTTGACCCCAGGGTTATAATTTGAACAAACTTGCTAGAGGTCTACTAGATACACCTACATACTAAATTTGGTAGCTCTAGGCCTTATAGTTTTGGACAAGAAGATTTTTAAAGGTTTTGCTTACTGGTTGCCATGGCAACCAGAGTTCTGCCTGGATTTCAAATCTTTGAACAACTTTCAGTTAGTACCTCCCAAGGATCATTCCTGTGAAGTTTGGTCCAAATTGGCCCAGTGGTTTAGGAGGAGATGTCCAATGTTGACAGACGACGGACGGACGACGGACAACGGACGGATGCCAGAGTACTGGCCTCTAGGAATAGCTCACTGAGCACTATGTGCTCAGGTGAGCTAAAAATGTGCAGCCAAACTTGAGCGGCATTTCCAGTCTGCTTGGCTACAAAACTATAAATGGTTACGGCATGAGAATGACCGCATGTTTTGTGACACTTGCATCTCTGCTGAGAGTGCAAATAATCCATTCACTGAAGGATGTACAAACTTTCCAAACTCAACATTAATCCGTCACCAGGAGTCCAAAGTCCACATCAACAGTATTCAAGCCCTGAATATGCGTTCTAATTTTGTGACAATGCATAAATCTGCAGTGCAACAGAGGGAGGACTCAAGCTCCAGTAAATCATGTGGGTACATGTTCCAGTTGCGCACTGTCTACACAATGGCTACATTCCCGCTGATGCATTTGTAGATTTGATGCAGTTGCAAAATTTAAATGGTGTAAAATGTGAGTTCTACAAAAGGCCACAGATTGACATGGAAATGGAACAGTGTATTGAACAAGTACTCTCAGAAACTCTCGCTGAGCAAATTCAAAACAGTGACTTCACTGGGGTCATGCTGGATGAGACGTGTGACATAAGTGTTTATAAAAAACTTGCAGTGTATATAAGATTTCTTGTCCAAGGGGAAGTTTCAGTTGCATTTGTAGGCAACAGACAGATAACCGACTGTACAGCAGCTGGGATTGAAACTTCACTGCCAAATTTTCTTACTCGTAAAGGTTACTCTGATGAAAATGTTTCAAAAGTTATGGGCTTAGGTACTGATGGTGCCTCTGTCATGACAGGGCACCTGAATGGTCTGGGTGCCAAACTGAAGCGAAGAAACCCAAAACTCACGCAGGTGCATTGTGTGGCACACAGATTGAATCTAGCTGCATCACAAGCAGGCAGAGACATAGAGTACTGCAATTGTAAGTCTATGGGCAAGTAACTCACAAGTGGATCATTGAATCCACCCGAAAATCGAACTCATCCAAGATTTTGCGGCTGTCCTCATTATCTGCAAGTCTGATGAAGATTCAATCAAAAATGAAATCGCTATCGCAGGGACAAGATTTTCCTAAGTCTATAAGGCCCTCAAGGGCAGATAACTCACATCAAAAGTCTAAATTGGGCAAAAATCGAACCTGTCCAAGATTTTATGCCTGTCCTCGTTATCTGCAAGTTTGATAAATATCTGATCAAAAATGAGGTTGCTATCATTTGTACAACATTTTACCCATTATAAGTCTATGGGAGACTAAAGGGCAAGTAACCCTCATGTGAATTGTCCGATCTGTCCCAAAATCAAACTCATCCAAGATTTTATGGCTGTCCTGATTACCTGTAAGTCTGATAAGGATCTGATCAATAATAAAGTTGGTATTGCCGGGACAACATTTCCCCATTATAAGTGTCTATGGGACCTTTTGGTTGCCATGGAAACAAAAGTTCTGACCTGATCTGCCCGAAAAGCTAATACAATCAACCCCCCACCCAAACCATGCTACACATGAAATATGATCAAGATTGGTCCACTGGCTACAGAGATATTATTGTTTGAAAGTGTGGTAGACGACGGACGGGGGACCAAGCCTATACTATAAGCTTGTCAGGTGAGATAATAAAAAGCTAATAAAACAAGAGCTGTCGTGGACTCGTAGGAGAGCATAACTTGCCTGCTGGGCACATTTTAAATGGTACCATTTTTATCGTTCAGAAATTATAGATCAAGGTTTCATGTTCATGTGTATAGTACATTTCTCCATCAAATGGTCTTCCAGTGATATGGCTAAATCACTGAACCATGAAATTTAAGTAATACTGACCTAAATATATTTTATATAGATCATCATGTCACATAGAACTGATATTCCATGCATGGCATTGCTCCATCAAATAGTATTCAAGATATAAGAATCACTGTAACCATGAAATATAGGTCACACTGACCTAGATACATTTTAAGGTCCATCATGGGGTCACATGGAACTTATAATTCTGACATGACATTTCTACATCAAGTAGTATTCAAGATTTAAGGCAAAATCAGTTTACCATGAAATGTAGGTCACAATGACGTATATATATTTTGAGGTGAATCATTGGGTCACATGGAACTAATATCCCAAATATATCATTTCTCCAACAAACAGTCTTCAAGATGTAAGGCAAAAATCACTGATCTAGATATATTTTGAGGTCAATCATTGTTTCACATGGAACTTATATTCCAAGTGTGACATTCTCCATCAAATAGTATTAAAAATATAAGTCAAAATCACTGAACCATGAAATATAGGTCACGATGACCTAGATATATTTTAAGATCAATTATTGGGTCACATAATAATAACAATAATAGACTTTATTTTCAGAGGGTGACACATTTAGCAACAACTAATCTTCCATGAACAGAACTATTGAGTACAAATATTTACAAACAGCAAAGAATAATGTCCACTCACACTCAAAGACAAACCTCACTGAAACAAAACTAATGTCAGAAACTAAAAATAATAAAAGTATATTAAAAAAAAACGAGAGGACCATGATGGTCCTATATCGCTCACCTGAGCTAAGAGATATGATGCTATGTACCAAATATCAAAGGCCACAATGAACTTGAGACCAGGACCCTGAACCTCAAACTTAATAGAGATATTATAATACCAAAGATTTGTGTGAAGTTATATCAAAATCCATCAATAAATGTAGGCCCCGGAGTAATGACAATGTTTTTTCTAAAAATAGCCACACTGACCTTGACCTTGAGCCCAGACCCAGAAAGTCCAACTTGCTGGAGATGTCATTATACCAACATTTGTGTGAAGTTATTTTGAAATCCATCAAGGTTTTCCTTACATAAGTCTAAATAGAACAAGTGACCTCTTGAGCGGGGCCATTTTTGACCCCAGGGGCTATAATTTGAACAACTTTGGTAGAGGTCCACTAAACAAAGCTAAATACCAAATATCAAAGACCTGAGCCTTCTGGTTCCAGACAAGAAGATTTTTAAAGCTTTTCCCTATATAAAGTCTATGTAAAACCAGTGGGCCCTGGGGCGGGGGCATTTTGGGCTCCAGGGCTACAATTTGAACAACTTCGGTAGAGGTCCACTAGACAAAGCTACATACCAACTATAAAAGATCTGGGCCTTCTGGTTCCAGGCAAGAAGAATTTTAAAGCTTTTCCCTATATAAGTCTATTTAAAACCAGTGGGCCCCGGGGTGGAGGCATTTTGGGATCCAGGGCAATAATTTGACCAATTTGGTAGAGGTCCACTAGACAAAGCTACATACAAAATATCAAAGACCTGGGCCTTGTGGTTTCTGACAAGAAGATTTTTAAAGCTTTTTCCTATATCAGTCTATGTAAGACCAGTGAGCCCTGGGGGGCATTTTGGGCCCCAGGGCTATAATTTGAACAACTTTGGTAGAGGTCCACTAGACAAAGCTACATACCAAATATCAAAGACCTGGGCCTTCTGGTTTCTGACTTTTCTAAAAGTCTATGTAAAACCAATGGGCCCTGGGGCGGGGGCATTTTGGGCTCCATGGCTATAATTTGAACAACTTTGGTAGAGGTCCACTAGACAAAGCTACATACCAAATATCAAAGACCTGGGCCTTCTGGTTTCTGACTAGAAGATTTTTAAAACTTTTCCCTATATAAGTCTATGTAAACCCAGTGGGCCCTGGGGTGGGGGCATTTTGGGCTCCAGGGCTATAATTTGAACAACTTTGGTAGAGGTCCACTAGACAAAGCTACATACCAAATATCAAAGACCTGGGCCTTCTCTTTCTGACAAGAAGTTTTTTAAAGCTTTTCCCTATATAAGTCTATGTAAAACCATTGGGCCCCGGGGCGGGGGCATTTTGGGCCTCAGGGCTATAATTTGAACAACTTTGGTAGAGGTCCACTAGACGAAGCTACATACCAACCAGAGGACCAATGGTCCTGAACCGCTCACCTGAGTGCTGAGCATTTATGGAGCCATTTGGTTTCTGAGAAGATTTTTGAAGGCGTTTTATTATGGCAGCCATCTTGGTCATGTGAATTTCTGTTCCTACGACCAAATTTGACTTTGGCCTAAAACAGGTCAAGGTCATCCAAGGATCATCATTTGAACAAACTATGACTGGCTTGAGTCCCAAATGCTACATAGCAAGTTTTAGGAAAATCAACCAACTGGTTCTGGAGAAAAAGATTTCTGAAGGCTGTTTTACCTTATATGGGCATGGTGGCCATATTTGTCATGTGACCAAACTCATATAATTAATTAATTTTCATTTCCCTGTTCCAAAAAGGCTTTCAGTTGAAAGTTGGTTACAAATGACCCAGTTGTTGCTGTGGAAAATAAGTTTTAATTTTCATATCTCAATGACCTTTGGCCAAGGTCAAAGAATGACCTTGATCTTGAATACTCGTGTAGTTTAATTTACTCCTTTAGCTAACTGCATCTACCAATTTTCAGATCAGAAACTGCAATAGTTTCTGAAAAATACATGGTTTTGGCCTGAGTCCCCGAGTTTCATGGCGTTTCTTTGAATTGAGGTTTAACGTCCCCGTCAACACTATTTAGGTCCTTTTGCAGATGTTGCTTCCAATTTTGTGGGACTTTTAGCAACAATGAGATAACAAGAGGGCCCAGAGGGCCCTGAATCGCTCACCTGAGAATCAGTGTCTCTAGTACATTCTTGGCTCAAGGGCTATACTAGGTGAAGCTTCATACCAAATATCAAAGACCTGAGTCTTGTGGTTTCAGAGAAGAAGATTTTTAAATATTTTCCCTATATAAGCCTATGAAAAACCAAAGGGCCCCAGGGATGGGGCATTTTTGGCCCAAGGACTATAATTTGAACAATCTTGGTAGAGGTCCACTAGATGAAGCTTCACACCAAATATCAACGATCTGAGCCTTGCGGTTTCAGAGATGAAGATTTTTAAAGATTTTCCCTGTATAAGCCTGTGTAAAACCAAAGGCCCCCAAGGTGGGGGCATTTTTGGCTCCGGGGCTATAATTTGAACAATCTTGGTAGAGGTCCACTAGGTGAAGCTTCACACCACATATCAAAGACCTGGGCCTTGCGGTTTCAGAGAAGAAGATTTTTAAAGATTTTCCCTGTATAAGCCTATGTAAAACCAAAGAAAACCCAACCCCCCGCATTTTTGGCCCTGGGGCTATAATTTGAACAATCTTGGTAGAGGTCAACTAGGTGAAACTTCACACCAAATATCAAAGACCTGGGCCTTGTGGTTTCAGAGAAGAAGATTTTTAAAGATTTTCCCTATACAAGCCTATGTAAACCCAAAGGCCCCCGGGGCGGGGGCATTTCTGACCCAAGGGCCATAATTTGAACAATCTTGGTAGAGGTCCACCAGATGAAGCTTCATACCAAATATTGAAGACCTGGGCCTTTCGGTTTCTGAGAAGAATATTTTAAAGATTTTCCCTATATACATAAGCCTATTAAAACCAAAGGCCCCTGGGGCAGGGGCATTTTTAGCTCCAGGGCTATAATTTGAACAATCTAAGTAGAGGTCCACTAGATGAAGCTTCACACTAAATATCAAAGATCTGAGCCTTGCAGTTTCAGAGAAGAAGATTTTTACAGATTTTCCGTGTAAAGCCTATGTAAAACCAAAGGCCCCCGGGGCGGGGGTAGTTTTGGCCCTAGGGCTTTAATTTGAACAATCTTGGTAGAGGTCCACTAGGTGAAGCTCCACACCAAATATCAAAGACCTGGGCCTTGTGGTTTCAGAGAAGAAGATTTTTTGAAGATTTTCCCTATATAAGCTTATGTAAACCCAAAGGCCCCCGGGGCGGGGGCATTTCTGGCCCAAGGGCCATAATTTGAACAATCTTGGTAGAGGTTCACTAGGTGAAGCTTCACACAAAATATCAAAGACCTGGGCCTTGTGGTTTCAGAGAAGAAGATTTTTAAAGATTTTCCCTATAATAAGCCTATGTAAACTCAAAGGCCCCCGGGGCGGGGGCATTTCTGGCCCAAGGGCCATAATTTGAACAATCTTGGTAGAGGTCCACTAGATGAAGCTTCATACCAAATATCGAAGACCTGGGCCTTTTGGTTTCAGAGAAGAAGATTTTTAAAGTTTTCATTTTAAAAATCTATTTTTAGCTCCTGTGACCTAGATGTGCAATGGAACGGAACCATTTGAACAACTTTGAAAGGGGACCACCTAAGGATCATTCCTGTGAAATTTGGTTAAAATCCGATCATTGGTTTAGGAGGAGATGTCATTTGTAGAAAAAGTTTACGCACGCACACACGCACTGACGCACACACGCACGACGGACGCCGGACAAAAAGTGATCCCAAAAGCTCACCTCGTCACTACGTGACAGGTGAGCTAAAAAGACATCTCAAGCCCTGCTGCCCAATGAAACCAAAGGGCTTATATGCACTGGACGGTCTGACTAGCATCACTTTGCCGGGGCAAGCTTTGTCTTTCTAAGCAGTTTACCAATACTCATGTGTGATCAGTTTCAGCTCTGCGTGGAAATACCTTGCAGTCCAATCAATTTCTCCAAGCCCCAATGGGCAGGGGTCATGGAGTTTCATGATAATCGGCCCCATTGGTTCGGGAGATTAACTTTTATGGGCATGGCTGCCATATTGGTCATGTGACCAGACTCATATTAATTAATTTAGATTTCATTGTTCCTAAAAGCTTTCATATGAAATTTGGTTACAAATGGCCCAGTGGTTTCTGTGGAAAATCAGTTTTAATTTCCTCATATCTGAATGACCTTCGACCAAGGTCAAGGGATCACCTTGACCTTTAATACTCATGTACTTTCATCTTCTCATTTAGCTAACTGCATCTACCCATTTTCAGATCACAGGCTGCAATAGATTCTGAAAAATACACAGTTTTTACTTTTTTTCCCATACAAATGTCTGTGTGACCAAATTTGACCTTGGCATAAAATAGGTCAAGGCCATCCAGGGGTCATCATTTAAACAAATCATGATGTGCCCGAATCCCCAATGCTACATACCAATTTCATGAAAATCTGCCCATTGAATCCAGAGAAGAAGATTTCTGGAGGGTTTTCATCTTATATGGGCATGGCAGCAATACTGGTCATGTGACCAAACTCATAAATTTTCATTTCCATGTTTCTAAAAAATTTCCGTATGAAATTTGGTTACAAATGGCCTAGTGGTTCCTATGGAAAAAAAGTTTTAAGTCTCATATCTGAATGGCCTTTGGACTAGGTCAAACAATGACCTTGACCTTGAATACTCATGTAGTTTAATTTACTCATTTAGCTTACTGCATCTACCAATTTTCAGATCACAGGTTGCAATAGTTTCCGAAAAATACACTGTTTTGAATTTTTCCAAAACGAAAGACTATTTGACCTTGGCATAAAATAGGTCAAGGTCATCCGAGGATCATCATTTGAACAAACTATGATGAGCCCAAATTCCCAATGCTACATACCAAGTTTCATGACAATCGGCCCTCTGGTTCTAAAGAAGATTTCTGAAGGGTTTTTACCTTATATGGCCATGGTAGCCATATTGGTCATGTGACCTTAACTTCGGAAACAAATTTTCTTTCCCCCATCCCATGGATGCTCCATATGAAATTTGACTTCAATCAGCCCAGTGGTTTCTGAGGAAAACAAGTTTTAATTTTCATATCTGAATGACCTTTGAACAAGGTCAAAGAATGACCTTGACCTTGAATAATCATGTAGTTTCATCCATTCATTTAGCTGCCTGCATCTACCAATTTTCAGGTCACAGACTGCAATTGTTTCCAAAAAATACACAATTTTGACTTTTTCGCATACAAAAGTCTATGTGACCAAATCTGATCTTGGCATAAAATAGGTCAAGGTTATCTGAGGGCCATCATTTGAAAAAATATGATGGGCCAGAGTCCCCAAGGCTACATACCAAGTTTCATGGCAATCGGCCTGCTGGTTTCGGAGGAGAAAATTTTTGAAGGGTTTTTACCATATATGGTCATGGCAGCCATCTTGGTCATGTGACCTATACTTTGCAATAAAACTTTCATTCCCTCATCCCATGGATGCTCCATATGAAATTTGACTTCAATCGGCCCAGTGGTTTCTGAGGAAAACAAGTTTTAATTTTCATATCTGAATGACCTTTGACCAAGGTCAAATAATGACCTTGACCTTGAATAGTCAAGTAGTTTCAACACTTCATTTAGCTAACTGCATCTGCCAATTTTCAGGTCACAGGCTGCAATAGTTTCCAAAAAATACACAATTCTGACTTTTTCCCATACAAAAGTCTATGTGACCAAATTTGACCTTGGCATAAAATAGGTCAAGGTCATCCAAGGGTCATCATTTGAACAAATTATGATGGACCCGAGTTCCCAATGCTACATACCAAGTTTCATGGCAATCGGCCTGCTGGTTCCGGAGGAGAAGATTTTTGAAGGGTTTTTACCTTATATAGTCATGGCGGCCATCTTGATCATGCGACCTGGACTTCGCGAACAAACTTTCGTTCCCCCATCCCATGGATGCTCCATATGAAATTTGACTTCAATTGGCCCAGTGGTTTCAGAGGAGAAGATGTTTGAAAATGTTGACAGACACACCCACACACACACAGCCTGGTCACCCTATAAGCTCACCAATGAGCCTACGGCTCATGTGAGCTAAATATCAAAGACCTGGGCCTTCTGGTTTCAGACAAGAAGATTTTTTAAAGATTTCGGTTAAAAAATCTATTTTTAGCTCCTGTGACCTAGATGTGCAATGGACCGGAACCATTTGAACAACTTTGAAAGAGGACCAACTAAAGATCATTGCTGTGAGTGTTTGGTCAAAATCCAATTAGTGGTTTAGGAGGAGATGTCGTTTGAAGAAATTGTTTACGCACGGACGCACGACGGACGTAATGTGATCACAAAAGCTCACCTTGCCACTAAGTGGCAGGTGAGCTAAAAAGAAATTGCAAAACCCATATTATACAAGGTAAGTTTTATATCTCATAATAGAAGTGCCAGTTAAAAATGTCATGAAACTTGTATTCCAAGTATGACATTTCTCCATCAAATAGTCTTCGACTTATACGGCAGAAATCACTAAACCATGAAATATAGGTCACACTGACCAAGATACATTCTGAGGTCAATCATTGGGTCACATGGAACTTATAATTCAGATATGACATTTCTACATCAAACAGTGTTCAAGATATAAGGCAAACTCAGTGTACCATGAAATGTAGATCACAATGACCTAGATCTATTATATGCTGAATCATCAGTCTTATGAAACTAATATCCCAAATATGACATTTCTCCAACAAATAGTCTTCAAGTAATAAGGCAAAATCACTGAACCATGAAATATAGGTCACACTGACCTAGATATATTTTGAGGTCAAACACTGGGACACTTGGAACTTATATTCCAAGTATGACTTTTGTCCATCAAATATTATTCAAGATATAAGGCAAAATAACAGAACCATGAAATATAGGTCACAATGACCTCAATATATTTTGAGGTCAATCACTGGGTCCCATGAAACTTATATTTCAAGTATGATATTTCTCCATCAAATAGCTTCAAGTTATAAGGCAAAATCATTGAACCATAAAATATAGGTCGGATTGACCTAGATATATTTTTATGTCAATCATTGGGTCATATGGAACTTATAATCCAGGTATGACAGTTTTCTATCAAATAGCATTCAAGATATAAGGCAAAATCAGTGAACCATGAAATGTAAGTCACAATGACCTAGATATATTTTTAGGTCAATCATCGGGTCACATGAAAAGTAATATCCCAAATATGACATTTCTTCAACAAATAGTCTTCAAGATATAAGGCAAAATCACTGGACCATGAAATGTAGGTCACCTTGACCTTCACTCTTTTACACGTTAACCAATGTTACATAGTTGGCTGATGTATAACACACTGTGTCTGTAACTTCTTAGCATAATGGTAATGCATATAACATATTACAAAGGTGTCCTAGATTTTGACTCCTAGCCCCACCCCCCACGAATGAACCCAGGGGCCTGTTCTTTTGGAATCTCAGAAGACCTTCCCGGGTAACCAAGTTCTAAATACGAATGCTCTGTGATAACTGACTGTCGAGATATAAGTATTTGAAACAAGAGGATCATGATGGTCCTTTATCACTCACCTGAATTCTAAAGGATCACATACAAGTAAGACAAGACAAAGGGAGCAAACCCAAATTTTGAAATCAAAATGGAAGCAAAAATGATACCATGGGTTTAGGAGGCGATGTCTTTCAAAGATTTTTTTTATTTTTAGCTCTGGCAGCCATCTTGTTCAGTGGAGCAGAACAAAAATAGCAATTTTTTAGAAGAGAGCATTTCTGTGAAACATACATGTGATATTTTCTGGGACACAAAGTGGGAGATCTGCAATATTTAGGAGGGAGATCCTGGTCTAAACTAGAGCTGTCAGAGGATCTGACTATAGCCCCGCTTCAGCGCTGTCAGAGAAGAAAGTTGTTTAAGCTGCAGAGAAAACAGTTATGAACAAGAAATAACTGTTGAAAATTTTACATTATCTGGAAAAACTCTAAGAGTTGTGAGCCCTTGTCCCTCATTTCAATGAGCATGATACATTACCAGAATGTCCATGTTTATACTAAATATTATCTTCCATTTTTCAATGTTCAAAGGGTAATAACTCCTAAAGTAGGCAAATCAGAGTCAGGGTTCCTGCGCTCTGCACATTGTCTCATGGTGCTTTACACTTGTGTGAAGTGTCATGTAAATATCTCAAATGGTTTGTGAGTTATGGAGCCGACACAGTCAAAATTGCCTTTTTAAATGTTCAAAGGGCAATAACTCCTAAAGTAGGCAAACCAGAGTTATGGTTCCTGCACTCTGCACATCATCTCAAGGTGCTTTTCATTTATTTGAAGTTTCATGAAAATATCAGAAACGGTTATGGAGCGGACATAGTTAAAATTCCCATTTTTTAATATTCAAAAGCCTATAACTGAAAAAGTAGACAATCCAGAGTTTGGGTTCCTGCGCTCTGCACACGTAATATGGTGCTTTACATTTGTGTGAAGTTTCATAAAATTATCTCAAACGGTTTTTGAGTTATCGAGCAAAGACGGCTAAAATTGATATTTTTCAATATTCAAAGGGAAATAACTCAAAAATTAGGCAATCCAGAGTTATGGTTCCTGCACTCTGCACACCATCTCATGGTGTTTAATGTTTGTGTGAAGTTTCATGAAAATATGTGAATGGGTTTTAAAGTTATGGAGCGGACACGAAAATTGTTAACAGACAGACAGACACACAGAAAATACGAAAACCAGAGTTATGGTTCTTGCGCTCTGCACATTGTCTCATAGTGCTTAACATTTGTGTGAAGTTTCATGAAATTATCTCAAACGGTTTTCGAGTTATGAAGCGGACACTGTTAAAATTGCCATTTTTCAATGTTCAAAGGGCAATAACTCCAAAAATAAGCAATGCAGAGTTATGGTTCCTGCGCTCTGCACATCGTCTCATAGTGCTTAACATTTGTGTGAAGTTTCCTAAAAATATCTCAAACGGTTTTCGAGTTATGAAGCGGACACAATTAAAATTGCCATTTTTCAATGTTCAAAGGGCAATAACTCCAAAAGTAGGCAATCCACAGTTATAACTCCTTCGCTCTGCACATTGTCTTATGGTGTTTAACATTTGTGTGAAGTTTCATGAAAATATGTTAAGCAGATACAAAGTTATGGAGCCAACACAAATTAACGGAATCACGGAATAACGGAAAATGTTCAAAGGGCAATAACTCCAAAAGTAGGCAATCCACAGTTATAATTCCTTGGCTCTGCACATTGTCTTATGGTGTTTAACATTTGTGTGAAGTTTCATGAAAATATGTTAAGCAGATACAAAGTTATGGAGCCGAGCCCCCGCCCATAGGGGCTTGAAGAAATATATGGGCTGCATGATGCTTCCACGCAGAGCTAAATCCGGCCCGCACACTAGTACTGGTAAACCGCTAAGAGTACCTAAGCCTGTCCAGGAACCGCGGTGCGAGACGGACCGTTCATGCTAATAAACCCTATTGGTTTCATTGGGCGGCAGGGCTTGAGATGTCATTTCATCTCAATGTCGGGTAAAAGTCCCACAAAATTGGAAGCAACGTCTCCAAAATGACCTTTTCAGTGTTGACGGGGACGTTAAACCTCAAATCAAACAAAACAAAAGTTATGGAGCCAACACAAATTAACGGAATCACGGAATGACAGAAGGACATGGCAAATCCAATATAGCCCCACTTTTTCAAAGCGGGGCTATAATGAGGGAGATATTTTTCGCGGCCCAAAATATTCAGTAAAGTTTCTTTTGTATAACATGTTCATGAAACTTTCACCCATTGAATGCATGTGATATGTTAAAAGGTGAGGGGTGGGGGAGATGTAGTCGATGTATTCTCAAATATGTCCACTTTGTAGTGTGCCATTTCAGAAAAATGGCATCATTAGCAGGGTCCAATCTGGCCCAGAAATTCAGGAAGAAGCAACTTTTCCCTCCTGGGAAAATAGGGAGAAATTTGCTGAGTCTAGGGAGAAGTGATTTCTATTGGAAGATTGACAACAAAAGCATGGCTTACAATAAGCTCATATGTGCTTTTTTCTCCTGTCCTCTGTTCCCAGTATTCTAGTGCTTATGGCTTGAACAGGACGATTTTCTGACCAAACAAAAACTGTTCCCAGTATTCTAGTGCTTATGGCTTGAACAGGACGATTTTCTGACCAAACAAAAATAAACAACCACAAAAGTAAGACATTGTGCATTTTTTGTAAAGCTTTAAGTTGTCATACTATTTTTGTACTTCAAGGGAGGCAACTTAGATAAGTGTATTTTAGAATATCAAAGGGAGGCTACTCAGATAAGTGTATTATTAGAATATCAAACAAATTGATATTAGTCATTTAGAAATCAAAAGCTTCTAAACTCTACTTAGCATTTAACAGACTTATTAAAAAAGGATTTAAAGAAGGCAACATCGGTGTGCAAATTTAATAAAATAAAATTAAAAAGAACTAGAGCTGTCAGAGGATCTGACTATAGCCCCGCTATAGCGTTATCAGAAGAGAAAGCCTAAATTATGTGTAGAAAACACAGACTAAAGAAAAAATAAAACTAGAACTGTAAAGAGGAGTTGCTTAACATTGGAAGATGTAAAAAATTGTCTAAGTTAAAAAGGTGAAATAAGTGGAAAAAATAAATTTAGGATAATGAAAAAAGCACATGCACACCTTCAAACCTGAATGAAAACACCTGTAAAGTTTCAAAAGGATTGACCTAGAACTGTAAGAGGAGTTGCGATCACAAGGTAGATCCTCCCTATACATTTTAACATTAGAAGATCTCAAAAATTGTCTAAGTTAAAAAAAGGTGAAATAAGTGAAAAAATAATTTTAGGATACTGAAAAAAGCACATGCACATCTTCAGACCTATATGAAAACACCTGTAAAGTTTCAAAAGGATTGACCTAGAATAGTAAGAGGAGTTGCGATCACAAGGTAGATCCTCCCTATACATTTTAACATTAGAAGATCTCAAAAATTGTCTAAGTTAAAAAAGGTGAAATAAGTGAAAAAAATAATTTTAGGATAATGAAAAAAGCATATGCACACCTTCACTCCTATATAAAAACACCTGTAAAGTTTCAAAAGGATTGACCTAGAACTGTAAGAGGAGTTGCGATAAAAAAATAGCTCCTCCCTATACATTTTAACATTAGAAAATCTCAAAAATTGTCTAAGTTAAAAAAGGTGAAATAAATAAAAACGGTAATTTTAGGATAATGAAAAAAGCACATGCACACCTTCAGACCTATATGAAAACACCTGTAAAGTTTCCAATCCATCGGCCTAAAACTGTAAGAGGAGTTGCGATCACAAGGTACCCACTATCAAATATTACGGAATTCCGGAATTCTGGAATTCCGGACAAGCCAAATCCAATATAGCCCCCACTTTTTCAAAGCGGGGCTATAAAGATAATTTTAGAATAATGAAAAAAGCACATGCACACCTTCAGACCTATATGAAAACACCTGTAAAGTTTCAAATCCATCGGCCTAAAACTGTAAGAGGAGTTGCGATCACAAGGTACCCACTATCAAATATTACGGAATTCCGGACAAGCCAAATCCAATATAGCCCCCACTTTTTCAATAATTTTAGGATAATGAAAAAAGCACATGCACACCTTCAGACCTATATGAAAACACCTGTAAAGTTTCCAATCCATCGGCCTAAAACTGTAAGAGGAGTTGCGATCACAAGGTACCCACTATCAAATATTACGGAATTCTGGAATTCTGGAATTCCGGACAAGCCAAATCCAATATAGCCCCCACTTTTTCAAAGCGGGGCTATAAAGATAATTTTAGGATAATGAAAAAAGCACATGCACACCTTCAGACCTATACGAAAACACCTGTAAAGTTTCAAATCCATCGGCCTAAAACTGTAAGAGGAGTTGCGATCACAAGGTACCCACTATCAAATATTACGGAATTCAGGACAAGCCAAATCCAATACAGCCCCCACTTTTTCAAAGCGGGGCTATAATAATAAAATTAAAATAATGCCCATAACTATATTTAGAAAAATATAGTTATTATATAAATACATATTTTTTTTTTATCTAACACATTCTCAAACACCTGTGATAAAGCACGTGTTTCACTGATGATTGTTTCATTGGTTAACCATTACAGAGTAATTACCTTGCTAGCGTCTTAGACGCCTATTACATAACAGAGTGATAACCTGTATATTGAAATTCACACACCACAGCTGTCACATAGAAAAACCAATAATAGCCCAATAAACATTCCACAGGTAGACCACAGTATTGGATTATCATAATGGTAAACCCTGAAATAGTAGGTCATGGAAAAATCAATGTTGGATTTTTTTCTTGGCAGGAGTTTTGGCCTTGTCAGCAGGAGGTCGTAAAGAGAGGTGAAACATCGGGAGTTTTACGCCAGATCGTAAAAGATCACATGTATGGTGAAATTATTTTGCAATCCGACCATTGCTATAGGAGGAGATGTCTTTTAAAGATTATTCTATTTTTAGCTCTGGTGGCCATCTTGTTCAGTAGAGTGGAAAGAAAATAGCAATTTTTTAAGAGGGCTATAAGATGAACATTTCTGTGAAATTATTTTGAAAACTGGCCGGTTTAGGAGGAGATGTCATTAAAAAGTTTTATAATTCTATTTCTAGCCCTGGTGGCCATCTTATTCAGAGAAGCTGTATGAAAATAGCATTTTTTAAAGAGAGCAATTAGAAGGAATAAAATGAGCATCCCAAATTTTGAAGAGGGCAATAAGAACAACATTTCTGTGAAATATTTTGAAATCCGGCCAGTGGTTTAGATGTCTTTCAAAGAATTTTCTATTTTTGGCTCTGGTGGCCATCTTGTTCACTGGAGCCAAACGAAAATAGCAATTTTTAAAGAGGGCAATAAAATCAACATTTCTGTGAAATTATTTTGAAATCTGGCCATTGGTTTATGAGAAGACGTAACTTAAAGATTTTTATATTTTTAGCTCTGGTGGCCATCTTATTCAGTGGAGCATAATGAAAATAGCAATATTTCAAGAGGGAAATAAGATTAACACTTCTGTGAAATAATTTTGAAATCCCGCCACTGGTTTAGGAGTAGATGTCATTCAAAGATTTTTCTATTTTTAGCTCTGGCGGCCAGAGTGGAGTGTAACAAAAATAGCAATTTTTAATGAGGGAGTTAAGATAAACATTTCTGTGAAATTATTTGTAAATCCCGCCACTGGTTTAGGAGGTGATGTCTTTTTCGAAGATTTTTTCTATTTTTAGCTCTTGCAGCCATCTTGTTTGGTAGGGCGGAAGAAAAATAACAAATTTCGAAGCGGGCAATAAGAACAACATTTCTGTGAAATTATTTTGAAATCAGGCCATTGGTTTAGGAGATGCAATTTAAATATTTTTCTATTTTTAGCTCTGGCTGCCATCTTGTTTGTTGGAGCCGAACAAAAATAGCAATTTTTGAAGATGGCAAAAAGATGAACGAAATATTCATCTTTTTGCCGTCTTCAAAAATTATTTTGAAATCTGGCAATTGGTTTTGGAGATGTTGTTTAAAGATTTTTGTATTTTTAGCTCTGGCGGCCATCTTGTTCAGTGGAGCAGAACGAAAATACAACATGTAGTAGTTTTTGTTAGGGGCAATAAGATGAACATTTCTGTGACATTATTTTGAAATCTGGCCATTGGTTTTGGAGGAGATGTTGCAGCCACCTTGTTTGGCAGAGCAAAACGAAAATAGCAATTTTTGAAGAGGGCAATAAGATGAACATTTCTGTGAAATTATTTTGAAATCTAGCTGTTGGTTTAGGATATGTCCTTTAAATATTTTTCTATTTTTAGCTCTGGTGGCCATCTTGTTTGATGGAGCCGGAACGAAAATAGCATTTTTCAAGTAAGGCAATAAGATGAACATTTCTGTGAAATTATTTTGAAATCTCGCCATTGGTTTTGGAGGAGATGTTGTTTAAAGATTTTTCTATTTTTAGCTCTGGTGGCCATCTTGTTCAGTGGAGTGGAATGAAAATAGTAATTTTTAATGAGGGCAATAAGATGAACATTTCTGTACAATTATTTTGAAATCCGACCATTGGTTTAGGAGGAGATGTCTTCAAAGATTTTTCTATTTTTAGCTCTGGTGGCCATCTTGTTTGGTGGTGTGGAACAAAAAAAAACAATTTTTAAAATAGAATGAACATTTCTGTGAAATTATTTTGAAATCTGGCCATTGGTTTAGGAGATGTCATTTAAAGATTTTTCTATTTTTAGCTCTGGCTGCCATCTTGTTCATTGGAGCGGAACAAAAATAGCAATTTTTGAAGAGGGCAATAAGATGAACATTCCTGTGAAATTATTTTGAAATCCGGCCAGTGGTTTAGGAGGAGATGTCATTTAAACAAATAGTGGATGATGGAAGACGTACGACGGACATAGGGTGATCACAATAGCTCACCATGAGCACCTTGTGTTCAGGTGAGCTAAAAACAGTTGAACATATTACAAAGGTATTCCTATATTTTGATCCCTAGCCCAACCCCTGGGCATGAACCCAGGGGCATGTTCCTGTGGAATCTCAGAAGACCCCCCCCCCACCCCAAGTTACCCAAGTTCCAAATATGAATGCTCTGTGGTAAGTGACTGTCAAGATATAAGCATTTGAAAAAACTTTTAAGCAGTGTGACGGGAATGGGAACGCAAATGCAAACGTGCACGTGGATGACCCTGGTGACAACAATAACTCTCCTTGTACTTTGTATAGGCGAGCTAATGATGCATCAAACAGGACCTAATATTAAAGCATCCAAATAGCTTCAGACAAACAAGAGCGGTCAGGATGGCAGCCATCTTGTTCAGCAGAGCAGAAGAGTTTAAGTAATTTTGGTAGAGAGTCCCCCAAGGAACACTCCTGTGAAATTACTTTAAAATCTATTCACCAGTTTAGAAGAAGTTGTTTAAACATTTTACTATTTTTAACTCTAGCAGCCATCATGTTCAGCAGAAGGGAATGGTTTGAGCAATTTTGGCAGAGGGTCACCCTTGAAACATACCTATTAAATGATTTCAAAATCCATCCACAGGGTAAAGAGGAGAAGTCTTTAAACAGTTTTTCTATTTTTAGCTCCAGTGCAGTGCAGAGCATTCCTGTGAAATTATTTCAAAATCTAACCAGTAGTTTAGGAGAAGAAGTCATTTAAAGGTTTCTATTTATAGCTCTTGCGACCATCTTGTTCAGTGGAGCGGAACAGTCTGAGCAATTTTGGTAGAGGGTCACCTAAGAAACATTCCTGTGAAATCATTTTAAAGTCCATCAACTGATTTAGGGAAGAAGTTGTTTAAAGGTTTTTTTCTATTTTTAGCCCTGGTGGCCATCTTGTTCAGCAGAGCCAAATGTTTTGAGCAATTTTGGTAGAGGGTCATCCAAGGAACATTTCTATGATATTATTTCAAAATCTGTCCAGCAGTTTTGGTGGAGAAGTTGTTTAAAGCAAAAATTGACAACGGAGGGATGCATGCATGCACGGATGGATGGATGACAGAAGATGGACAAAGGCTGATCACAATAGCTCACCTCGAGTACTTTGTGCTCAGATGAGCTAAAAAAGAAGGAACTAGACAAAGTGGCCAGTAGGGGCATGTATACTCTCCGACCAGTGCTATGGCTTCTTTTTAAAGGATCCCCTCAAGAAGTATCAGTGCTGCTTTTTTTCTAGATGGACAAACAAAATAGCTTTGAGTTAAAAGGCATATTAATAGACAAAAGGCATATTAATAGACACCATCATAACATTACAAATATCAAACAATCACTTTGAAAGTCTTGACATTAGAAAACAAGAGGCCCATGGGCCACTATGCTCACCAGAGCTCAGGTGGGCACTGCCCATCTTGCCCAATGGCAGCCATGTATTTTAACATGATATCATTTTAATCCACCAAATGAACCCCCATGTCCAAATGAGCACCCATGTGGACTCAGCATCTGAAAAGTTAGGCCTTTTATGAAGTAGAGGGGGTGGGGCATGGACCCAATGGAGCCCTGGTTGGTATCACTAAATGCGTCTTATCATAAGAAACAAAAATATATATGGTTTAGCAGTGGGGATCTGTAAGGCCTCTTTAACAGTTGAGGGGTTTGGGCATGCCCTGTTGATCCCAGGAAAGCCCAAACTGTTGTCCCTAAATGTGTCTTATCATAAGGACCAAGTATATATATGGTTCAGTGCTGGGAATCTGACCGGTTTCAGAGATTTGAGGCCCTTTTATGAAATAGGAATGGCCCCTGCGGACCCCGCTACAGTAGGTGTGCTAATAATAAGGAACAAGAACATATATGATTATGGGGTGGAGATTTGAATGGTTTCTGAAATATAAAGCCTTTTATGAAATGGAAGGGCGGGGCACATTGCCTCAGCACAAAGAGACCTCCAGGTTGGTGTGATTGAACGAGTCTTATCATAAGGAACAAGTATATGGTTTAGGGGTGGGGATCTGAACTATTTCTGATATATATGGCTTTTAATGAAGTAAAGCGGTGTGGCATGGCCTGGGCGTGCCCCGGGGACTCCCAAGCTGGTGTCACTGAATGCGTCTTATCATAAGAAAGATGAATATATATGGTTTAGGGTGGGGCTAAGAACATTCTCTGAGATATAAGGCCTTATGTGAAGTGGAGGGGTGGGGCAAGGCCCAGGGAGACTCCCAGGTTGGTGTCAATGAATGTGTCTTATCATAAGGAACAAGACTATATATGGTTAAGGGGTGGCCATCTGTAGGGTTTCCGAGATATTGTGATATTATGAAATGGAGGGGGTGGGGCATGGCCCCAGCATATCCCTGGGAACCCCCAGGTTGGTGTTACTGAATGCGTCTTATCATAATGAACAAGAATATATATGGTTTAGGGGTGGGGATCTGAAGTTTCTGAAATATATGGCCTTTTTTGAAGTGGAGGGGTGGGGCAAGGCCCCAGCGCGTCTCTGAGGACCCCGAGGTTGGTGTCAATGAATGTGTCTTATCATAAGAAGCAAGCATATATATGGTTTATGCGCGGGGATCTGTAAGGTTTCCGAGATATTGGGCCTTTTATCAAATGGAGGGGGTGGGGCATGGCCCCAGTGCATCCAGGGGACTCCCAGGTTGATGTCAGTGAATGGGTCTTATCAAAAGGAACAAGAATATATATGGTTTAGGGGTGGGAATCTGAATGGTTTCCGAGATATTGGGCCTTTTATAAAGTTGAGGGGGTGGGGCCTGACCTGTGCGCATCCCTGACGACCCCCAGGTTGGTGTTACTGAATGCGTCTTATCAATAGGAACAAGAATATATATGGTTTAGGGGTGGGGATCTGAACAGTTTCTGAGATATATGGCCTTTTGTGAAGTGGAGGGGTGGGGCAAGGCCCCAGCGCATCTCTGAGGACCCCCAGGTTGGTGTCAATGAATGTGTCTTATCATAAGAAGCACGCATATATATGGTTTAGGGGCGGGGATCTGTAAGGTTTACGAGATATTGGGCCTTTTATGAAATGGAGGGGGTGGAGCATGGCCCCGGCGCATCCAGGGGACTCCCAGGTTGATGTCACTGAATGGGTCTTATCAAAAGGAACAAGAATATATATGGTTTAGGGGTGGGGATCTGAATGGTTTCCGAGATATTGGGCCTTCTATTAAGTGGAGGGGGTGGGGCATGACCTCGGCGAATCCCTGAGGACCCCAAGGTTGGTGTTACTAAATGCGTCTTATCAATAGGAACAAGAATATATATGGTTTAGGGGTCGGGATCTGAATGGTTTCTGAGATATATGGCCTTTTATGAAGTGGAGGGGGTGGGGCATGACCCCGGCACAACCTGGGGGACCCTCAGGTTGGCATAAAAGCATATGGCTGAAATTTTACTCAAGGAACATTTCTATAAAAGTTTTGTCCAAATATCTGCAATGACTTGGCAGTAAATGCCATTTTTCAATTTTCCCCATTATAAGTCTATGGAAACTCTAAGTTGCCATAGCAACCAAACTAATGGGCCGATTTTCATAAAAAACACAAACTTTCAATCCCCCAGCCCAAGGATGCTACAGATAAAATTTGGGCTGAATCGGTCCAGTGGCTTCAGAGAAAAAGATGTTTGAAAGTGTTGACGTCAGACGACAACGACGACGACGACGACGACGACGCCGGACAACTGCCTATCCTATAAGCTCCCCCGGAGCCTTCGGCTCTGGTGAGCTAAAAAAACTAGAGGCCCAAGTGGGCCAGAAATCGCTCACCTGGCTTAAGCTGATTATGATATGTCTCATTGTGCCATGGCGGCCATCTTAGATATCAGGACAGGAAGATTTTAGCAATTCTGAATTTTCATGTCCCCCCAATGCCTCCCATTAAGTTTCAGCTCAATCAATCTTGACTTTTGGTTTGAGAGGAGATGTCATCTGAAGAATTTCAAGATGCCCAAACTTTCGGCCATCTTGGATATTGGGATATCATGCTATCTAGGAAGGAATAACAAAGATGCTGAACAATTTTAGCAATTCTTAATTTCCATGTCACCCCGATGCCTCACATCAAGTGTCAGCTCAATCCGACTTTTTGTTTAGGAGATGTCATTTGAACAATTTCAAGATGGCCACCATGGTGGCTATCTTGGATAACAGACTGGAATGATATTAGCAATTCTGAATCTCCATGTCACCCTGATGCCTCCCACGAAGTTTCAGCTCAATCCGACATTTGGTTTGGGAGATGTCGTTTAAAGAATTTCAAGATGGCTTACATGGCGGTCATCTTGGTTAACGGACTGGAACGATTTTAGCAATTCTGAATCTTCATGTCACCCCGATGCATCCCATGAAGTTTTAGCTCAATCCGACTTTTGGTTTAGGAGGAGATGTTGTTTAAAGAATTTCAGGATGGCTTCCATGGCGGCCATCTTGGTTAATGGATCGGAACGATTTTAGCAATTCTAAATCTCCATGTCACCCTGATGCCTTCCATGAAGTTTTAGCTCAATCCAACTTTTGGTTTGGGAGGAGATATGTCGTTTAAAGAATTTCAAGATGGCTTCCATGGCGGCTATCTTGGTTAACTGACTGGAACGATTTTAGCAATTCTAAATCTCCATGTCACCCCGATGCCTTCCATGAAGTTTCAGCTCAATCCGACTTTTGGTTTGGGAGGAGATGTTGTTTAAAGAATTTCAAGATGGATTCCATGTCAGCCATCTTGGTTAACGGACCGGAATGATTTTAGCAATTCTAAATCTCCATGTCACCCCGATGCCTTCCATGAAGTTTCAGCTCAATCCGACTTTTGGTTTAGGAGGAGATGTCGTTTAAAGAATTTCAAGATGGCTTCCATGGCGGCCATCTTGGTTAACGGATCGGAACGATTTTAGCAATTCTAAACCTCCATGTCACCCCGATGCCTTCCATGAAGTTTCAGCTCAATCCAACTTTTGGTTTAGGAGGAGATGTTGTTTAAAGAATTTCAAGATGGATTCCATGTCGCCCATCTTGGTTAACGGACCGGAATGATTTTAGCAATTCTAAATCTCCATGTCACCCTGATGCAGCCCATGAAGTTTCAGCTCAAGCCCACTTTAGGTTTGTGGGGAGATGTCGTTTAAAGAATTTCAGGATGGCTTCCATGGCGACCATCTTGGTTAACGGACCAGAACGATTTTAGCAATTCTAAATCTACATGTCACCCTGATGTCTTCCATGAAGTTTCAGCTCAATCCGACTTTTGGTTTGGGAGGAGATGTCGTTTAAAGAATTTCAAGATGGCTTCCATGGCGGCCATCTTGGTTAACGGACCGGAACGATTTTAGCAATTCTAAATCTCCATGTCACCCCGATGCCTCCTATGATGTTTCAGCTCAAGCTGACTTTAGGTTTGGGAGGAGATGTCGTTTAAAGAATTTCAAGATGGCTTCCATGGCGGCCATCTTGGTTAACGGACTGAAATGATTTTAGCAATTCTAAATCTCCATGTCACCCTGATGCCTTCCATGAAGTTTTAGCTTAATCCGACTTTTGGTTTGGGAGGAGATGTCGTTTAAAGAATTACAAGATGGCTTCCATGGCAGCCATCTTGGTTAACGGACCGGAACGATTTTAGCAATTCTTAATCTCCATGTCACCCCGATGCCTCCCATGAAGTTTCAGCTCAATCCAACTTTTGGTTTGGGAGATGTCGTTTAAAGAATTTCAAGATGGCCTCCATGGGGGCCATTTTTGATAACGGAGCGGAACGATTTTAGCAATTTTGGATCTCTATGTTACCATAATGCCTCCCACCAAGTATCAGCTCTATCCAACCTATGGTTTTGGAGGAGATGTCAAAAATGTGAAAAGCTAACCACGGACGGACGGACGGACGGACGACGGACAACAGGCGATGGCATAAGCTCACCTGGAGCTTTGCTCCAGGTGAGCTAAATATGTATATGACCTTGAGCTCAAAGTCATGCACAAGTGTGGGGACAGTCCTGTGTAAAAGTCTAGATAGATATCTACCACAATATGGTAAATATCAGTGAAAATCATCAAAAGGTTTTGATAAAAAAAAAATTCCAATTAATATTAAAGACAAAATCACTGGACCATGAAATATAGGTCACAGTGATCTATATTTATTTGGGTTTAAATATTGGGTCATACTGAATCATTATCCAATAGTATGATGATAACATATCGTATGGTCTTGAAGATATATAATACAAAATATGAAATATAGGTCAAAACAACTTACATTTATTTATGGGGTGAATGCCAGATCATACTGACTTATAATCTGAAAGTATCATCTTCATACAACCAACATTAATCAAGATATGATAAAATCACTGGACCATGAAATATAGGTCACAATGACCTACATTTAGTTTGGGGTCAAACATCAGGTCATACTGACTTACAATCCCAAAGTATCAAGTATCATACATCAAACAGTAATCAAGATATAAGGCAAAATCACTGGACCATGAAATATGGGTCATAGAGACCTACATTTATTTGGGGTTCAAATATTGGTTCATATTGACTTCTTATTCAATAGTATGATGATACCATATCATATGGTCTTGAAGATATAAGGCAAAATCACTGGACCATAAAATATAGATCATAACAACTTACATTTATTTGTTGGTCAAATGCCAGGACATATAGACTCATAATCTGAAAGTATCATCTTCATACAACCAACATTACTCAAGATCACTGAACCCTGAAATATGTCACAATGACCAATATTTGGTTTGGAGTCAAACATTAGGTCATACTGACTCACAATCCCAAAGTATCATGTTCATACATTAAACAGTTATCCAGATATAAGGCAAAATCAATGGACCATGAAATAAAGGTCACAGTGACTTGCATTTATATTGGGGTCAAACATCAAATCATACAAACTCACAATCCCAAATTATCATGTTCTGACATCAAAAAGTAATCCAGGTATAAGACAAAATCAGTGGACCATGAAATATAGGGTCACAATGACCTACATTTATTTGTGGTTCAAATACTGGGTCATACTGACTCAATATCCAATAGTATGATGACAACATATCACAAGGTCTTGAAGATATAAAGCAAAATCACTGGACCATGAAATATAGGTCACAATGACCTACATTTAGTTTGAGGTCAAACATCAGGTCAATCTGATTCACAATCCCAAAGTATCATGTCCTTACATCAAACCATAATCCAGATATAAGGCAAGATCACTGGACCATGAAATAGAGGTCGCAGTGACCTACATTTATATTGGGGTCAAACATCAACTCGTACTTACTTACAATCCCAAAGTATCAAGTTCATACATCAAACAGTTATAAAAATATGACAAAATCACTGGATTGTGAAATATAGGTCACAATGACCCATATTTGGTTTGGGGTCAAACATCAGGTCATACTGATTCACAATCCCAAAGTATCATGTTCATAAATCAAACAGTAATCCAGATATAAGGCAAAATCACTGGACTATGAAATAAAGGTCCCAGTGACCTACATTTATATTGGGTCAAACATCAGGTCATACTGGCTCTATGGTAGGGGAATGAAAAATTTATAATTAAAAGGTTTCATAACAATAGCTATGTAAGCATAAATACAAACAATTACGAAAAATCTCTCAAGTCCGTGACCTTGACCTTCAAGCCCCTGGATAGGGATGGCACTGGAGAAAAAATTAGACACATACCTACCATCATGCCAAATATAAATGAATCTTTCCGAACGGTTTTGATAAAATACCTTTATAAACTTGAAGAGAAAAAATTGATTTTTTATGAAAATTCTAAGACCATGACCTTGACCTTAAGGTCATGCCCGAGGGTGAGTATGGTGTTAATAAAAACTTTAGACCTATATCTACCTACATGCCAAATATAAATGAAATATATGAAGCGGTTTTCATAATATAAGATCATATAAACGCAAAAACTTTGACCCTGTGATGGAAAGACGAACGAACAAACATACGTACGAACGAACGGAAAGGCGAAAACTATATACTCCCTCGACATACGTCGGGGGTATATTAATACAAGAATGGTCAGCAATGATAACCACTGTGGGGTGTGAAAATCGATTTTACCAGCAGAAGGCTCTTGGCAAATGTACAGTCCATACCAAAGTGGAAATATGTATGTTTGTACCTGCTGCTGTCCTTAACATGATAGTAGCAGTAATCTCCACAGCAGGGCCTTCACCAACTAAGTTGAAAGCTTTCACAGCAAAACAATAGGGTATCCCTTGCTTTAAGTTTCTAACCCTATAGCTTTTAATATTCCTTTCTACTTTTTCTATTTCATGCCAGTCACTATCTTCCTCCTTCATTGTGAGGGTGTATCCATCAATCAGCAATCCACCATCATGTGTTGGTGCCTCCCAAGTCAGCAAAATATGGTCAGAACCTGGTATAGCAGAAAAATGCTCAGGGGAGTCTGGAACACCTGCAATGATATGCAAAGGGCTATAACACAGTTACTTCTTCATAAAAGCTGGTCCATACTTCAATTTTCTTCATACTTCACAGGCTGATACAGTTACGAAAGAGCAGGTATTTTAATGATGCGTGTCCAAAAAAGAGCACCTTGAAAAACTCCCTGTCAGACACCTGGGCTACCCCACAAGACGACCATGATGGTCCTATATCGCTCACCTGAGCTAAGAGATATGAAGCTATGTATCAAAATAGTCACAGTGACCATGACCCTGTGACCCCAGCACCCTGAAAGTAAATATGCTCAAGATATTATCATATCAAACATTTGTGGAATGTTATATTAAAATCCATTGATAAATGTAGGCACTAGAGCTATGACAAGATTTTTATAAAAATAGCCACAGTGACCTTGACCTTGAGCCAAGGACCCTGTAAGTCAAACTTGTTCGAGATAATATAATATCCAACAATTGTGTGAAGTTATATTAAAATCCATCAATAAATGTAGGTGCTAGAGGGATAACAAAGTTTTTTATAAAAATAGCCACACTGACCTTGACCTTGAGCCCAGGAGCCTGAAAGTCTAACTTGAACGAGATAATACCATACCCAACATTTGTATGAAGTTATTTGAAAACACTTCAATGAATGTAAGTGCTAGAGCGAAGACAAAGTTTTTCTAAAAATAGCCACATTGACTGTGACCTTGAGCCCAGGACCCGGAAAGTCCAACTTGCTGGAGGTGTACATTTGTGTGAAGTTATTTTAAAATCCATCAATAAGAGTTTTAAAGGTTTTCCCTACCTAAGTCTAAATAAAGCAAGTGACCCCTTGGGCGGGGCCATTATTAACCCAAGGGCTATAATTTGAACAACTTTGGTAGAGGTCCACTAGACTAAGCTACATACAAAATATCAAAGACCTTGGCCTTCTGGTTTCTGACTAGAAGATTTTTAAAGCTTTTCCCTATATAAGTCTATGTAAAACCAGTAGGCCCTGGGGTGGGGGCATTTTGGGCCCAAGGACTATAATTTGAACAACTTTGATAGAGATCCACTAGACGACGCTACATACCAAATATGAAAGACCTGGGCCTTCTGGTTGCTGACTAGAAGTTTTTTAAAACTTTTCCCTATATAAAGTAAAAGTAAAACAAAGATCAGGAATCGATACAATTAACTCACACCCCCACCAAAGACACCACAGGGAAAGAAACACAGACACGAAACGACCAGACCATAATGGAAACCCAAACAGAGGAAGGCCAAAAGGACAGTTACTTTCCCACAAAATGGCCTAATGGCCATCCAAAATAAAAAGACACATGTGATACAATAAGTACGAACAATAACATAAATAAACCGCCACAGAAGAACCGCCTTGGAACGGTCAGTGGAAAGAATACATAAGTCTATGTAAAACCAGTGGGCCCTGGGGCGGGGGCATTTTGGGCTCCAGGGCTATAATTTGAACAACTTTGGTAGAGGTCCACTAGAGGAAGCTACATACCAAATATCAAAGACCTGGGCCTTCTGGTTTCTGACAAGAAGATTTTTAAAACCTTTCTCTATATAAGTCTATGTAAACCAGTGGGCCCCGGGGCGGGGGCATTTTGGCCCCAGGGCTATAATTTGAACAGCTTTGGTAGAGGTCCACTAGACGAAGCTACATACCAAATATCAAAGACCTTGGCCTTCTGGTTTCTGACTAGAAGATTTTTAAAACTTTTCCCTATATAAGTCTATGTAAACCAGTGGGCCCCGGGGCGGGGTTATTTTGGGCCCCAGGGCTATAATTTGAACAGCTTTGGTAGAGGTCTACTAGACGAAGCTACATACCAAATATCAAAGACCTGAGCCTTCTGGTTTCTGACAAGAAGATTTTTAAAGCTTTTCCCTATATAAGTTTATGTAAAACCAGTGGGCCCCGGGGCGGGGGCATTTTGGGCCCCAGGGCTATAATTTGAACAACTTTGGTAGAGGTCCACTAGACGAAGCTACATACCAAATATCAAAGACCTGGGCCTTCTGGTTTCAGACAAGAAGATTTTTAAAATTTTCAGTTAAAAAATCTATTTTTAGCTCCTGTGACCTAGATGTGCAACACCGAAACCCTTTAAACAACTTTGAAAGAGGACCATCTAAGGATCATTCCTGTGAAGTTTGGTCAAAATCAAATCAGTGGTTTAGGAGGAGATGTTGTTTGAAGAAATTATTTACGGACGCACGCACGGACAGACGCACACACGATGGACGAAATGTGATCACAAAAGCTCACCTTGCCACTACATGGCAGGTGAGCTTAAAAGGCAAGTAGTCTACAAAGCAGGAAAGGCCAAAAAAGCAAACAAACAAAAAACAAGAGGGCCATGATGGCCCTTGATTGCTCACCTGAGTCGAAGATGTTTATTTTTGTTTCAAACCATTTGGTCAGTGGAGCAGAATGATTTTAGCACTTTTGACAAAGGTTCATTGTAATACATGTCTGTGAAATTATTTTGAAATGAAGTTATTGGATAAGGAGGAGATGCTGTTTATTGATTTTTTTCTATTTTTTGCTCTAGTGGCTATTTTGTTTAGCAGAGCAGAACAATTTTAGCAATTTTGTTAAAGGGTCTCCAAGGGGAACATTTTGAAACTGGGCCTGTGGCTTAGGAGATGTTGTTTAAACATTTTTTCTTCTATTTTTAGCTCTGGTGGCCAAAATGGCTTCAGTGAAGCGGAACAATTTCAGTAATTTTGTTAAAGGGGAGCTATTTTACAAAATTTTTTTTGAAATCAAAACATTTGCCCAGAAGATGTCGTTTTATTTGTTTGTTTTGGGGTTTTACAGCCCTTTCAACCCATTAGGATCATATCGAGCGTGGTCAGTTATCCTAACCACACCTTTCCTGGGCAAGCTTAGACCTAAGCAGTTAACCGGTACTGAGTGCACATACTTTCGCCAGTAACTGACAACTGCCCTTCTTGAATCAGCGGAAGGAGGAGAATGATCTTAGAAAATATTTCATGATCAATTTCCACGAAAGTATGTGACCGAGCCGGGTATCGAACCCGCAACCTCTGGCTTCACAGTCAGACACGCTACAGACTGCGCTACGTGGCCCGGTCAATGTCGTTTTATGGTTTTACTATTTTTAGCTCTAGTTGCCATTTTTACCAAATATCAAAGGCCCAGGCCTCATACTGACCAAGCTTTTACGTGCCTGAAAGTCCTGATTTTGCAGCCTAACAAGTGACCTTGACCTTGAAGCCAGGACCACGAAAGTCTAACTTGTTCTAGCTAACATCATATCCAACAATTGAGTGAAGTTAAATCGAAATCCATCAATAAATGCAGGCACTAGAGTGATGACAAAGTTTTTCTATAAAATAGTCGAAGTGACCTTGACCCTATGACCCCAGCACCCAGAAAGTAAAAATGCTTAAGATATTATCATAACAAACATTTGTGGAATGTTATATTAAAATCCATCGAGAAATGTAGGCACAAGAGCTATGACAAGGTTTTTATAACAAGAGGGCCATGATGGCCCTGGATCTCTCACCTGAGTCCAAGATGTTTGTTTTTGTTTGATCTGAGGTTTAATTGACCTTTCAACCCATTTATTCAATGGAGAGGAATGATTTTAGTAATTTTGTCAAAGGGTCATATGTGATACATGTCTGTGAAATTATTTTGAAATAGAGTCATTGGCCTGGGAAAAGATGTTGTTTAGATTTTTGTTTCTATTTTTAGCTCTGGTGGCCAGTTTGTTCAGTGGAGCCGAACAATTTTAACAATTTTGTTAAAGGGTTACGAGAGGAACATTTCTGTAAAATTATTTTGAAATTGGGCCAATGGCCTAGGAGATATCCTTTAAAGTTTGTTTTTTTCTATTTATAGCTCTGGCGGCCATTTTGTTAAGTGGAGCAGAACCATTTTAGCAATCTTTGTAAAGGGGCATAAGTGAAACATTTCTGTGAAATTATTTTGAAATCAGACCATTGGCCTAGGAGGAGCAGATGTCGTTTTTTTTTTCTTTCTATTTTTAGCTCTGATTGCCATTTTGTTCAGCGAATGGGCATAAAAGGAACATTACCCTGAAATTATATTGGCCTAGGGGCAGATGTTGTTAACAGATTTTTCCTTTTTTAACTCTGGTGGCCATTTTGTTCAGCAGAGAGGAAGGATTTTAGCAATTTTAGTAATGTACATTTCTGTGAAATTAGTTTGATATCAGACCATTGGCCTAGGAGGAGATGTCTTTTAAATGTTATTCTATTTTTAGTTTTGGTGGCCATTTTGTTTAGCGGAGAGAAACGATTTTAGCAATTTCGGTAGATGGTCACCCAAGGAACATTCCTGTGAAATTATTTCAAAATCCAGTCACATGTTTAGGAGGAGATTTCTATTTTTAGCTAAGATAGCCATTTTGTTCAGGGGAGCAGACCAATTGTAACAATTTTGGTATAAGGTCATTAGAGGAACATTTCTGTGAAATTATTTTGAAATCAGACTATTGGCCTAGGAGGAGATGTCTTTTAAAGGTTTTTCTATTTTTAGCTCTGGCGGCCATTTTGTTTAGCAAAGCAAAACTATTTTAGCAATTTTGGTAGAGGGTCACCCTAGGAATATTCCTGTGAAATTATTTCAAAATCCAGTCACTGGTTTGGGAGGAGATATCTTTTAAAGGTATTTCTATTTTTAGCTCTGGTGGCCATTTTGTTCAGCGGAGCAGACCAATTTAAGCAATTTAACAGAGGGTCATTAGAGAAACATTTCTGTGAAATTATTTTGAAATCGGACAATTGGCCTAGGAGGAGATGTCTTTTAAAGGTATTTCTATTTTTAGCTCTGTCACCATTTTGTTTAACAAAGCGGAACCATTTTAGCAATTTTGGTAGAGGGTCACCCTAGGAACATTCCTGTGAAATTATTTCAAAATCCAGTAACTGGTTTAGGAGATGTCTTTTAAAGGTATTTCTATTTTAGCTCTGGCAGCCATTTTGTTAAGCAGAGCAGACCAATTTTAGCAATTTTAATAAAGGGCCATTAGAGAAACATTTCTGTGAAATTATTTTGAAATTGGACAATTGGCCTAGGAGGAGATGTCTTTTAAAAGTTTTTCTATTTTTAGCTCTATCTCCCATTTTGTTTAACGAAGCAGAACCATTTTAGCAATTTTGGTAGAAGGTCACCCAAGGAACATTCCTCTGAAATTATTTCAAAATCCAGTCACAGGTTTAGGAGGAGATGTCATTTAAGTAAATTGTTGACGACAGACAGACGGTCAGATGGACAGACGGACGACAGATGATGGACAAATTTCTATCCCAATAGCTCACCTTGAGCACGTTGTGCTCAGGTGAGCTAAAAATAGCCACAGTAACCTTGACCTTGAGCCCAGGACCCTGTAAGTAGAGCTTGTTTGAGATTATATCATTTCCAACAATTGTGTGAAGTTATACTGAAGTAGGCCCTAGAGGGATAACAATTTTTTTCTAAAAATAGCCACACTGACCTTGACATTAAGCTCAGGACCCTGAAAGTCAACCTTGAAGGAGATAATACAATACCCAATAGTAGTATGAAGTTATATGAAAATCCATCAATGAATTTAAGTGCTAGAGCGATGACAAAATTTTTCTAAAAATAGCCACACTGACCTTGACCTTGAGCCCAGGACCTGGAGAGTCCAACTTGCTGGAGATATTATTATACCAGACATTTGTGTAAAGTTAATTTAAAATCCATCAATAAGATTTTTAAAAGTTTTCTCAATAAAACAAGTGACCCCTTGAGCAGGGCCATTTTTGACACAAGGGCTATAATTTGAACAATTTTGGTAGAGGTCCACTAGAGGAAGCTACATACCAAATATCAAAGACCTGGGCCTTCCAGTTTCTGACAAGAAGATTTTTTAAAGCTTTTCCCTATACAAGTCTATGTAAAACCAGTTTGCCCCGGGGAGGGGACATTTTGGGCCCCAGGGCAATTATTTGAACAACTTTGGTAAAGATCCACTAGACAAAGCTACATACCAAATATCCTAGGCCTAGGCCTTCTGCTTTCTGAAAAGAAGATTTTTAAAGCTTTTCCCTATAAAAGTCTAGATAACACCAGAGGGCCCTGTGGTGGGGGCATTTTGGGCTCCAGGGCTATAATTTGAGCAACATTGATAGAGGTCTACTAGATGAAGCTACATACCAAATATCAAAGACCTGGGCCTTCTGGTTTCTGACAAGAAGATTTTTAAATCTTTTCCCTATAGAAGTGTATGTAAAACCAGTGGGCCCTGGGGCGGGGACATTTTGGGCAACAGGGCTATAATTTGAACAACTTTGGTAGAGTTCCACTAGACAAAGCTACATACCAAATATCAAAGACCTGGGCCTTCTGGCATTTTGGGCTCCAGGGCTTTAATCTGAACAACTTTGGTAGAGGTTCACTAGACGAAGCTACATACCCCCTATATAAGTCTATGTAAAACCAGTGGGCCCTGGGGCGGGGGCATTTTGGGCTCCAGGGCTTTAATCTGAACAACTTTGGTAGAGGTTCACTTGACGAAGCTACATACCAAATATCAAGGGCTTTAATCTGAACAACTTTGGTAGAGGTTCACTAGACGAAGCTACATACCCCCTATATAAGTCTATGTAAAACCAGTGGGCCCTGGGGCGGGGGCATTTTGGGCTCCAGGGCTTTAATCTGAACAACTTTGGTAGAGGTTCACTTGACGAAGCTACATACCAAATATCAAAGACCTGGGCCTTCATGTTTCAGACAAGAAATGTTTAAAAGCTTTTCCCTGTAAAGGTCTATGTAAAACCAGTGGGCCCTGGGGTTGGGACATTTTGAGCTCCCGGGCTATAATTTGAACAACTTTGGTAGAGGTCCACTAGACGAAGCTACATACCAAATATCAAAGACCTGGGCCTTCTGGTTTCTGACAAGAAGATTTTTAAATAGATCTATGTTAAACCAGTGGGCCCTATGGTGGGGGCATATTGTGCTCCAGGGCTATAATCTGAACAACTTTGGTAGAGGTCCACTAGACAAAACTACATACCAAATATCAAAGACCTGGGCCTTCTGGTTTCTGACAAGAAGATTTTGAAAGCTTTTCCCTATACAAGTCTATGTAAAACCAGTGGGCCCTCCTGGGGCGGGGGCATTTTGGGCTCCAGGGCTATAATTTGAACAACTTTGGTAGAGGTCCACTAGATGAAGCTACATACCAAATAGCAAAGGCCTGGGCCTGCTGGTTTCAGACAAGAAGATTTTCAAACATTTTCCCTATGTAAGTGTATGTAAAACAAGTGGGCACGAGGGCGGGGCCATTTTGAGCCCAAGGGCTATAATTTGAACAATTTTGATAGAGGTTCACCGCTCTGGGGCCCACTTGTTTTACATACACTTATATAGGGAAAACGTTTGAACCTCTATAAAGTTTGGTTTCAATCCACTGAGTGGTTTAGGAGATGTCGTTTAAAGAAATTGTGAACAGACGGACGGACGACGGACGGTGATAGATTATAATAGCTCACCTTGAGCACGTTGTGCTCAGGTGAGCTAATAAAAACAAATATATGTCACACATACTTACATATGGGACAAACACTATATCCCCTCGCCACTTGTTTGTGCAAAAGGATAATAAAGACTTGAGCAAGATGATCATTCTGAGCAAGTTTTTTTAGTGACCTACTTTCTGACCAGACATGATCCATATTTGAACTTGACCGAGATATTGTCAAGATGATCATTCTGAACAAGTTTGATGAATATTGGACCAAAACTGTGGCCTCTAGAGTGTTTACAAGGTTTTTCTTGATTTGACCTAGTGACCTACTTTTAGATCCAACATGACCCATAATCGAACCTGACCAAGATAGTGTCAAGATGATCATTCTGAGCAAGTTTGATGAAGATTGGACAAAACGGTGGCCTCTTGAGTGTTCGCAAGGAAAAGTTTATGCACGCACGACGACGCCAGACATAGCATGGTCACAAAAGCTCACCATAACCTTGGGTCAGGTGAGCTAAAAAGTATAACTGCAAGCATTTTGGTTGTTGCACTTTGTACATCGTCTATGTTGATTGATATTCATATAAAGTTTCACGAAGATTTCTTGAAAGGTTTTTAAGTTACAAGAGGGCCCAGAGGGCCCTTATTCGCTCACCTGAGTGTCTGTCTCCAACCATCATCAGTTACTTCAACAATTTAATGCAACATAGTAAATTTTTAAAGACTATCATCTTCTTCTTCATGGGACCATATAGTAGTGGGCAGATCGAGGGGAAATATTAGGCAAGGTTTGATCACAAGGGTTGATGTAAAATCTATCGAAAGTCACTAGAGTGTGAAATATAGGCCAAGATCACCAGGTCAAGGTGCATGGAGAGTGGGCAGGTCCAGGAGAAACATTATGCAAGGTATGATGGTTCAGGCATCTATAAGTGATGAGATCGCAAGGGTCCATGTAAAATCTGTCAAAGTCACTGGAGCATAAAACAGGTCAAGGTGTGTGCTGAGTGGGCATGTCTAGGAGAAACAGTATGCAAGGTTTGAAAGTTCCAGCATCTATATTTGATGAGATCGCAAGGATAGACGTAACTGTTGGCGGACTGACAGAGGGACGGATGGGTGCATATACGAATGTAAATCCGAACACCTATGTCAATCCATGCCAGAATGTGCTACATAAAAAATACAAATATCAGAGGCCTAGGCCTTCTAGTTTCAGACAAGAAGAGTTTTCAAGCTTTTCCTATTATAAGTCTATGTAAAATATGTGGGCCCTAGGGCGGGGCCATTTTGGGCCCTAGGGCTATAATTTGGACAAATTTCGTAGAGGTCCACTAGACGAAGCTACATACCAAATATTAAAGACCTGGGCCCTCTGGTTTCAGACAAGAAGATTTTTAAAGGTTTTCCCTATATAAGTCTATGTAAAACCAGTAGGCCCTCGCGCGGGGCCACTTTGGACCCCAGGGCTATAATTTGAACAATCTTAGTAAAGGTCCATTAGAGGAAGCCACATACCAAATATCAAAGGGCTGGGCCTGCTGGTTTCTGACAAGAAGATTTTTAAAGCTTTTCCCTATATAAGCCTATGTAAAACAACCGGGCCCCAGGGTGGGGCCATTTTGGGCTCCAGGGCTATAATTTGAACAACTTTGGTAGAGGTTCAATAGACGAAGCTACATACTAAATATCACAAACCTGGGCCTTCTGGTTTTAGACAAGAAGATTTTTAAATCTTTTCCCAATAAAATAAAAAATAAAATATGTATCCCTTAAGAACAATGAACACATTCTAAAAACTTGAAGTGGGTCAGACTGCACAGTTTCGGCTACTAAAGCCTCATCAGTAACCCTGATATTATATGGTAACGAAAACCAATGATAAAGTGTGCTGAAATTTCGTAAGTTTCAAAGGGACAGTCGTTTGAAAGACCGTGATATTTATAACAAGAGGCCCATGGGCCACTATGCTCACCAGAGCTCAGGTGGGTACTGCCAAATTGCAGCCATGTACCGTAAAATCTCTAATAGACGCCCGGGCGTCTATTAGAATCATTGCCTTTCATGAAGAGGGGGTTGGGCGTTTATTAGAGGCTATAGAAACCTGCAAGTCACATATGACAGTCCAAAACGATCAGATTTTTTCATATGGTCGCCATCTTGTTTCTCAAAAAATGACTGGTGATACAATAGCTGTGCCGGTGATACAATAGACTTCTTCAGGCATGACTTGTCGGGTAACAGTCCCACAAAATTGGGAGCAACGTCTCCAAAATGACCTTTACAGTGTTGACAGGGACGTTAAAACCTCAAATCAAACACAAAAAAAACAACAAAAAACAAACGCACAGCTCTTGCCCTCTATCTTCAATATAGCAAGTATCATATAACATCTTTCTCGTTTCGTGTCAAAAATGGCAGAAACACATAAAAAAATTTGTTCCCATCATTACAAGGCAGTGTCACAAAAAAGTTCCTATGAATCAACATCGGAGGTATGGCTTTCCTCTCTGTCTGTCATGTAGCTGTCTTCCTCTTCACTAACGTCATTTCGCCTGTTCTGCTGTTGAGGCTCATTATTTATTGATCAGCCCTAATCGGCCACGTGTTGATAGACGCTGGCTCTAAATTTCCGCGGGAAAAATCCTGCGGTGCCGCCTCTGATGTGAGGTAAACATGCGTCAAACACATGATGTTTGTCAGGAAGATCATGTCGGTCAAATGTGTTATTAAAGGACACCACGTTTACAGGATTTCTTATTCTTGTGGGACAAATTTGGATTGTTTCTTAGAGCCTGACAGTCAGCATAGTGACAGTGCAATCATAGTGAAGAAAAGTGATACTACTGTCGGACGTATTCAAGAAGGTTTATGTCAGCTTTTGACATTTTTGTACAAGGACGGCAGATCACAGCCGAAATTACCGGAGGCCCACACTCCCCTGCAGAAGGGACTTTTGTTCAAGGCAAAGGACCAGAAATTCCCTGTGTTTATCATTTATTTGGACCACGAGAGAAAAACAAACTTGTGCATTCGGCGATCAAGCAGCAAATTCGGAACTTTTCAGCATACGGTAAGATCGTTTTTTGCTGATTTTTTCCAGTGGGCGTTTATTAGAGGCTGGTATTTTTCTGAGAATTGCCCCAAAAATCGCCATTTTTAACATCAAAATCGGGGGGTGGGCGTTTATTAGAGCATGGGCTTCTAATAGAGATTTTACGGTATTTTAACATGATATCATTTTAATCTGCCAAATGAACCCCCATATCCAAATGAGCATCAATGTGGACTCAGTATATGAAACATTAGGCCTTTTATGAAGTAGAGGGGGTGGGGCATGGACCCAATGGAGCCCTGGTTGGTATCACTAAATGTGTCTTATCACAAAGAACAAGAATATATATGGTTTAGCAGTGGGGATCTGCATGGCTGGAGATATAAGTGGAGGGGTTGGAGCATGCCCTGTCATTCCCAGGAAAGCCCAAGATTGTTGTCCCTAAATGTGTCTCATCATAAGGACCAAGTATATATATCGTTTAGGGGTGGGAATCTGAACGGTTTCCAAGATACCCTTTCATGAAGTGGAAAGGAGAGGACTGGCCCCTGCGGACACCCCTACAGTAGGTGTGCTAATAATAAGGAACAAGAACATATATGAATATGGGGTGGGGATTTGAATGGTTTCTGAAATATATGGCCTTTTATGAAGTGGAAGGGCGGGGCACAAAGAGACCCCCAAGTTGGTGTGACTGAATGAGTCTTATCATAAGGAACAAGAATATATATGGTTTAGGGGTGGGGATCTGAACTATTTCTGAGATATGTGGCTTTTAATGAAGTCAAGCGGTGGAGCAAGGCCCGGGCATGCCCCGGGGACTCACAAGCTGGTGTCAATGAATGTGCCTTATCATAAGGAAGATGAATATATATGGTTTAGGGGTGGGGCTCTGAACAGTTTCTGAGATATAAGGCCTTTTGTGAAGTGCAGGGGTGGGGCAAGGCCCAGGGAGACCCCCAGGTTGGTGTCAATGAAAGTGTCTTATCATAAGGTACAAGAATATATATGGTTTAGGGGTGGGGATCTGTAAGGTTTCCGAGATATTGTGATATTATGAAATGGAGGGGGTGGGTCATGGCCCCAGCACATCCCTGGGGACCCCCAGGTTGGTGTCACTGAATGTGTCTCATCATAATGAACAAGAACATATATGGTTTAGGGGTGGGGATCTGAACAGTTTCTGAGATATATGGCCTTGGGTGAAGTGAAGGGGTGGGGCATGGCTCCGGCGCACCCCGGAAGACCCCCAATTTGGGGTCAATGAATGCGTCTTATCATAAGGAGCAAGAATATATATGGTTTAGGGGTGGGGATCTGTAAGGTTTCCGAGATATTGGGCCTTTTATGAAATGGAGGGGCGGGACATGGCCCCGGCGCATCCCGGGGGACCCCCAGTTTGATGTCACTGAATGCGTCTTATCAATAGGAACAAGAGTATATAGGGTTCACGGGTGGGGATCTGAATGGTTTCCGAGATATTGGGCCTTTTATGAAGTGGAGGGGGTGGGGCATGGCCTCGGCACATCCCGGAGGACCTCCAGGTTGGTGTCACTGAATGCGTCTTATCAATAGGAACAAGAATATATATGGTTTAGGGGTGGGGATCTGTAAGGTTTCTGAGATATAAGTCATTTTATGAAGTACTGGGGGCGGGGTATGGCCCCGGCACAACCTACTGGACCCCCAGGTTGACATAAAAGCATATGGCTGAGAGAAGTTTACTAAAGGAACATTTCTATGAAAATTTTGTCAAAATATCTGCAAAGGCTTTGTAGTTAATGCCATTTTTCAATTTTCCCCATTATAAGTCTATGGAAAATCTAAGTTGCCATAGCAACCAAACTAATGAGCCGAATTTCATAAAAAACACAAAACCTGTAAAGGCAAATATGGTGAATATTTCCATAAACTTTCAGCCTCATAGAGCATATGGTTTCTGAGGAGATGATTTTTTAAGTATTTTTTTTTTCTATTTTTTCATTTTGGTTTCCATGGCAACCAATACAAATGAGCAGTAGGCCTAAAATCATATGGCAGATAGTAGATTGCCTAAGGAATATTTCTATGAAAGTTTTGTCAAAATATCTGCAGTGGCTTGGCAGTAAATGCCATTTTTCAATTTTCCCCATTATAAGTCTATGGAAACTCTAAGTTGCCATAGCAACCAAACCAATGAGCCGAATTTCATAAAAAACACAAACTTTCAATCCCCCAACCCAAGGATGCTACAGATGAAATTTGGACTCAATCGGCCCAGTGGCTTCAGAGGAGATGTCGTTTGAAAGTGTTGACGACGCAGACGCAGACGCAGACGACGACGACGACGACGCCGACGACGCAGACGACGACGGACAACTGCCTATCCTAAAAGCTCCCCCGGAGCCTTCGGCTCTGGTGAGCTAAAAATACATCCAAAATAAAACAAAAACAGTGGTTTAGTTAGTTGCGTCTAAACCATTAATAAATTTGGAAGTTCTCAGAATATGCACAAAGATCTCAAAGGATTAAGAACCAAGTATAAAAAGCCTACTTAAAAGAAAGGGGCCCTAGGGCGGGGCCATTTTGGGCCCCAGGTCTATAATTTGAACAACTTTGGTTGAAGTCCACTAGACGAAGCTACATACCAAATATAGGAGACCTGGGCATTCTGGTTTCTGACAAGAAGATTTTTAAAGCTTTTCCCTATATAAGTATATGTAAAACCAGTGGGTCCTGGGTCCGGGCCATTTTGGGCCCCAGGGCTATAATTTGAACAACGTTTGTAGAGGCCCATTAGACGAAGCTACATACTAAATATCAAAGACCTGGGCCTTCTGGTTTCAGACAAGAGGATTTTTATAGGTTTCCCCCTATATAAGTCTATGTAAAACCAGTAGGCCCTGGCAAGGGGCCATTTTGGGCGCCAGGGCTATAATTTGAACAATCTTGGTAGAGGTCCACTAGATGAAACTACATACCAAATTTAGCAGCCCTAGGCCTTATGGTTTCTGAGAAGAAGATTTTTTAAGATTTTTACTATATGCACGGTGGGTAGCCATAACGGTTCCTTTCGGAGAAAATATGCGTTTCTCATTCCTTTCGGAGGAACCAACAATGCCTTTCGGAGGAAAATGTTAGGGGAGGGTTTTCAGGTGGCAGATTCATCAACAAACGATAGGTGAATTTTAAAGATCTTTGTGCCACGGAATGTATTATAGATTGAATTTATAACCTAGAACAAAAACATGCACCATGACGCTTCGTGAGCATGACTTGAAGTGAATCATTAGGTACTCTGGTTGACTTTGACTAAAGCGGGATTCGCATTTTCTCCTTTAAATGTGTATTTTGTAATACCTCTTCACACTGCAAAATATAGATTATGCTTTTTGTTTGATTATCCGAAAGAAAATGTATACCCATTGCAGCAGTTTACAGAGAAAAGGCAGAAAATATCACCCGACCTAAGAACTCGAATAGTAACGGATCCTTTCGGAGCAAGATTAAAGTTGCAATTTTAGGGCACCGGCTATCGTCGGAGTATCTGGCACCGGATCCGTTCAGAGTATCTGCCACCGGATCCTTTCAGAGTAACTTGACCTGAAATGCATTGTCAACGATATTTCAATGTTCTTTGATCTTCTTTCATAAAAAACTAGAGCTGTCAGAGGATCTGACTATAGCCCCGCTATAGCGTTATCAGAGGAGAAAGCCTAAATTATGTGTAAACAAGATGTGTTTGTGAAACACTGATGCCCCCGGACAGCGCCTGTGCAATATGAAAGCCCCATCACTAAAGTATGTCATGGTTGAGGCCACAAGGTCACGAGGTAAAAAATTATGGTACCACTGGAAAGGTCTTGTGAGAAAGAATACACATGTGAAATATGAAAGCTCTATCACTTACCAATCAAAAGTTATGGACTATATTAAAGTTTTTAAAAAGTAGGTCAAACATCAAGGTCAAAGTCACAAGGTCAAAAATTATGGTACCACTAGAAAGGTATTGTGACAAGGAATGCACATGTGAAATATGAAAGCCCTACCATTTACCAATCAAAAGTTATGGCCAATGTTAAAGTTTTTAAAAAGTAGGTCAAACATCAAGGTCAAGGTCATGAGGTCAAAAATTATGGTACCATTAGAAAGGTCTTGTGACAAGGAATGCACGTGAAATATGAAAGCTCTACCATTTACCAATCAAACGTTACGGCCAATGTTAAAGTTTTTAAAAAGTAGGTAAAATGCCAAGGTCAAGGTCATGAGGTCAAAAATTATAGTACCAATAGAAAGGTCTTGTGACAAGGAATGCACATGTGAAATATGAAAGCTCTATCACTTACCAATCAAAAGTTATGGCCAATGTTAAAGTTTTTAAAAATGAGACCAAAAGTAGGTCAAATGTCAAGGTCCAAGGTCACGAGGTCAAAATTTATGGTACCTCTTGAAAGGTCTTGTGACAAGGAATGCACTTGTGAAGTATGAAAGCTGTACCACTTACCATTCAAAAGTTATGCCCAATGTTAAAGTTTTTGCAGACGGACAAACGGACAAACAGACAAACAGACTGAGGCCAAAAGTAGGTCATATGTCAAGGTCCAAGGTCACGAGGTCAAAATTTATGGTACCTCTTGAAAGGTCTTGTGACAAGGAATGCACATGTGAAGTATGAAAGCTGTACCACTTACCATTCAAAAGTTATGCCCAATGTTAAAGTTTTTGCAGACGGACAAACAGACAAACAGACCGACAGACCAAAAACTATATGCCCCCCAGAATCTTAGATTCCGGGGGCATAAAAACACAGACTAAAGAAAACAAGAACTTCGCAAGCGGCGCAATATACGCCCGTTTGCAGTGTATTGTTAAAAGATGGACAGGTGGACAAACAGGATTAGCAACTCTGTAATTAATGATGGTTCGTATATTAAAACAAAATATTAAATACTGTTAGTATATTTAAAAAAAAACTTCCAGGATGAAGTGACACAGATGTTGAGAAATGCAGAAGTTAAATGAGGGAAAATAATTTATAAACTAAGTACATAAGTTTCATTTTTAGTCCTAATGCACATATATTGCCCCATAATTATACACATTCCTACAAAGTTTCATTAAAATATTTCAAAGAGTTAAGACATTATGAGTGAATGAAAATAACCTCAACAATTAATTTGTATCGGAGTAGCAAGTATGGAATGGTAATAAACAGCTTCGACTACTGTTAACTAGAAATGGGGAGGAATCATTCTTGTATGTCGTCTTAAGCCTAATACATATTCCTATCAAGTTGCATGAAGATATCATAAAGGGTTACTGAATTATTGAGTGTACAAGAATGTTTGGAAAATATCAAAGGGGCATAACCTGGAAAATAAGAAAGGGGGAACAATCATTCTTGTGCGCGACACATCATCGTGACCTTATACATATTCCTATAAAGTTGCATGAAGATATCCCTAATGGTTATTGAGTTATGGTGTGTACAAGAATGTTTTGAAATATTAATCAAAGGGGCATAACTTGATAACTAAGAAAGGGGGAATAATCATTCATGTGCGTGACACATCATCGTGACCTAATACATATTCCTATAAAGTTGCATGAAGATATCCTGAAGGGTTACTGAGTTATGGCGCATACAAGAATGTTTTGAAATATTAATCAAAGGGGCATAACTTGAAAACTAAGAAAGGGGGAATAATCATTCATGTGCGCGACACATCGTCTTGACCTAACACATATTCCTATAAAGTTGCATGAAGATATCCTGAACGGTTACTGAATTATAGAGTGTACAAGAATGTTTGGAAAAAAATAATCAAAGGGGCATAACCTGAAAATTAAGAAAGGGGAAATAATCCTTCTTGTGCGCAGCACATCGTCTTGACCTAATACATATAACTATGAAGTTAAATGAAGATATCCCTATTGGTTACTTAGTTATGGGGCGTACAAGAATATGCAGAAACTAGAAAAAGTGTCCCTAGGACACGGATGCCCCCGCCAAATGCCATTCATGAAATATTACAAATGTACTGCAAATCAATCATAAAATATATGCATCATTATTTACAAAACATTGATGCATATATTTTATCACTGCATATTTCATGACACATCGTCTCAATGTGATGCATGCACCCGTGAAGTTTCATGAATATATTCCATACGGTTTAGGAGTTATGGTATGGACAAAGTTTGGTATGGACAAAGTTTTATATGGAACTAAGTCAAGGGCAGATAATTCAAAAAACAAAAATGCAAGAGTTGTCTTTCTTGTTCATGACACATCGTCTCAATGTGATGCATGCACCTGTGAAGTTTCATGAATATATTCCATACCGTTTAGGAGTTATGGCCCGGACACGGTTTACTATATGGAACTAAGTCAAGGGCAGATAATTCAAAAATCAAAAATGCAAGAGGTGTCTACCTTGTTCATGACACATCGCCTCAGTGTGATGAATGCACCTGTGAAGTTTCATGAATATATTCCATAAGGTTTAGGAGTTATGGCCCGGACACGGTTTACTATATGGAACTAAGTCAAGGGCAGATAATTCAAAAACCAAAAATGCAAGAGTTGTCTTCCTTGTTCATGACACATCGTCTCAGTGTGATGAATGCACCTGTGAAGTTTCATGAATATATTCCATACGGTTTAGGAGTTATGGCCCAGACACAGTTTACTGTATGGAACTAAGTCAAGGGCAGATAATTCAAAAACCAAAAATGCAAGAGTTGTCTTCCTTGTTCATGACACATCGTCTCAGTGTGATGAATGCACCTGTGAAGTTTCATGAATATATTCCATACGGTTTAGGAGTTCTGCCCCGGACACTGTTTACTATATGGAACTAAGTCAAGGGCAGATAATTCAAAAACCGAAAATGCAAGAGTTGTCTTCTTGTTCATGACACATCGTCTCAGTGTGATGAATGCACCTGTGAAGTTTCATGAATATATTCCATATCGTTTAGGAGTTATGGCCCGGACACGGTTTACTATATGGAACTAAGTCAAGGGCAGATAATTCAAAAACCAAAAATGCAAGAGTTGTCTTCCTTGTTCATGACACATCGTCTCAGTGTGATGAATGCACATGTGAAGTTTCATGAATATATTCCATACCGTTTAGGAGTTATGGCCCGGACATGGTTTACTATATGGAACTAAGTCAAGGGCAGATAATTCAAAAACCAAAAATGCAAGAGTTGTCTTCCTTGTTCATGACACATCGTCTCAGTGTGATGAATGCACCTGTGAAGTTTCATGAATATATTCCATACGGTTTAGGAGTTATGGCCCGGACACGATTTCGGGACGGACGGATGGACGAACGGACGGACGAACGGACGGACGAACACACGGACAGGGGTAAAACTTAATGCCCTTCCGCTATTCTTTGAATAGGCGGGGGCATAAAAAATTAATCAAAGGGGCATAACTTGGAAACTAAGAAAGGGGGAACAACCATTCTTGTGCGTGACACATCGTCTTGACCTAACATATATTCCTATAAAGTTGCATGAAGAAATCCTGAACGGCTACTGAATTATGAAGCGTACAAGAATGTGAATGGACGGAGAATGATTGGAAAAATTAATCAAAGGGGCATAACTTGGAAATTAAGAAAGGGGGAATAATCCTTCTTGTGCACGACACATCGTCTTGACCTAATACATATAACTATGAAGTTAAATGAAGATATCCCTAATGGTTACTTAGTTATGGGGCGTACAAGAATATGCAGAAAAAAAATTAATCAAAGGGGCATAACTTGGAAACTAAGAAAGGGGGAACAACCATTCTTGTGCGCGACACATCGTCTTGACCCAAAATATATTCCTATAAAGTTGCATAAAGAAAACCTGAACGGTTACTGAATTATGGAGCGTACAAGAATGTGAATGGACGGAGAATGTTTGGAAAAATTAATCAAAGGGGCATAACTTGGAAATTAAGAAAGGGGGAATAATCCTTCTTGTGCGCGACGCATCGTCTTGACCTAATACATATAACTATGAAGTTAAATGAAGATATCCCTAATGGTTACTTAGTTATGGGGCGTACAAGAATATGTGGAAAAAATTAATCAAAGGGGCATAACTTGGAAACTAAGAAAGGGGGAACAACCATTCTTGTGCGCGACACATCGTCTTGCCCTAACACATATTCCTATAAAGTTGCATGAAGAAATCTTGAATGGTTACTGAATTATGGAGTGTACAAGAATGTGAACGGACGATCGGACGGACGGACGGACAGCGCTATGCCATAATACGTCCGTTTTTTTCAAAACGGGCGTATAAAAATAAAACTAGAACTGTAAGAGGAGTTGCTTAACATTGGAAGATGTAAAAGGAGTTGCTTAACATTGGAAGATGTAAAAAATTGTCTAAGTTAAAAAAGGTGAAATAAATGGAAAAAATAATTTTAGGATAATGAAAAAAGCACATGCACACCTTCAAACCTGAATGAAAACACCTGTAAAGTTTCAAAAGGATCGACGTAGAACTGTAAGAGGAGTTGCGATCACAAGGTAGCTCCTCCCTATACATTTTAACATTAGAAGATCTCAAAAATTGTCTAAGTTAAAAAAAAGGTGAAATAAGTGAAAAAATAATTTTAGGATACTGAAAAAAGCACATGCACATCTTCAGACCTATATGAAAACACCTGTAAAGTTTCAAAAGGATTGACCTAGAACTGTAAGAGGAGTTGCGATCACAAGGTAGATCCTCCCTATACATTTTAACATTAGAAGATCTCAAAAATTGTCTAAGTTAAAAAAGGTGAAATTAGTGAGTGAAAAAAAATAATTTTAGGATAATGAAAAAAGCATATGCACACCTTCACTCCTATATAAAAACACCTGTAAAGTTTCAAAAGGATTGACCTAGAACTGTAAGAAGAGTTGCGATCACAAGGTAGCTCCTCCCTATACATTTTAACATTAGAAAATCTCAAAAATTGTCTAAGTTAAAAAAGGTGAAATAAATAAAAAAGATAATTTTAGGATAATGAAAAAAGCACATGCACACCTTCAGACCTATATGAAAACACCTGTAAAGTTTCAAATCCATCGGCCTAAAACTGTAAGAGGAGTTGCGATCACAAGGTACCCACTATCAAATATTACGGAATTCCGGACAAGCCAAATCCAATATAGCCCCCACTTTTTCAAAGCGGGGAAAGATAATTTTAGGATAATGAAAAAAGCACATGCACACCTTCAGACCTATATGAAAACACCTGTAAAGTTTCAAATCCATCAGCCTAAAACTGTAAGAGGAGTTGCGATCACAAGGTACCCACTATCAAATATTACGGAATTCCGGACAAGCCAAATCCAATATAGCCCCCACTTTTTCAAAGCGGTGCTATAAACACAAGCTACTTATTACATGATCAACGAGATCTTGTGTTGAGAGGTCGTACATTGTTTTAAGAGTTAATTCTTGACAGGTCTACGAAATTGAATTCAGCCTACGCATCTGCGCCATCGATGTGCGTTTAGGGGTAGTTTGGAGGTTAGCGAAGACCTAGATCAGACAGCGCGGATGCGCAGTCCGATCTAAGTATTGGCTGTGCACACATGCGATTTTGTAGAATTTTTGCTGTGCTGCTGCTCTAATGTTTTCCCACACTTTTTTCTTTTTTTAATACACCTGGCTTTGAAATAATGTCATACTGACGATCCCTTTGAAACAAGAAGACTGGTCCGGCAAAGTAAATATTGTTAGCTGACGTCCTAACGTTACCTTTGGGGAGAGGGGACATTTTTTTGGACTCTCTATTTTTAATATAAAACAAAAACTAATCACGGCCTCTCAAAACCCACTTGTCACAACAATCTACAGGGTATGCGTATTTCCTCAATTGATTTTGAGCTCTATATGCTGTAAAATATATTTCAAATGATGCCACGAAGCTTGTCTTTTAAATTTGAAAGATCTATTTTTATTTAAGGGGACATTTTAAGAGACTAAGAACTATGTGCATTAAAAAAAAATTGGACGAAGCCCAACTGATCCATTTAAATCGGCCGTTACCTTTGCATTAAAAATGTATTATTTTGATACAAATTTCAATGCGATAGATACGCTATAAAGATTTTAAGAAGAGAAAGAATTGCACATTGACTTAAATTGTGTACGATTGGAACAAATTGCCGTTTTTCTTAATTTTCGGCCGCATAATTGTATTTTTCCGAATTCTTTCATACTCAACTGGAAATGACGTCGCTTGACATCAATGAACTTTTTTTTCTTGTAGCTCAGTTATTTATAATTTTGATATACAGCATGCCAGAATCAAAATGAAAAAAAGCAACTCTAGCATGAATTCAATAAAGTGATGAGCATTATTTTCATAATGCGCAACGTCTATTATGATCACGGAACTCTTTTTTTTTTTTTTTCAATTTACTATAACTGCAGCTGCATTTAATCTCACGTACGGGGTTTGTCATTTGAACATAACTAGTGGTTTAAAAGGTTTATATACCAGTTTGTATATGGTCTCAAACATGCACTGTATTACTGGAACTATCTTTTCTCCTGGAGGATCCAGAGCCGCTCCTCCGAAGGAATCCGGTGCCAGTCTCTTTGAGGAAACTTTTCTCCCTGCGAGGGATATTTTTACCTTTATAATTGAATTTCTCGTATATTGCCTCGTAAGGGGTTTTAATACGAGTAAAAAAGCTACAAATCTTTCATTGGCAAGTGATACGTCGGACTAATTTATGATACTTAAGAAAATATTTAAGAGTTTACACCTTCCTGAACTCACGCAATGCAAGTTGCAACCCATGTTTATATCTCGTCAAAAACTATAAGTCGTTTCTGTACAATTTGCACAAGTTTAAATTACTCTTTGATCATCTTGTCATTCCGTGCAGCTATACATAATACCCATCTTTTAGGCACAATGAAAATATCCGACCGTTAACAAACACACCCTCGGCGAGAGAATCGATTTCCTCCGAAGAAACCGTTGGTTCCTCCGAAAGGAACGAGCAACACATATTTCCTCCGAAAGGAACCGTTATGGCTACCCACCATGATATGAGGCTATGTAAAATTAATGGCCCCTGGGTAGGGGCCATTTTTGACCCCTGGGCTATAATTTGAACAATCTTGCTAGAGGTCCACTAGATGAACCTACATACCAAATTTGGTAGCCCTGGGCCTTGTAGTTTCGGACAAGAAGATTTTTAAAGATTTTGCATATTGGATGCCATGGCAACCAGAATTCTGCTTGGATTTCAAATCTTTGAACAACTTTCAGTTAGTACCTCCCAAGGATCATTCCTGTGAAGTTTGGTCCAAATTGGCCTAGTGGTTAAGGAGGAGATGTCAATTGTTGACAGACGACGGACGGACGGACGACGGAGGGCTGGCCTATCAGAATAGCTCACTGAGCACTATGTGCTCAGGTGAGCATAGTGCTCAGGTGAGCTAATAAAACAGACATGATTTTATGAGGGAAAAGTTCCAAGGGATATAATTCAAAAAGTATAACTGCAAGAGTTATGGCTCTTGTGTTCTGCACATCGACTAGTGTTGATCGATATTTTCATTGAGTTTCTTGAAGATATCTTGAAAGGATTTACAAGTTATAGAGCAGAACCATTATATGATGGAAAAACTTCCAAGGGAAATAACTCAAAAAGTATACATGTAAGAGTTATAGTTCTTGTGCTCTGCACGTCATCTAATGTTGATTGGTATTTATATGAAGTTTCCTGATGATAGCCTGAATGGTTTTCAGGTCCTAGAGCAGACACGATTTGTGATGCAAAAACTTCCAAGGGAAATAACTCAAAAAGAATAAATGCAATAGTTATAGTTCTTGTGCTCATGTTGACTGACATTTATATGAAGTTTCATGAAGATAGCTTGAACAGTTTTCAAGTTATACAGCAGACACACTTTTGTGATGGAAAACTTCCAAGGGAAATAAGTCAAAAAGTATAAATGCAAGAGTTATGGTTCTTGTGCTAGGCACGTCGTTTATTGTTGATTGATATTTATATGAAACTTCATGAAAATAGCTTGAAGGGTTTTCAAGTTCTAGAGCGGACACAATTTTATGACAGACAGACAGACATCGGGGGGAAATCAATATGTCTCCCTGCTAAAGGGTGAGACATAACAATATAAAGCCATACTTAAGTTGTGTACCAAATTTAAGAATCCTAGATGCAATTATTCTTGAGAAAACTGACAAGAATTTCCCAATATATTACTATGGAGAGAAATAAGGAAGAAAAAAAAAAGGGAATAATGAAAGCTAGGAACCTGGTTTGCAATCCCACAATAAAATAAGTCACTCCCAACCTGCACACCAAATTTGGAGTCTTTAGGCACTGCAGTTCCTGAGAAATCTCTGACGAAAAATTGTTGACAGACAGAACGAGAGCTTCGCAAGCGGCATATTTTACGCCCATTTGCAGTGTATTGCTAAAAGATGGACAGGCGGACAAACAGGAATAGCAACTCTGTAAATAATGATGGTTTGTATATTAAAACATAATATTAAATACTGTTAGTATATTGAAAAAAAAATTGCAGGATGAAGTGACACAGATGTTGAGAAATGCAGAAGTCAAACAAGGGAAATAATTCATAAACAAAGTATATAAGAGTTTCCATTCTTAGTCCTAATGTATTGCCTTAGTAATATACACAACACCATTAAGTTTCTTTAAAATATTCAAAATAGTTGAGTTACAGAAAAAGAAAATAATTTAATTATAGGGCAAATAATTCATGACATAAGTAAGCCACAGAGTTATGGTTCTTGCTCATTATATATTGCCCCATTATTATACACATTCCTACAAAGTTTCATTAAAATATTTCAAAGGGTTAAGGCATTATGAGTGAATGAGAATAACCTCAACAAGTGAATTGTATCGGAGTAGCAAGTATGGAATAGTAATAAACAGCTTCGACTATGTTAACTAGAAATGGGGTGGAATCATTCTTGTATGTCGCCTTGACCCAATACATATTCCTATAAAGTTGTATGAAGATATCATAAAGGGTTACTGAATTATTGAGTGTACAAGAATGTTTGGAAAATACCAAAGGGCCATAACCTGGAAACGAAGAAAGGGGGGAAAATCATTCTTGTGCACGACACATCATCATGACCTTATACATATTCCTATAAAGTTGCATGAAGATATCCCTAACAGTTAGTGAGTTATGGTGTGTTCAAGAATGTTTTGAAAAATTAATCAAGGGGCATAACCCTAACCCTAACCGCTATTGATGTTTCCATTAGAGTCTAGTTATTTCATGTTTGTGTTTCTTTCCCTTTGGTGTCAGTGATAGGAGCTGTGGGTTAATTGTATCGGTTCCTGATCGTTGCCTTCCCTTCTATTTTGGAAACTAAGAAAGGGGGAACTATTGTTCTTGTGCATGACACATCATCTTGACATAACACATATTCCTATAAAGTTGCATGAAGATATCCTGAACGGTTACTGAATTACGGAGCATACAAGAATGTTTAGAAAAAAATATCAAAGGGGCATAACTTGGAAATTAAGAAAGGGGGAACAATCGTTCTTGTGCGTGACATATCATGATGACCTAACACATATTTATATAAAGTTGCATGAAGATATCCTGAAGGGTTACTGAGTTATGGCGCATACAAGAATGTTTTGAAATATTAATCAAAGAGGCATAACTTGGAAACTAAGAAAGGGGTAATAATCGTTCCTGTGCAGGACACATCCTCTTGACCTAACACATATTCCTATAAAGTTGCATGAAGATATCCTGAACGGTTACTGAATTATAGAGTGTACAAGAATGTTTGGATAAATTAATCAAAGGGGCATAACTTGGAAACTAAGAAAGGGGGAATAATCGTTCTTGCGTGTGACACATTGTCTTGACCTAACACATATTCCTATAAAGTTGCATGAAGATATCCTGAACAGTTACTGAATTATAGAGTGTACAAGAATGTTTGAAAAAATTAATCAAAGGGGCATAACTTGGAAATTAAGAAAGGGGGAATAATGGTTCTTGTTCGCGACACATCGGCTTGACCTAATACATATAAATATGAAGTTAAATGAAGATATCCCTAATGGTTACTTAGTTATGGGGCGTACAAGAATATGTGGAAAAAAAATTGTTTGAAAAAATTAATCAAAGGGGCATAACTTGGAAATTAAGAAAGGGGGAATAATCGTTCTTGTTCGCAACACATCGTCTTGACCAAGTACATATAACTATGAAGTTAAATGAAGATATCCCTAATGGTTACTTAGTTATGGGGCGTACAAGAATATGTGGAAAAAAAAAAGAAAAAATTAATCGAAGGGGCATAACTAAGAAATTAAGAAAGGGGGAATAATCGTTCTTGTGCATGACACATTGTCTTGACCTAATACATAGAACTATGAAGTTAAATGAAGATATCCCTAATGGTTACTTAGTTATGGGGCGTACAAGAATATGTGGAAAAAATTAATCAAATGGGCATAACTTGGAAACTAAGAAAGGGGGAAGAACCATTCTTGTGCATGACACATCGTCTTGCCCTAACACATATTCCTATAAAGTTGCATGAAGAAATCCTGAACGGTTACTGAATTATGGAGCATACAAGAATGTGAAGGGACGGACAGATGGAGAGCGCTATGCCATAATACGTCCGTTTTTTCAAAATGGGCATATAAAAATGGAGAAATAAAGGGATAAAGAAGAGCAGGAGACCTGGAATTGTTTCCCAAAATACATTTTGTTATACCAAAGCTTCATACCAAATTTGAGAATTTTAGTTTCAGTAATTCTTGAGAAATCTTTGACAATAAAAACTGACACAGAACCGGAGGGACAGACCCCCATTTTTCCAAAGCGGGGGTATAAAAAAAAGTCTAACCATTGACCTTATTTTATTTTTCATGTAATGAAAAGAGTTTTTTTTTTTTTTTTTTTTGCCTTTTATACTTACTGACAACATCTGTTCTCATCACTGTCATTTCAAGAACAATACTGCAGTTTCTAATTTCTGAAAAAAAGGGAAAGAGGCACAATATATTTAAATAAACAATAAAATCTTCAAGAATAAAATTTATTTATTCTTATTGCAGGACATGTAATTGACATACAGAGACAAAATGGCCCTGGATGGCTCAGGTGAGCTAAAGACCTCGCAGCTTAAGGAAGTGATCAAGGTATTTCTATTTTCAGCTCTGGTAAGCACTGCAGCCATGTTCTTCAATGGAGCAGAACTATTAAGCTATTTCAGTAGGAAATCACCTAAATGTTTCAATGAACTTGGCCAAAGGGAGCTAAACATTTTAGCTATTTTGGAAAAATGGTCATTTCTGTGAAGTCTGAATGAAATTGACCCAATGGTATATACAAGAGGGCCAAGATGGCACTGGATCGCTCATCTGAATCCAAGATGTTTCACAGCTTGTCATTTTATGGCTTTTATATTTTTTTTTATCTCTGGTGGCCATTTCATTCAGCAGAGCGGATAAATTGTTGCAATTTTGGTATTGGGTCAAATCATCATCATCCATTTTAAAACCGGTTTTCCTCTACCGAGGGTTGGGCTTGTTTGACAAGTCTTCCTCTAAAACGTCCTCTTCACTCAGAGCGGTTCTGGGGGTCCGCAGAGTCCATTCCAAGCTTCTTTCTGTCGTCCATCAACACTTCATACCATGTTTTCTTTGGCCTGTTGGGTCTTTTCTGTGCAACTACATTTAGCTTGCATATCTTAGCAATCCAACTTGTGCTGTGCTCCACATGTCCAAACCACCTCATTCTACTGGTGGGGAGCACCACATCCAAGTCTTGGATGCCAAGCTTGGAGAGAAGGGAGTCTGAGCTGACTTCATCCTTTGCCTTGACATTACAGATCCAATGGATCATTGCACGATCATTACGCCGCAGGGGGTTCAGTGTAGCTACTGTCATGGCCCAAGTCTCTGCTGCATGCAGTATCACACTCCTTACACATGATGAATAAACTCGACCTCTGGTCAGAAGTGGCAGATTGCGGTTGGTGAGAAGAGGGAGTAGTTGGCGGAACTTGCCCCAAGCACATTTGCAGCATGTTATGGCAGCCTTGCAGCCACTGCCTGCAGAGAGCATGTCCCCTAAATAGCAGAACTCCGTGACAGCCTCAAGCTTTTCATCATCAACCTTCACCTCTTTCACTGTTCTTCCATCTATAGGCCGTGCCATTCCGAGGCAACGGGTGCACCTGAAATCAGGGTCAGGGCGCAAGGGGCCCTTTATGCCACTGCATTTCTTGTGTATCCCACACAGGCAGCCCCCACAGAAAATTGAATTGCTACCAACTCCTGCCTGACAGACACCGCAGGGGTCTTTTCCAGATTTCTTCAGTATGTCCAAATTCATGCCAGACACCATGATCTTGGTCTTCCCCCATGTTCACACGCAAGCCTTTCTTCTCCATCTCTGATTTCCATGTCTTCAACTTTACCAGCAGTTCCTTCATGGACTCAGCACTGATCATTAAGTCATCTGCATACAGCAGCTCCCATGGACAGCCTGTGCGGAACTCCCTGGATAGAGCCTCTAACACGATGATGAAGAGAAGCGGGCGGGCTGAGGACAGAGCCCTGATGGACGCCAACTCCAACACCAAACTCCTCACTGTACCCATCGCCTACTCTTACCCTGCTTCTCATGTTCTTGTACATGGACTGGACCAAGCCCACCAGCCACTCGTCTATTCCTAGCTTGCGCATTGCCCACCAGATGACATCTCGTGTAACACGGTCAAATGCTTTCTCCTGGTCAACAAAGGCCATGTAGAGGGGCTTGTTAGCAGTCAAGTGCTTCTCCTGTAGCTGACGTACAATAAAAATCGCATCAGTAGTGCCAAGTCCTGACATAAAGCCACAATGCATCTCATCAATCTCTATTCTTTGCCTGATGAGCCCCTCCACCACTTGCTCCAACACCTTCATTACTTGTTCAATCAACTTCAAGCCCCTGTAGTTGCCTCTGTTCAGAGCATCCCCTTTGCCCTTGTACAGATTGACAATATAGCTCTCCTGCCAGTCAGTTGGAGGAGCATTTCTGTGAAATTATCTTGACATCGGGCCATTAGCGTAGGAGGAGATGTCATTTAATGGTTTTCCTATTTTTAGCTGTGGTGGCCATTTTGTTCAGTGGAGCAGAACTGTTTCAGCGATTTTCATAATGGGGTATAAGAGGAACATTTCTGTGAAATTATCTAGAAATTGGACCATTGGCCTATGAGGTATCGTTTAAAGGTTTTTCTATTTTAAGCTCTAGCAGCCATTTTGTTCAGCAGAGCATATATAATTTAGCAATTTTGGTAAAGGGGCATAAGAGGAACATTTCTGTGAAATGATTTTCAAATTGGCCCAATGGCCTAGGAGATGTAGTTTAAAGGTTTTTCTATTTTAACTCTGGCAGCCATTTGGTTCTGCTGAGCAGAACGATTTTAGCAGTTTTGGCAAATGGCATATGAGGAACAGTTCTGTTGAAATGATTTTGAAATCTGACCATTGGCCTAGGAGATGTCATTTAAAGGTTTTTCTATTTTTAGCCCTGGTGGCCATTTTTGTTCACTGGAGTGAAAAGTTTTAGCTTTTTTAGTAGAAGGTCACCTAAACAACATTCCTATGAAGTTTAAATGAAATTGGCACAGGGGGTATAGGAGGAGTTGTCGTTTAAAGATTTTTCTATTTTTAGCTCTTGTGGCCATGTGGAATAATTTTAGCTATTTTGGCAGGGAGCCATCTAGGCAACATTCCTGGGAAGTTTCAATCATTGGCCCAAGGATTTAGGAGGAGTTGGCTATTATAGCAAACTGTTGATGACGGAGGATGGACATTGACCGATTACAATAGGTCACCATGAGCACTTCATGCTCATGGTGAGCTAAAACATATCAGTAAATATAATTTTTTTTAATTTTTCCATAGCAACCAAACTAAAGAGTCGATTTTCATAAACAAGAAGATTTGTACTATGAAAGTCTATGCAAAATGAGTGACCCCTTGGGTGGGGCCATTTTGACCCTGGGGGTATTTTAGAATAATCTTGGTAAAGGTCCATTAGGTGAAGCTACATGCTAAATATCAAATGCCTGGGCCTTCTGGTTTCAGAGAAGAAGATTTTTAAAGGTTTTCCCTATATAAGTCTATGTAAAACAGGTTGGCCCCGGGGCTGGGCCAATAATGGCCCTAGGGCTATTATTTGAACAAACTAGGTAGAGGTTCACTAGATGCTGCTGCATGCCAAATATCAAAGGCCTTGGCCTTCTGGTTTCTGACAAGAAAATTTTTAAAAAGTTTTCCCTATATAAGTCTATGTAAAATAGGTTGGCTCCGGGGCGGGGCCAATATTGGCCCCAGGGCTATAACTTGAACAATCTTGGTAGAGGTCCACCAGATGCAGCTGCATGCCAAATGTCAAAGGTCTCGGCCTTCTGGTTTCTGACAAGAAAATTTTAAAACGTTTTCCCTATATAAGTCTATGTACAATAGGTTGGCTCTGGGGCGGGGCCAATATTGGCCCCAGGGCTATAGTTTGAACAATCTTGGTAGAGGTCCACTAGATGCAGCTGCATGCCAAATATCAAAGGTCTCGGCCTTCTGGTTTCTGACAAGAAGATTTTCAAAGGTTTTCCCTATATAAGTCTATGTAAAACAACTGGGCCACTGGGTGGGGCCACTTTTGGTCCCAGGGCTATAATTTGAACAAATTTGGTAGAAGTCCACTAGACAAAGCTTCATACCAAATATCAAAGACCTAGGCCTTCTGATTTCAGACAAGAAGATTTTTTAAGGTTTTCCCTATATAAGTCTATGTAAAACAAGCGGGCCCAGGGTCGGGCCAATTTTGGCCCCAAGGCTACAATTTGAACTATATTGATAGAGGTCCACCATACGATGCTATATACCAAGTATCAAACACCGGGGCCTTCTGGTTTCAGACAAGAAGATTTTTGAAGTTTTTAGTTAAAAATCTATTTTTAGCTCCTGTGACCTAGATGTGCAATGGACTGGAACCATTTGAACAACTTTGAAAGAGGACCAACTAAGGATAATTCCTGTGGAGTTTGGTCAAAATCCAATAAGTGGTTTAGGAGGAGATGTCAATTGAAGAAATTGTTTATGCACAGATGGATGCATGGACGGACGCAAGCACGATGGACGAAATGTGATCACAAAAGCTCACCTTGTCACTACGTGATAGGTAAGCTAAAAAGGTGTTGTAATTTAAAGGTTTTTCTATTCAAGCTCTGGCTTCTATCTGGGATCACTAAGTTCATTTAGAATCATTTTGAAGATAGAGTTCTGCTTAAGCCGGTGCTAGGGGGCGTGGCTGGTGTTGCACATTTCAGTATTGGTCATGAACAGACTCAACCCAACCGAGTCTGCTATTTTCATTTACTTGGTGTATTCTTTGCTTCCAAAGGATCCAACTATTCAGAACTTATTTGTCTCCACTGCAGCTAGTGTTATGCCCGTGTGGAGGCCGTTACTGATGAGGCTTTACTAGCCGAAACTGCTGCACTGTCTGACCCAATTCAGGTTGTTAGAATTTGTTCATCGTTCTTAAGGGATACTCATTTTATTCCTTATTTATGGATGCAGGGATGCACGGACACACGATGGACAACAGACAAAATGTGATCACAAAAAAAATCAAAGTTCTTTTTTTTTTCTATTTTAGTTCTACATCTTGTTCTGTGAGCTGAAACATTTTAGCAATTTTGATAAAAAGACACACCAGGAAGGTTTATGTGTTATTATGTTAAACTTGTCCAAGTGCTTTAGATGACATTTAAAGGGCAATAGCTAAACCTGTACTGCAATGTGAGCTAAAGGTATAAACTTTACTGCAATGAAGTAGGAAAGAAAGTTTTACCACCACCACTTAATTCTGATACAAAATTTAAACTTACTTTTTCTACTGACAGGATTAGATATGGATCTAGCTGGTTGTCCATTTGCCAACAGTATGCCTTTGGTGATATCCGGCCTTGCAATACTCTCATCTAATTCTGTTTCACTGGATCTTACTTGAATTTCTTCAACTTTTCCCTGGTCAATTTTTTCAGTGGGTCCATGTAATCTGCTTGTACTCACACAAGGTACCTTTTCACTTTCTGCATCAACATCATTGGAAGTTGGCCACTCATTTGCAGTTGAAAGCAATGTTACATCTTCATTATTATCTGGCCTTGAAAGTATGCCTTCAATGCTGTTTGGATCTGTAGTTCCCTTTTGTAGTGTTCTACTGTATACAACTTGTATGTGATCTTTCCCAGTTGTTACATCTGTTTTGTTAGGAGTGCCAATTAGTCCTGCAATATGATATATATTAGTTGCTGTGCATAACTAGAGGCCTGCAGGGCCAATGATTTTTAAAGCTTTTCTCTATACAAGAGGGCCAAGATAGCCCTGAATCGCTCACCTGATTTTTAGGCTATCTAGTTGACATTGTGTTCAAGGATTTTTTCTTTTTTTTTAGCTCTGGCAGCCATCTTGTTTATCAGAGCAACATGATTTTAGCTATTTTAGTAGGGAGCCATCTAGGCAGCAAACATTCCTGCTAAATTAAAATCACATTGGCCCAAGGGTTTAGGATGAGTATGCTTTAAAGCAAATTATTGACATTTTTCTATTTTTAGCCTTGGTGACCATTTTGTTCATTGGAATAGAACAGTTTAAGCTATTGTGGTAGTGGTTCACATTAGCAATATTCTTATGAAGTTTTAATGAAATTGGCCCAGGGGTATAGGAGGAGTAAGCATTTAAAGATTTCCCTATTTTTAGCTCTGGCAGCCATCTTGTTTATCCAAGCAGAACAATTTTAGCTATTTTGGTAGGGAGACATCTAGGCAATATTCTTGCTAAATTTAATTCAATTTGGCCCAAGGGTTTCGGAGGAGTTGGCTTTAAAGCAAATTATTGATGTTTTTTTATCTTAAGCTCTGGCAGCCATTTTGTTTCTCAGAACAGACCCATTATAGCTATTTTGGTAGAGGGTCACATAAGCAACCTTTTTATGAAGTTTGAAATTGGCCCATAGATATAGGTGAAGTTAGCCTTTAAAGATTTTTCTATTTTTAGCTCTGGTGGCCATCTTGTTTATCGAAGCAGAATGATTTTAGCTATTTTAGTAGGGAGGCACCTAGGCAACATTCCTGTGAAGTTTAATTCAATTTGGCCCAAGGGTTTAGGAGGAGTTCGCATTTAAAGCAAATTATTGACATTTTTCTATTTTTAGCCCTGGTGACTATTTTGGTAGAGTGTCACATAAGCACCATTTCTATGAAGTTAGAATGGAATTGGTCAATGGGTATAGAAGAAGTTAGCGTTTAAACATTTTTCTATTTTTACCTCTGGTGGCCATCTTGTTTATCAGAGTGGAACGATTTTAGCTACTTTGGTAGGGAGCCACCTAGGCAACATTCCTATGCAGTTTAATTCAATTTGGCCCAAGGGTTTAGGAGGAGTTCGCATTTAAAGCAAATTATTGACATTTTTCTATTTTTAGCCCTGGTGGCCATTTTGTTTCTCGGAGCAGAACCATTTTAGCTATTTTGGTAGAGGGTCATGAAAGCAACATTCCTATGAAGTTTGAATGAAATTTGCCCACGGGTATAGGAGGAGTTAGCTTTTAAAGATTTTTCTATTTTTAGCTCTGGTGGCCATCTTGTTTATCAGATTGGAACAATTTTAGCTAGTTTGGTAGGGAGCCATCCAGGCAACATTCCTATGAAGTTTAATTCAATTTGGCCCAAGGGTTTAGGAGGAGTTTGCATTTAAAGCAAATTATTGACATTTTCCTATTTTTAGCCGTGGCAGCCATTTTGTTTCTCGGAGCAGAACCATTTTAGCTATTTTAGTAGAGGGTCATGGAAGCAACATTCCTATGAAGTTTGAATGGGATTGGTCAATGGGTATAGGAGAAGTTAGGGTTTAAACATTTTTCTATTTTTAGCTCTGGTGGCCATCTTGTTTATCGATGCGGAATGATTTTAGCTATTTTGGTAGGGAGCCACCTAGGCAACATTCCTATCAAGTTTATATCACATTGGCAAAGGGGTTTAGGAGGAGTTCGCATTTAAAGCAAATTAATGACATTTTTCTATTTTTAGCCCTGGCGGCCATTTTGTTCATTGGATCAAAACCATTTTAGCTATTTTGGTAGAGGACTAGAGGGTCATGTAAGCAACATTCCTATGAAGTTTGAATGAAATTGGCCCAGGGGTATAGCAGGAGTTAGCTTTTAAAGATTTTTCTATTTTTAGCTCTGGGGCCATCTCGTTTATCGGAGCGGAACAATTTTAGCTATTTTGGTAGGGAGCCACCTAGGCAACTTTCCTGTGAAGTTTAATTCAATTTGGCCCAAAGGGTTTAGGAGGAGTTCGCATTTAAAGCAAATTATTGACATTTTTCTATTTTTAGCCCTGGCGGCCATTTTGTTCATTGGATCAAAACCCTTTAAGCTATTTTGGTAGAGGACTAGAGGGTCATGTAAGCAACATTCCTATGAAGTTTGAATGAAATTGGCCCAGGGGTATAGCAGGAGTTAGCTTTTAAAGATTTTTCTATTTTTAGCTCTGGGGCTATCTTGTTTATCGGAGCGGAACAATTTTAGCTATTTTGGTAGGGAGCCACCTAGGCAACTTTCCAGAGAAGTTTAATTCAATTTGGCCCCAAGGGTTTAGGAGGAGTTCGCATTTAAAGCATATTATTGACATTTTTCTATTTTTAGCCCTGGCGGCCATTTTGTTACTCGGAGCAGAACCATTTTAGCTATTTTGGCAGAGGGTCATGGAAGCAACATTCCTATGAAGTTTGAATGAAATTGGCCCAGGGGTATAGGAGGAGTTAGCTTTTAAAGATTTTTCTATTTTTAGCTCTGGCGGCCATCTTGTTTATCGGAGCGGAACGATTTTAGCTATTTTGGTAGGGAGCCACCTAGGCGACATTCCTGTGAAGTTTAATTCAATTTGGCCCAAGGGTTTAGGAGGAGTTCGCTTTTAAAGCAAATTGTTGACGACGCACAACCCACAACGCACAGTGACTGATCACAATAGCTCACCATGCGCACTTCGTGCTCAGGTGAGCTAATAAGTCTATGTAAAACCAATGGGCCCGGGGGCGGGGGCATTTCTGGCCCCAGGGCTATAATCTGAACAACTCTGGTAGAGGTCCACTAGACGAAGCTATATACAACTATTAAAGACCTGGGCCTTCTGGTTTCAGACAAGAAGATTTTTAAAGTTTTATCCTATATAAGTCTATGTAAAACCAGTGGGCCCCAGGGCGGGAGCATTTTGGGCTCCAGGGCTATAATTTGAACAACTTTGGTAGAGGTCCCCTAGACGAAGCTACATACCAAATATCAAAGACCTGGGCCTTGTGGTTTCTGACAAGAAGATTTTTAAAGGTTTTCCCTATATTAGGCTATGTAAAACCAGTGGGTCCTGGGGCGGGGGCATTTTGGGCCACAGGGCTATTATTTGAACAACTTTGGTAGAGGTCCACTAGACGAAGCTACATACCAAATATCAAAGACCTGGGCCTTCTGGTTTCTGACAAGAAGATTTTTAAAGTTTTTCCCTATACAAGAGGGCAAAGATGGCCCTGAATCGCTCACCTGATTTTTAGGATATCTAGCTGACATCGTGTTCAAAGATTTTTCTTGTTTAGCTCTGGCGGCCATCTTGTTTATCAAAGCAAAATGATTTTAGCTATTTTGGTAGGGAGCTAGGCAGCCAACATTCCTGCTAAATTAAAATCACGTTGGCCCAAGGGCTTTTGAGGAGTTTGCTTTAAAGCAAATTATTGACATTTTTCTATTTTTAGCCCTGGCAGCCATTTTGTTTCTCAGAGCAGAACTATTTTAGCTATTTTGGTAGAGGGTCACATAAGCAACATTTCTATGAAGTTTGACTGAAATTGACCCAGGGGTATAGGAGGAGTAAGCATTTAAAGATTCTCCTATTTTTAGCTCTGGCCGCCATCTTGTTTATCCTAGCGGAATGATTTCAGCTATTTTGGTAGGGAGCCATCTAGGCAACATTCCTGCTAAGTTTAATTTAATTTGGCTCAAGGATTTAGGACGAGTTGGCTTTAAAGCAAATTATTGATGTTTTTCTATTATTAGCTCTGGCGGCCATTTTGTTTCTCGGAGCAGAACCATTTTAGCTATTTTGGTAGAGGGTCACATAAGCAACATTTCTATGAAGTTTGAATGAAATTGGCCCAGGGGTATAGCAGGAGTTAGCATTTAAAGATTTTTTTTATTTTTAGCTCTTACGGCCATCTTGTTTATCCGAGCGGAAAGATTTTAGCTATTTTGGTAGGGAGCCATATAGGCAACATTCCTTTGAAGTTTAAATGACATTGGCCCAAGCGTGCAGGACGAGTTCACATTTAAAGCAAATTATTGATGTTTTTCTATTTTTAGCCCTGGCGGCCATTTTGTTCATCCGACTGGAACCATTTTAGCTATTTAGGTAGAAGGTCATGTAAGCAACATTCCTATGAAGTTTGAATGAAATTGGCCCAGGGGTATAGGATTAGTAAGCTTGTAAAGATTTTTCTATTTTTAGCTCTGGCGGCCATCTTGTTTATCCGAGCAGAACAATTTTAGCTATTTTGGTAGGGAGCTATCTAGGCAACATTCCTTTGAAGTTTAAATCACATTGGCCCAAGTGTTCATGACGAGTTCGCATTTAAAGCAAATTATTGTTTTTCTATTTTTAGCCCTGGCGGCTATTTTGTTCATCGGACAAGAATCATTTTAACTATTTTGGTAGTGTCATATAAGCAACATTTCTATGAAGTTTGAATGAAATTGGCCCAGTGGTATAGGAGGAGTTAGCTTGTAAAGATTTTTCTACTTTTAGCTCTGGGGGCCATCTTGTTTATCTGAGCAGAACGATTTTAGCTATTTTGGTAGGGAACCATCTAGGAAACTTTTCTTTGAAGTTTAAATCACATTGGCCCAAGCGTTCAGGAGGAGTTCGCATCTAAAGCAAATTATTGACGTTTTTCTATTTTTAGCCCTTGGGGCCATTTTGTCCATCGGACCGGAACCATTTTAGCTATTTTAATAGAGGGTCATGTAAGCAACATTACTATGAAGTTTGAATGAAATTGGCCCATGGGTATAGGAGTTAGCTTTTAAAGATTTTTCTATTTTTAGCTCTGGTGGCAATCTTGTTTATTGGAGCAGAACGATTTTAGCTATTTTGGTAGGGAGCCACCTAGGCAACATTCCTGTGAAGTTTGATTCAATTTGGCCCAAGGGTGTAGGAGGAGTTAATTGTTGACGACGGAAGACGCACGACACACTACGCACAACGGACATTGACTGATCACAATAGCTCACCATGAGCACTTCGTGCTCAGGTGAGCTAATAAATCTATGTAAAACCAGTGGGTCCCGGGGCGGGGGCATATTGTGCTCCAGGACTATAATCTGAACAACTTTGGTAAAGGTCCACTAGACGAAGCTATATACCAAATATCAAAGACCTGGGCCTTCTGGTTTCTGACAAGAAGATTTTTAAAGCTTTTCCCTATATAAATCTATGTAAAACCAGTGGGCCCCCCGGGGCGGGGGCATATTGTGCTCCAGGGGTATAATCTGAACAACTTTCATAGAGGTCGACTAGCCGAAGCTACATACCAAATATCAAAGACCTGGGCCTTCTGACTTTTAAAGCTTTTCCCAATGTAAGTCTATGTAAAACCAGTGGGCCCTGGGGCGGGGGCATTTTGGGCTCCAAAGCTATTATTTGAACAACTTTGGTAGAGGACCACTAGATGAAGCTACATACCAAATATCAAAGGCCTGTGCCTGATGGCTTCGGACAAGAAGATTTTTAAAGGTTTTCCCTATATAAGTCTATGTAAAGCAAGTGGGCCCTGGGGCTAGGCCATTTTGGGCCCCAGGGCTATAATTTGAATAATTTTGATAGAGGTCCACTAGACGAAGCTACACACCAAATATCAAAGACCTAGCCCTTCTGGTTTCAAACGAGAAGATTTTTAAAGGTTTTTGTCAATTTTTCCCTTTTTGTTGCCATAGCAACCAGAGTTCTGCATGGAATGGAATTCTTTGAACAACTTTGAAAGAGAACCACCCAAGGATCATATTACTATCAAGTTTGAATCCATTCAGTGGTTTAGGAGGAGATGTTGTTTAAAGAAATTGTGAACGGACGGACGGACGACAGACGGTGATAGATCACAGGTCGCTATTGCTTGGACAACAATTTCCCCATATTCTGTTTATGGGAGACTAAAGGGCAAGTAACTCTCATGTGAATATTCCTATCTGTCACAAAATCAAACTTGTCCAAGATATTAGGGCTTTCCTCATTACCTGCAAGTCTGATGAAGATTCAATCAAAAATGAAATTACTATTGTCTGGGCAGCATTTTCTGAAGTCAAAGGAGCCCTCAAGGGCACGTAACTCTTATAACAATGGTCAAAACTGGGTCGAAATCGAACTTGTTCGAGATTTTAAGCCTGTCCTTGTTATCTTCAAGTTTGATGAAGACCCTATTAAAAATAAAGTTTCTACCTTTAAGAATCCCTGCTTTAATTCTGATATCGGTCATTTTAAAGCATAGAAGCTAGCCTACCAGGTGGTGTGTTTAACAGGTAATCAGGAGGTTGCAGGTTCTATAGTGGCAACATTGGCCATGAAATAGTTTCTTTGGTCATTTTCCCTCCCACTGATCCAAGAATGTTGTGCTCTTAATTCTGATCAATAGCCTGCCATTCAATTGATAGTAGATGCTTAAATTTGTGCCCAATGTGCTTGGCTTAGAATGCCTTAAGACCATTATATCCGTTGGGAAATGGATATTTGCTAATGAAATATAATATATCCCTTTTAATCGTGACTTAGTCCTAGTTCCAAATGTGAAGACATCGATAGCTTACTTGTACACAATTTACCAAAACATTAAATAGGCACATAAACCAAAATCGGGGTGCTTATTTAAGGTTTGAAAAGGTTATTTAAAGGTTACATGAAGGTATAAGAAAGGGTTTTTACAACGTTACATGCTAACGTTTTAGAAACGCTATAAAGGAAACCATCCAAAAACCGTAGCTGAATGTTTAAGTCTAACGTTTCATAAACGTTATAACGTTGCATAAACATTTTCATGACGTTTTTTTTATAACGTTACAGGATAACGTTTTAAAAAAATTGAGAAAACTTTCCAAAAAACCTTAGCTGAACATTAAAGTCTAACGTCTCCATAACATTAATGTAACGTTGCTCAAACGTTTTCACAACGTTTTTTTGTTAGCTGGGCATATAGGTCACAGTAACATAGATTTATTTTTAGATCAAATATTCGATTTATCGGGGTGGGGTGGGTAGGGGCAAATGGTTCTTTCTGAAATAAGCAGTGCTGCAAATGTCCAACATAAGCATTGGGGCATAGCAAAATTACCAGGTTGGATTTTTCCATTTGAGGGGGGAGGGGGTGGGGCACATATCCATTAATACAACTTTTCATTTGGGGTTGGGGGGATGTAACAATTGCCCTGTAAGGGGCAAATGTCCTGGCATACCTTACCTTTGTCCAAACGATCCAAAAATCCTCCAACTTGGGTCACTTCCTTTACAGCAAGGGGTGACTGATAAACATCTTTGTTGATTGCCTCTGAATGCCCCATGTGATCATAAAATCTTCTTCTTTCCCCATCTGGTACCTCTAGTCCAGCATATACAGTGGCTATAAAGTGTCTCATCTTTGTGGCAGTAATAGACTCCACAAGTCCTGCCATTTGACAGCAATTTTCAACAGCATGCCACCCTTGAACATGTCCTGATGAGAATCTTGTGTTTGGAAATGCATAAATATTCCCAGAATAAACATCTGCCTGCTCACGAATTTCTGGATCTGTTAGAATGCCCATGGCTTTCCAGCAATCATCTACTATTAATAGAGGAACTAATTTTACTCGTTTGCCCGACTGGTATGCCAGTTTGTATCGCCCTAAGAGCATTTTATCCAATGGATCATTAACTTCTTCAACATTTTTATACCATACATCTCCTTCAGCATCTTTCCACTCATTTATGAGGAGCCTGCTAGGCTCTCCCCCTCTTCTTGCATTAAATAGTGTCAATCTTGACACAACAAGGTCCCTCAGAAGGGAATATTCTGATTTAGCCATGAAAAGGTAATTATCACCTGCTAATTCTTTTATTTTGTTCACTGTGAAATCTCTCAGTTTTTTAATATCCACTTCCTTTGGTAAGTTTTGTGGTTTTCTTATATTGGTTTGTCTTTTTAGGACATTTGCATATTCTGCATCACCAAACAAGGATCCCCAGTGGTAATTTAACACAGCTAAAAATCTGTCAGTTTCTGCAGCATCTGCATCTTTTGCTTGTATCAAATATTCACCATGTAAATATTTACATACTTTTTTAAGAACATACCCAAATCCAACTTTTAACCCAGTTTTCATATCTCCATTACTGTGAACTGTCAAAGATGAAATTGTTTCCTCCAATATTTTGAAATTCTGCCTCTTAAACATATCCAAGGCGGAAGAACTATCAATAGAAGAAGCTTGACACTTTTCTCGAAAACAGTTATACAATGTTCCAAGACGCCTCATGTCAGTTTTAATTGTTGATCGTCTTTCTTCCATTTTGTCTTTTTGATTCTTTATTGTGCTGAATTGCCTTTTTCCAAATCCAAGTATGAGTTCATCTGTAACACAGATTTTTCCTATCAAATCTTTTTGAAAGGTTCTTAAAATCTCCTTCTGATAATCACTGTTTTCACCAGGTTCACTGAACAACATTGGTGGCATTGGCTGTGGTACTGAATTTACAGCTTCATTTGACAAGCATCTTTTTTTGTGAACACCAAAGCATTTTGAACTAAAGAACCCATAACATCGTGAGCAATACACTAGTTTTCCTGATCCTTGTGATCGTTCCCTGATAAAGGCGGCACTACCCGTTTTTTTATTTTTCAGCAGGTTTATATTTGCTTTCATGATTCCTTGTTTTTTTAGCTGTCTAAAAATTTTAATTCTTTCTCTCCTCGGAAGTATTAAGGCTCTCTTTACATCTTCTTCATCAGCATGCTTTTGTTTGAGATGAACAGACAGTGCTGATTTGAAAACATGACAATATGGACATGGTCTTTTTGGTTTTGTTTTTTTCTTATACTCTTGATCGGAGTCCTCTGGACCTGAAAAATCATAGAAAGACATTCTACCATATTTGCTCTTATAATCGCTCATGCTCTAATAAGTACACATTAATATTTTTCCAAGAATGTATTTGATACCAAAAAAAAAAGCACAGAATCGTGCAAAAAAAGCACAAAATTGCGCAGACTGTTTAAATTGAAACAGTGCTAAAAGTTCTCAGAAGCATATCAGTTATTATAGTTTTTACCTCACCTGGTTATGCTGTGGCTCCTTGTCCATCGTCTGTCCATCCGTCATTAACTTTTCACATTTTCGTAATGTAAAAATGTTCTATAAAAGGTTTATCCTTTGGAAGCATGGAATACACCAAAGAACTGAAAACTGTTGAGTATACAAGTTTTCTGGGCCAGACTAGCTTGTAAGTTGGATTGAGATGATACTTAGTGGGCACCATGAAGATTCGAAATTGCTTAAATCATTACATTCCAATATCCAAGATGGCCAGCTACCATAGCCATCGTAAAGTTGTTTAAATGTCATCTCCTGAATTGAAAATCAGATTGAATTGAAACTTGATCCTAGGCATTGAGACAACATGGAGATTGAAACTTGATGGGAGGCTATAATCGTTCCATAAAAAAATTCCAAGATGGCCACCATGGTGTCCATCATGAAATTCTTCGAAAGACATCTTAACCGGAAGTCTGATAGAGCTGAAAATTAAAGCAATTCTGAGTTTCTAAAATCATTAGGTTCAAATTTCTAAGAACGCCAACATAGTGGCCATTAATAAAAGTTTTCAAATCACATCTTCTCCGGACCTGAAGGTCTGATAAAGCTGAAAATTAAAGCAGTATAACTGCTCAAAATTGACTGTTTCCAATTTTTACTGAAATACAGTGATCTAAAAGCACAGGGGTCACGTATATCCTTGGCCAAGGCCATCCCCTAATATAATATCAACAAGAGCTGTCAGAAGATCTGACTATAGCCCCGCTATAACACTATCAGAAGAGAAAGCCTAAATTAGGTTTTTAAAAAAGTACTTATATTTTTAACAATATCACTGCAAAAATGAGTAAGTTCATAATTAGGAAAGAGTTAGAAAAAAAATGCATTTTAATTTTTTGAAGCCTATTAAGGGACATAACTTCAAAAATTATAGACCCTTGATGCTTTTTCTGGTATACACAATACATGCACCATACCAAATATAATTCAAATCGGTTGTACGGTTTGAAAACTATGAGGTGTTATAAACTTTGACGCAAAACTTTAACAAAAAATTCTAAGTCTGTGACCTTGACCTTCAGATGACCTTAGGAAGATCTTGATGCTACTGGGCAAAAATTTAGACTAATACCTATCACCATACCAAATATAATTCAAATCGGTTGTACGGTTTGAAAACTATGAGGTGTTATAAACTTTGACGCAAAACTTTAACAAAAAATTCTAAGTCTGTGACTTTGACCTTCAGATGACCTTAGGAAGATCTTGATGCTACTGCGCAAAAATTTAGACTAATACCTATCACCATACCAAATATAATTCAAATCGGTTGTACGGTTTGTTATAAACTTTGACGCAAAACTTTAACATTTGCGGACGCCGACGCCAACGCCGCGACTAACGCCTACGCCGGGGGTAGTACAATAGCTCTCCGTGAACGTTGTTCAGGCGAGCTAAAAATGAATGGAGTGATAAGGAAATGAAGCTAAAATGTGTTTTTATGACTGAAACCAATGAAAAGTAAGTTTCCTGTTTCAAAATTGAAGAATAGGAATTACTGGACTTTCTTAGGGGGGGGGAGGGGTCAATATATTATGGCCATAATATTCTGACCCGCCCCATCCCTTTGATCTTTGATAAAAACTGAATGAAGTGATAAGGAAATGAAGCTTAAATGTGTGTTTATGACTGAAACCAATGGAAAGTAAGTTTCCTGTTTCAAAATTGAAGGATAGGAATTGCTAGAATTCTTTAGGGGTGGGGGGGGGTCAATATACATGTATTATGGACATAATATTCTGACCCACCCCATCCCTTTTGATCAAAACTGAATGGAGTGATAAGGAAATGAAGCTAAAATGTGTTTTTATGGCTGAAACCAATGAAAAGTAAGTTTCCTGTTTCAAAATTGAAGAAAAGGAATTACTGGACTTCTTTTTGATTAAAACTGAATGGAGTGATAAGGAAATGAAGCTTAAATGTGTTTTTATGACCGATACCAATGAAAAGTAAGTTTCTTGTTTCAAAATTGAAGAATAGGAATTGCTGGACTTTTTTTTTGGGGGGGGGGGTCAATATATTATGGCTATAATATTCTGACCCGCCCTACCCCTATGATGAAACTGAGTGCAATGCATATAAAATAAAGCTTAAATGTGTTTTTATGACTGAACCAATGAGAAATAAATATTCTATCTCCAAAATGAAGAATAAGAACTGTTTATATGTGCCTTGGGGAGGTGGGAGGGTCAATATATTATGGCCATAATATTCTGACCCGCCCCATCCCTTTTGATTAAAACTGAATGGAGTGATAAGGAAATGAAGCTTAAATGTGTTTTTATGACCGATACCAATGAAAAGTAAGTTTCTTGTTTCAAAATTGAAGAATAGGAATTGCTGGACTTTTTTTTTTTTTTTTTTTTTTGGGGGGGGGGGGGGTCAATATATTATGGCTATAATATTCTGACCCGCCCTACCCCTATGATGAAACTGAGTGCAATGCATATAAAATAAAGTTTAAATGTGTTTTTATGACTGAAACAATACAAAATAACTATTCTATCTCCAAAACGAAGAATAAGAACTGTTTATATGTTCCTTTTGGCGGTTGAAGGGGGCAGGTCAATATATTATGGCCATGATATTCTGACCCACTGCATCCCTTTTGATTAAAACTGAATGGAATGATAAGGAAATGAAGCTAAAATGTGTTTTTATGACTGAAACCAATGAAAAGTAAGTTTCCTGTTTCAAAATTGAAGAATAGGAATTACTGGACTTCTTTGGGGGGGGGGGGGGGTCAATATCTTATGGCCATAATATTCTGACCCGCCCCATCCCAATTGATCAAAACTGAATGGAGTGATAAGGAAATGAAGCTTAAATGTGTTTTTATGACTGAAACCAATGAAAAGTAAGTTTCCTGCTTCAAAATTGAAGCATAGGAATTGCTAGAATTGCTAGGAATCAGTGCTACAGGAGACAAGAGGGCCCAGTAGGGCCCTAATTCGCTCACATGAGTGTCACTGTCTCCAACCATTATCAGTTACTTCAACAAGAGTGTATTCTTAAAGACTATCATCTTCTACATAGGATATAATGCCTGAAACATCTATGTTTAAAAGTTGTCCAAAATGAATGATTTCGGGTGACAGGCTAGAGCTGTACAGGCCTTGGGAGGGAGGTGGTGGTGCTTGACACAGACAATAGAAAGTTTGTAGGCCTGGGGGGATCCCGGGTGGAAAAAAGGTGCCTGACAGCAGCATGCTCACTAGTAAAGTTGTACATACCATGGGGGGTGGGAGGACAACAGCATGGCAAGGTGGCTTGTTGCTGAATAGGAATGTGGGAAGCAGGGGTTGCTTATGCTTGACAGAAGAATGGTGTAGGGGGATGGCAGGTTCACGCAATTTTGGTAGAGGGTCACCAAAGGAACATGCCTGTGAAATTAGTACTGGTTAACTGCCCAGGAAAGGTGTGGTTAGGTTACCTGACTGCACTCAATATAATCCTCATGGGTTGAAAGGGCCATAAAACCCCAAAACAAACAAAAGAAACATTTCTGCCAAATTATTTCAAAATCTGATAAGTAGTTTTTGAGGAGTTTTAAAGATTTTGCCACTTATTAGTCTTTGTAAAACTAATCACACCCGGGGTGGGGCCAATTTTGACCCAAAGGACTTAATTTGAACAATCTTGGTAGCATCCCATTAGATAAAGCTACATGCCAAATTTGGGCTTAATCGTTTGCATCAAGAAGATTTTTCAAGATTTTCACTATGTAAGTCTAAGTAAAACAAGTGACCTACGGGTAGGGACCATTTCTGACCATAGGCTATAATTTGAACAATCTTGGTAAACACTCACTAGATGAACCTACATACCAAATTTGGTAGCCCTGGGCCTAATGGTTTCTGACGAAGATTTTTCAAGATTTTCACTATATAAGTCTATGTGAAATGAGCGACCCCTGATTAGGGGCCATTTTTGACCCCAGGGACAAAATTTGAACAATCTTGGTAGAGGTCCATTAGACACATCTACATACCAAATTTAGTAACTCTAGGCCTTATGGTTTCGGACAAGAAGATTTTTCAAGATTTTCATTATATAAGCCTATGTAAAACTAGTGGCCCCCGGCTAGGGACCATTTTTGACCCCAGGGCTATAATTTGAATAATCTTGGTAGAGGACCGCTAGATGAACCTACATACCAAATTTAGTTGCTCTTATGGTTTCTAACAAGAAGCTTTTTCAAGATTTTCACTATATAAGTCGAAGTAAAATGAGTGACCTCTGATTAGGGGCCGTTTTTGACCCTAGGAACATAATTTGAACAATCTTGGTAGAGGTCCACTAGATATCCCTACATACCAAATTTAGTAGCTCTAGGCCTTATGGTTTCGGACAAGAAGATTTTTCAAGATTTTCACTGTATAAGCCTATATAAAACTAGTGGCCCCCGGCTAGGGGCCATTTTGACCCCAGGGCTATAATTTGAACAATCTTAGTAGAGGTCCACTACATATCAAATTTAGTAGCCCTAGGCCTTATGGTTTCTGAGAAGAAGATTTTTAAAGAGTTTTACTATATAAGTCTATGCAAAACTAGTGGCCCCTGGCTAGGGGCCATTTTGACCCCAGGGCTATAAAATTTGAACAATCTTGCTAGAGGTCCACTAGATACACCTTCATACCAAATTTGGTAGCTCTAGGCCTTATAGTTTTGGACAAGAAGATTTTTAAAGATTTTGCTTATTGGTTGCCATGGCAACCAGAGTTCTGTTTGGATTTCAAATCTTTGAACAACTTTCAGTTAGTACCTCCCAAGGATCATTCCTGTGAAGTTTGGTCCGATTTGGCCCAGTGGTTAAGGAGGAAATGTCAATTGTTGACAGACTACGGACGGACGACGTACGACGGACGGACACCGGAGTACTGACCTATAGGAATAGCTCACTGAGCACTATGTGCTCAGGTGAGCTAAAAATATAGACTATATAAGTATGTAAAACCAGTAGGCCCCCCGTGGGGCCACTTTGGGCCCCAGGGCTATAATTTGAACTATTTTGGTAAAGGTCCATTAGAGGAAGCCACATACCAAATATCAAATGCCTGGGCATGCTGGTTTCTGACAAGAAGACTTGTAAAGCTTTTCCCTATATAAGCCTATGGAAAACAATCGGGCACTAGGGTGGGGCTATTTTGGGCCCCAGGGCTATAATTTGAACAACTTTGGTAGAGGTTCACTAGACTAAGCTACATACCAAATACCACAAACCTGGGCAATCTGGTTTTAGACAAGATGATTTTTAAATCTTTTCCCTATATAAGCCTATGTAAAAGAAGCGGGCCCTAGAGCGGGGCCATTTTGGGCCCCAGGTCTATAATTTGAACAACTTTGGTTGAGGTCCACTAGGCGAAGCTACATACTAAATATCGAAGACCTGGGCCTTCTGGTTTCTGACAAGAAGATTTTTAAAGCTTTTCCCTATATAAGTATATGTAAAACCAGTGGGCCCCGGGGCAGGGCCATTTTGGGCCCCAGGGCTATAATTTGAACAACTTTTGTAGAGGTTCATTAGACGAAGCTACATACTAAATATCAACGACCTGGGCCTTCTGGTTTCAAACAAGAAGATCTTTAAATGTTTCCCCTATATAAGTCTACGTAAAACCAGTAGGCCCCAGCAAAGGGGCCATTTTCAGCACCAGGGCTATAATTTGAACAATCTTGGTAGAGGTCCACTAGATAAAACTACATCCCAAATTAAGCAGCCCTAGGCCTTATGGTTTCTGAGAAGAGGATTTTTTATAAGGCTATGCAAAACTAATGGCTCCTGGGTAGGGGCCATTTTTGACCCCAGGGCTATAATTTGAACAATCTTGCTAGAGGTCCACTAGATGAACCTACATACCAAATTTGGTAGCCAAGGGCCTTGTAGTTTCGGACAAGAAGATTTTTAAAGATTTTGCATATTGGTTGCCATGGCAACCAGAATTCTGCTTTGATTTCAAATCTTTGAACAACTTTCAGTTAGTACCTCCAAAGGATCATTCCTGTGAAGTTTGGTCCAAATTGAGAAGGAGATGTCAATTGTTGACAGACGCCAGAGGGATGGACGCCGGAGGACTGGCCTATCAGAATAGCTCACTGAGCACTATGTGCTCAGGTGAGCTAAAAATAAAAATCTGTAAAAAAAAGTGTTAAAATCACAACCATGAAATACAGGAACATCTATACTGACATAAGAGGAGGTAATTCACTATATCAAACTGAACAAACATCCATAAAATGATGAAAATCTGTCAAACAGTATTGCATGAAATATAGGTCACATTTACACTGACATGATATGAGGCCATTTACTATGTCAAAATGAACAACCATCCATAAAATGATGAGATGTCAAACAGTATTCCAGATTTTAAAGTAAAATCACTGAACAATGAAATATAGGTCACATTTATACTGACATTATATGAGGTCATATACTATGTCAAACTGAACAACCATCCATAAAATGATTAAAATCTGTCAAACAGTATTCCAGATTTTAAGTAAAATTATTAAACCATGAAATATAGGTCCCATTTATACTGACATGATATGAGGTCATTAACTATGTCAGACTGAACAAACGTCCATAAAATGATGAAAATCTGTCAAACAGTATTCCAGATTTTAAGTAAAATCATTGAAACATGACATATAGGTCACATTTATATCAACATGTTATTGGGTCATTTTCTATATCAAACTGAACAAACAACAATAAAATGATGAAAATCTGTCAAACAGTATTGCAGATTTTAAGCAAAATCTCTGAACCATGAAGTATAGGTCACATTTATACTGACATAACATAAGGTCATTTACTATGTCAAACTTAATAACCATTCATAACATGATGATAGGTCACATTTATACTGACATAACATAAGGTCATTTACTATGTCAAACTTAATAACCATTCATAACATGATGAACTGTCAAGCAGTTTTCCAGATTTTGAGCAAATACACGGAATTATAGGTAAATGGCACAAAAAGATATCGGCAATCAATTAATCATCATATTATTAATGTACATATGAAGTTTCAACTGAAAATACAAAGAAGTCAAATATCAAAAGTGATGATGTTCTAATTATTGACCCCAGGCCCACTCAAGGGCAAGATCTAGGAGCTATCATTATGTGGTATGAAAGTCGATGATCCAGAGTAACAACAGTTCATACCTAGACATCATATGACATTAGCTTTGAAATTTACAAAAGTTCAAAAATGTTTGAAGTAAAACTTGAATATAATTGGATGGATGGACTGAGACAGACAGATGCATGGACAGACATCATGATGAAAACTATATACCCCCATAGCATACTATGTATGCCGGGGGTATAATAATAGGAACTTTAAACATTTGGTAACATGAAAACTATTCACAATGTGTGTAAATCTAGGTAAACTGCATACAGAATATGCAACTACCTGTGTGTATTGATTTATTTTGGGTCACTTAAAATCAAAACAGACTGAAAAATATGCTGAAGTAACTGTTTCTTCTTGATGAACCGTAGGTGAATAGAGATCAGACATTATATTGAACTCACTTGCAGAAGGTAGTACATTAGTGGGGAAATAAAACCTGAATTTTAGCAATTATACTGGTTTAAAAGGAGGGGTCAGGGTGACATGGAAATTCAGAATTATAAAAGTCTTTGTGTTCTGATATCCAATATGGTGGCCATGGTGGCTATCCTAAATTCTCATCCTAAATTGAAAGTCTAATTGAGCTGACAACTGTTGGGAGGCATCGGGGTGACAAGGAGCTTCAGAATTGCTATTCTCTTTCCCCTTAGCTATCCAAAATTGTCACCATGGTTGCCATCTCAAAATTCTTCAAATGACATTCAGGATTGCTAAAACCGTTCTGTTCCAATATCCAAGATGGCTGCCATTGCCTCCTCTTAAAAATCATCAAATGACATTTGCTCCCTAACAGTTTAACTTGGACAGAGCCAAAACGTCTTGGGAGGCTTTATAACGACATGGAGATTAAGAATTGCTAAATTCTTGGCTGCCATGGCAGCCATCTTAAAATACTTCAAACCATAAATCAGATTTAGCTGAAACATGATGGGAGGCATTGGAGTAACATGGAGATCCAGAATGCCTAAAACTTTTCTTTTCCAGTATCCAAGCTGGCCACCATGAGGGTCATCTTGAAATCTTCAAACCACATCTGCTCCTGAATATTAAGTTGAAATGAGCTGAAATTCTGCATCTCCTCCCAAGCCAAAAGTCAGATTGTGCTGAAACTTAATGGGAGGCATTGGGGTGATATGGAGACTCACCTGCTGCTGTCCTTAACACAATAGTAGCAGTAATCTCCACAGCAGGACCTTCACCAACTAAGTTGAAAGCTTTCACAGCAAAACAATAGGGTATCCCTTGCTTTAAGTTTCTAACCCTGTAGCTTTTAATATTCCTTTCTACTTTTTCTATTTCATGCCAGTCACTATCTTCCTCCTTCATTGTGAGGGTGTATCCATCAATCAGCAATCCACCATCATGTGTTGGTGCCTCCCACGTCAGCAAAATATGGTCAGAACCTGGTATAGCAGAGAAATGCTCAGGGCAGTCTGGAACACCTGCAATGATATGCAAAGGGCTATAACACATACTCAGTTACTTGTTACTTCTTCATAAAGGCAGGTCCATGCTTCAATTTTCTTCATACTTCACAGGCTGATAGTTACGAAAGAGCAGGTATTTTAATGATGCATGTCCAAAAAAGACCACCTTGAAAAACTCCTTGTCAGACACCTAGGGTACCCCAACATGCAAGTAGTCTACAACAGCAGTAAAGGCAAAAAAAAAAGAAGTTCCGTTTCCGATTTCCCATCCAACTGGTCAAAATATACGGGCACTGTACTTTGCACATTACAAAACAAGAGGACCATGGTGGTCCTATATCGCTCACCTGAGCTAAGAGATAGTAAGCTATGTACCAAGTATCAAAGGCCATGTTGATCTTGACCTTGAAAGTCTAATTTAATAGACCCTGAAAGTCTAATTTAATAAAGATATTATAATACCAAGCATTTGCGTGAAGTTATATCAAAATCCATCAATAAATGTAGGCGCTAGAGTAATGACAAAGTTTTTCTAAAAATAGCCACAGTGACCTTGACCTTGAAGCCAGGACCCTGAAAGTCGAACTTGCTCCAGATAATATCATATCCAACAATTGAATGAAGTTATATCAAAATCCATCAATAAATGTAGGCGCTAGAGCCATGACAAAGTTTTTCTATATAATAGCCACAGTGACCTTGACCCTGTCAACTGAGCACCCTGAAAGTAAATATGCTCAAGATATTATCATATCAAACATTTGTGGAATGTTATATTAAAATACATCGATAAATGTAGGCACTAGAGCTATGTTAAGGTTTTTAAAAAATAGCCAGTGACCTTGACCTTGACCTTGAGCCCAGGACCCTGTAAGTCGAACTTGTTCAAGATAATATCGCACACGATTGTGTGAAGTTATATTAAAATTCATTATAATAAATGTATTCGCTACAGGGATAACAAGGTTTTTCTTAAACAAGAAGATTTTTAAAAATTTTCCCTATATAAGTCTATGTAAAGCCAGTGGGCCCTGGGGCGGGGGGCATTTTGGGCTCCAGGTCTATAATTTTAACAACTTTTGTAGAGGTCCACTAGACAAAAATACATACCAAACATCAAGGACCTGGGCCTTCTGGTTTCTGACAAGAAGATTTCTAAAGTTTTTCCCTATATATGTCTAGGTAAAACCAGTGGGCCCCGGGGCGGGGGCATTTTGGGCTTCAGGGCTATAATTTGAACAACTTTGGTAGAAGTCCACTAGACAAAGCTACATACCAAATATCAAAGACCTGGGCTTTCTGGTTTCTGACAAGAAGATTTTTAAAGCTTTTCTCTATATAAGTCTATGTAAAACCAGTGAACCCCGGGGCGGGAGCATTTTGGGCTCCAGGGCTATAATTTGAACAACTTTGGTAGAGGTCCACTAGACAAACCTATATACCAAATATCAAAGACCTGGTGGCCGTTTCACTAAACTTCGTAAGTCTAAGATTTTCGTAAGTTTGATCTTACGAATTCGTAACTCAAAATTTGCGTTTCACTAACGTTCTTTTCTTAAGAAATTCTTAAGAAATTCGTAAGTTTTTGCGTAACTTTACGACAGGGGGGACCCTGTCGTAACTTTTACGAATTTCGTAAGTGTCATGGCGGCGATTTCGATTTGCGCCCACTTCAAACATAAAATCATGATTTTTAAGCCTTGTGAAGCGTGAAATAAAGAAAAACTCACCTGTTGCCATTAATCCTTAGCAACACGGACATTTTTAGTGTCTCAGATTCCATTGTTATCGGATAAACACGCAATTTCGAGGTCTCGGGATGCGACAGAAGCATAAAGCACCTGTTGACATGGTTGAAGACATTTGCAACGCATTTGGACAGTTTTTGCCTGTATCAATCGACATAAAAATATTTGTGACCTTCTTCTGTAACAGCCCAGTTCTCTTCTCTATATAAAGTGGAAAACACATTTCACAGACATGTTTACGCAATGCTCTTCAGCCCAGTGACAGGGTGTCGTTTAAAACATATATGAGACTGCACATGACAAAGCCTACAAAAAGATAAGTGCAACCAGCGAAGACTCAGATCAACCTGTGCAAACCGCCAGTCTGGTCAGTCTTTGTTTGTTGCTCTCTGGATAACCCAGAGGCCCCAGAAAGCTCACGCGAACAGCAAAGACTGATCAGACTGGGCGCGCAAGCTAATCTGAGTCACTGCTGGTCGCACAGGGATTTTTTCAGTTTTGTAATGCGCGGGCTCAAACCATATTTAAGGCTGTAAAAATCTATTTCAAATGAACACCACTTGCTGTAAATTTCTTAAACGACATTGTATGTAGATTTCATGACTTTCTTTCCCTGACACATGACAACAGTTGCATGACATTTTTAACATATCAAATGTCCATTTACTGGCTCTTACACTGTCACGACTTTGACCACGATTGTCCACGACTGTCCACGACCAATGGGGACCATGAAAATCGTGGCAAATCGGGGCATACACGGTTCCGATTTCACTAGCCTACGAATACTCACGACATTGCTACGACATTGCTACGACACTTCTACGAACAATCACGATTGCTGTACGAAAATGGAGCCGATTTACAACGATCCTCCACGATCGACCACGATGTCTTACGATCCTCTAGGATTCTTCTACGACTGCACCACGATTGCTTCAAGATATCAGACGGTCATACACGATTTCTCACGATCCCTGCAAGACTGCTCTACGACCAAGGCCGAATTGGCACGATGATCAAAGACTCAGTAGAATATACCCAGATCGTTATAAATCCTGACGAATCGGGAGAAGTCTTGGTTAATCGTGAGTAAATCGTATCGAATCCTCCATGATCGTACCGAGTCTTTGATCATCGTGCCAAATCGTCGGGATCAATCGTGCTAGCATCGTCATCAATCGCTGTGCATTCCTGGTGAATCTTGCATTGTCGTGAGCAGTTGTCGTGATATCGTAGTAGATCGTACGGCAGTCGCAACGGAGTCGTAGAGGCGTCGTTGATGATCTTGTCTCGTCGTAGCTCAATCGTGGTAGAATTCAGTCGCGATTATTCACGATTGGCCACGATTACCACGACGACGGCTCATGACTGAGCTACGATTTCTCTACGACCGCTCAACGATTTGAAAAATGATGCCGACTCGTCACGAATGTTTTGAACACGTCCAAAACAGTCGTGGTCACTCCCGAACTATCACGATCAACCACGATTCCTCAATATCTCTGCCGACTTCTCTACGACGTTGTTCACGATTTACCACGATTTAAAAAAATCGTGGTGAGTCGTGGCAAAAATCGTGACAGTGTAAGAGCCCCTTAAATCGCGATGCTTATACATACGATGTTTAATATGTCATTTCGTTTCAATGTCGTGTAATGTCCAACACAATTGGAACCAACGTACCCAAAATGACCTATATCGTGTTTATGGGGGCTTAAAACAACAAATCAAACAATTTTCACGTTGATTAATCTGACCATGAAATATATGCCGCAGTGACCTGTAATTATTTTCAGGCCAAATGCTGTATCAGACTCGTTCACAATCGTGCAGTATTGTGCTCATATATCAAAACAGCAAATTGTATTTTGATGTCTAGCCCAATTCCCGGGATATCAAACTAGGGGTCAGGGGCCATGGCATGAAAGCCGACCCTCCAATGTCCAATGTAGATCTAATGAGTTGTAGTCGACATAGCAAAGTTTGAAAACAAATACACGTAGCACATTATAGTTCATGACATGTAACAATTAACGTTAAGATCGCCCATTTTATTTACTGCGACTCCAACTCTGCGTGTTCACGTTGAACAACATTACGAAAACACGCCTATACAATGTTTGAAAAAAAAAATCGACCAAAATCGATATTTTTTTTTTTCGTATGAAAAATAATAGTTTTCTTATGTCTGCTCAACAAATACATTGCGGGGACTCGATAGAACCGCCTCAAGATTCTATCGAGTACCCACAATCTGTGTTTCTGGAGAAGGATGCAGATCTTGAAACGCACTTTTATAGGTATCACCTATTTATTTCATATTAAAGAACTATGTACTCTAAGTAGGGGGGTCAAACGATACAGGTTATGCCCAGCTTTTACCCGACCTTAGGAATGAAGTAAGCTCCCCTGCGTATTTAGATTGTTGACGTCATTGATATACGTTAACATCGACAATGTCAACACAGAGTGCAGGTATGATAGAGATGTGTCGGCTAAGGCATTCCCTTCCCTCTTCTTCACAGTACTCCGGTTTGACAGCATTTATAGCATGAGGTGACACAGCCGATTAGTTTGATGTCGCAGCTTTGATCGAACAGGAAAAAAAATAGACCATTCGATTTCACAGTCAAAATTGATCGTTTTCTGCATATCGCAATCGGTCCACGTGTCATGTCTAACACGTGGTTTTATTACAATAAATTCCGTAATCTCATCTTCCGTGCATGAAATATTTATCTCCAGCAATAGAGAGTAGTTACGAATTCTTAGCTGCGAAATTCGTAAGTTCAAAACTTACGAAGACGTTAGTGAAACGCACTTACGATTTTCTTAAGAATTTCGTAAGTCGTGTTCTTAAGTCTACGAATTTCGTAAAGTTACGAAGTTTAGTGAAACGGGCCCCTGGGCCTTCAGGTTTCTGACAAGAAGATTTTTTAAGCTTTTCCCTATATAAGTCTATGTAAAACCAGTAGGCCCTGGGGCGGGGGCATTTTGGGCTCCAGGGCTATAATTTGAACAACTTTGGTAGAAGTTCACTAGACAAAGCTACATGCCAAATATCAAAGACCTGGGCCTTCTGGTTTCTGACAAGAAGATTTTTTAAGCTTTTCCCTATATGTCTATGTAAAACCAATGGGCCCCGGGGCAGGGGCATTTTGGGCCCCAGGGCTATAATTTGATCAACATTGGTAGAGGTCCACTAGACGAAGCTACATACCAAATATCAAAGACCTGGGCCTTCTGGTTTCAGACAAGAAGATTTTTAAAGTTTTCAGTTAAAAATTCTATTTTTAGCTCCTGTGACCTAGATGTGCAACGGACCGGAACCATTTGAACAACTTTGAAAGAGGACTAACTAAGGATCATTCCTGTGAAGTTTGGTCAAAATCCAATCAGTGGTTTAGGAGGAGATGTCGTTTGAAGAAATTGTTTACGGACGGACGGACGCACGACGGATGAAATGTGATCACAAAAGCTCACCTTGTCACTACGTGACAGGTGAGCTAAAAAAAAAATAAGGCCTTGATAACCCTGGATTGCTTACCAGATCCATTTTGAACAAATCAAATAATGGGTAATATAAGATGGAGAAGAGGGTCTGAGCAATTTTGGAAGATGGTGACCTAGGCTGAAATGAAAATGTGGCCTCTAGAGTGTTCACAAGGCTTTTCTATGATGTGATCCATGACCTGTTTATTGACTCTAGATGACCCAGTTTTGTTTTTTAATGAAACTTTGTCAAGAACAATGTTCTGAGTAAGTTTGACTTTGATTAGGCTGAAAATATGGCCCCTAGTGATGACTTTTTCACCCCACATGATCCAGTTTGAGACTTGAATGAGATTTTGTCAAGGACATCAATATCAGCAAGTTTGAACTTGACTAAATAGAGCATTCACAAAGTTTTTCTATGATTTGTCCCAGTGACTTATTTAGTGAAAGCACATGACCCAGTTTTTGAACTTGATCAAGATTTTGACAAGGACACCATTCTGAGCAAGTTTGAAGTTAATTAGACTGAAAATGTGTCCTTTAGAGTGTTCAAAAGGTTTTTCTATGATCTGACTTAGTGACCTACTTTTTGATCCCACTTGAACGAGATTTTGTCAAGAATTTAAAAGAAAGACCCAGGAAGTGCCACAATCATAAGACGCAGCCGACTCTCGACACCAAGAGGAAGAGAAAACATGTACATTTACAAGAAAAATTACAAGTGTTTATGAAATGGAAAAATCAGCCCTCTCTTCCCCACACGGGGTGACAAGACCATTAGAAAACACTAAACCACAACGTAAAACAATTTCGTAGACCTACAACACATATAACATAGAAAGAACAACACCAAAACTACCGCCTTAGAACGGTCAGCAGCAAACGCCACTGGGGGGCTTAAAGATCTTTTACCGCGCGAATCTTCGCCCTAGGACATCATTCTGAGCAAGTCTGAACTTAATAAGGCTAAAAACGTGGCCTTGAGAGCATTCACAAAGTTTTTCTATGATTTGATACAGTGATTGACTTTTTGACCCACATGATCCAGTTTAAATTTGACTGAGATTTTGAATGTCAATTATCGACCTTGTGAATAGCAACTTTAAACTTGGTCAGAATGATCATGTTCAAGTTTCAAACTGGGTTATGTGGGTTGAAAAGTAGGTCACTACGTCAAACTAGAGGCCCAAGTGGGCCAGAAATCGCACACCTGGATTAGGCTGATCATGATATGTCTCATTGTGCTATGGCGGCCATCTTGGTTAACGGACAGGAACAATTTTAGCAATTCTGAATCTCCATGTCACCCCGATGCCTCACAAAGTTTCAGCTCCATCTGACTTTTGGTCCGGAAAGAGATATTGTTTAAAGAATTTCAAGAGGGCTTCCATGGCTGCCATCTTGGTTAACGGACCAGAACGATTTTAGCAATTCTGAATCTCCAGGTCATCCCGATCCCTCCCATGAAGTTTCAGTTCAATCCGATATTTGGTTTGGTAGGAGATGTCGTTTAAAGAATTTCAAGATGGCTTCCATGGTGGCCATCTCGGATAATGGACAGGAACGATTTTAGCAATTCTGAATCTCCATGTCACCCCCATGCCTCCCATACAGTTTCAGCTCAATTGGACTTTTGGTCTGGGAGTAGATGTCGTTTAAAGAATTTCAAGATGGCTTCCATGGTGGCCATCTTGATTAATGGACCAGAACGATTTTAGCAATTCTGAATCTCCATGTCACTCTGATGCCTCCCATGAAGTTTCAACTCAATCTGAGTTTGGTTTGGGAGGAGATGTCGTTTTAAAGAATTTCAAGATGGCTGCCATGGCGGCCATCTTGGTTAATGGACCAGAGCGATTTTAGCAATTCTGAATCTCCATGTCACCCCGATGCCTCCCATGAAGTTTCAGCTCAATCGGACTTTTGGTCTGGGAGGAGATGTCGTTTAAAGAATTTCAAGATGGCTTCCATGGCGGCCATCTTGGTTAACGGACCAGAACCATTTTAGCAATTCTGAATCTCTATGTCACCCCGATGCCTCCCATGAAGTTTCAGCTCAATCCCACTTTTGGTTTGGGAAAAGATGTTGTTTAAAGTATTTCAAGATGGCTTCCATGGCCGCCATCTTGGATAACGGACCAGAACGATTTTAGCAATTCTGAATTTCCATGTCACCCTGATGCCTCCAATGAAGTTGCTGCTCAATCCGACTTTTGGTTTGGGAGGAGATGTCGTTTAAAGAATTTCAAGATGGCTTCCATGGCAGCCATCTTTGTTAACGGACCAGAACCATTTTAGCAATTCTGAATCTCCATGTCACCCTGATGCCTCCCATGAAGTTTCAGCTCAATCTGACTTTTGGTTTGGGAGGAGATGTTGTTTAAAGAATTTCAAGATGGCTGCCATGGTGGCCATCTTGGTTAACGGACCGGAATGATTTTAGCAATTCTGAATCTCTATGTCAACCCTTTGCCTCCCATCATGTTTCAGCTCAATCCGACTTTTGGTTTGGGAGGAGATGTCATTTGAAGAATTTCAAGATGGCTGCCATGGCGGCCATCTTGGATATCAGAACAGAACGATTTTAGCAATTCTGGATCTCTATGTCACCCCGATGCCTCCAACCAAGTATCAGCTCAATCTCACGTGGTTTTTGAGGAGATGTCGAAATTGTGAAAAGCTAACGACGGACGGACGACGGACAAAAGGGGATGGCATAAGCTGACCAGGTGAGCTAATAATAGGGAAAAAAAAAACACTTATAAATGCCACATTTTCAGCCTGATCAACTTCAAACATGCTCAGAGGGCATAACTCTGTCATTGCTGGTCTGTCACTGCTGGTCCTCTCTGACCCATTTTCAAACTCGTCTGTGATTTTATCCATGTCATTGTTATCTGAAAGTTTCATGCAGATCCAACAAACCAGAGGACCAGTGGTCCTGAAAATGCTCACCTGATACCTGCTCCTAGAATATACAGTTGACTCTAGTACTCTTGACCTCGCCTATCTTGATCCTGTCAATTATGTCGAATCAATTTTTAAGTCCTGTATATTTCCAATATTTATTGCAGTTCAACTTTGCATGTCACGCATGGGGAAACTCGTAAGGGTTAGCCGGTGATTATGCACTCAAATTCCTTATGCAAACATCCGGACTTGACTTATGTGGCTTGAAAATGTAAACAAACAGGTGAGTACAGGTGATTTATTGACTTTAAGTCAATTTAACAGGCTCATTTCGAACTAGAAAATGTGTTTGTTAAACACTATGCCCCCAATCATATGCTTGCCCATTATGGGCCTAGCTCCAGTGGTTCTCTTAATATCCTGTTGACAAGCAAGGTTTTCCTTTTGTTATAATGGTAAAGTCCATAAAGGGGCAAAACTCGGTCAACATATCATGAAATTCACCCAAAAGCTAATCAAGTCATCTGAGCATTGATCCTAAACAGTATGCAAAATATCAGAATCCTAGCTCAAGTGGTTTTCTAGATATCGTGTTGACAAGGTTTTCCTATTGTCATAATAGCAAAGTTCGAAAAGAGACATAACTAAATCAATATTTTACGAATTATGCTCAAAAGTTAATCAGGTCATCTACATATTAGACCAAAACTGTATGCCAAATATCAAGAGCCTATCTGAAGTGGTTTTTCAGATACCTTGCTCACAATGTTCCCTATAGCTACAATGCATAAGTCCAAAAAGGGGCATAACTCGGTCAAATATTTATGGAATTTATTCAAAAGTTAATCAGGTCATCTACATATTAGACTGAAACTGTATGCCAAATATCAAAAGCCTAGCTCAATGGGTTCTCTAGCTATTCTGCTAACAAGGTTCTCTATGGCCATTCAATGCATAAGTCCGAAAAGGGGCATAACTCCACAATGAGAAGTGTGACGGAAAAGAAAAAAAATACGGGTCCGCTTATTTTTCATGCTCATTCCATATATAAAATTTGAAGAGCCTAGTTCCAGCCATTCTTTAGTTTCCCATATGTATAAAGCGTGACGGAGGGACAGATAGACGGACTGACAGACAGACGGACAGGACAGAACCAATATGCCCCGTCAACTTCTTCGAAGTTGGGGGCATAAAAATCAGACAACGCTATTCTCAACAACTTTCATTTCTGCATCAGATAAGTTAGGTGTGGACATGAGAAGACAAGCGGCTGCCTTTTAATTTAATTTCTCATGGAGGTAGGCAGTCCAATATTTCTGTTTTGACCTGTTTTTCTAGTGCCAAATGAAAGTATTTCCAGCTACCTGAGCTATGTAATACTTACTTACATGTCAAATAAGACGTAATGCGAACTACGTCTTTATTGAAATATTATTAGATGCAAAGCATTTAGTTTATACTAATTTATTTAAGTTCAGTTGCGAGGAAAGCTTCAAGCTTATTTAAATCGCTCTCGAACACTCATTCCAGATGTTATCACATGAGCAAGAGAGAGGCAGTGACTTTTACACCACTGTTACCCATTTACAGCTGGGTGGACTGGGGCAGCATTACGTACCTTGCCCAAGGACACATCTCGCCTCCGGTGGCTGGGTTCAAACTCACAACCTCTGGATCACAAGTCAAACGCGCTAACGACTAAGCTATCGAGGCAGCGTTTGTTTCAGAGGATAAAATATTTATGCAGATTATGACTTACTTGGCCTGATTACCCCTTGTGGGAACATCAACCTTTAAGGGGAGAAGAAAAGCCAGTTGACTGTGTATCTAATTACATAGAGAATATTTGTTTTTTGGTGTGTTTTTTTCAGTGTAAGATCTAATTTAATAGAATCAAATGAACATTGAAAACAGTATTTTCACTTTTGGTGTTCATGCTATTTTAATATGCTTGACATTAATTCTGAATAACCCCAAATAAACAGAACTTAATAAATATAACTTCAATAAATGTTTTCTTCACAAAAATGTTTGTGCTTCATGTTTGTGCTTCATATGTTATGTTGATCAATTTTGGGAACTACACAAAAACTCACTCAATTCGTTATGCTGATTGGATTCTACAAGCCTCTCTTTTTATTTAATGACTGTCTGTTATCATATTCCTTGCCAGTCATTTCGAACCCAATCTTTATCATTTAACCCTCGCTTGTCACCGCTGCGGCCCGGGTTCGATTCCCGGCGTCGGCATGTGACAGGGTAGTGGTCGCCCGTTCAAGGTCGGTGGTTTCCTCCGGGTACTCCGGTTTCTTCCACCATGTAAGACCACAGAACGCCAACATCCGCGCCTTCGAGAAAGCGTTTATAAGTTCTTTGAACTTTCTGTGTGATCGAAGTAAAATAAATAGTGTTTAAACTTTTTTTTATCATTTCATAACCCCAAATCAAACATAAAACAAATCAAGTCCTTTAGACCCGAATGTCTTAATGAGTGCAGGTCACCATGTATGAATTTTTTGTAAGAAATTGCTAGTTCTGGCTGAGACTATAAAGTCCAACATTGGTTTTGAGAACTGAGTAGCATTTGACCAAGGGCATAGCAGCTTGTGGCAGGGCCAATTTTGACCCTAGGGCTAAAATTTGGTAGAGGTCCACTAGACAATGCTAAATACCAAGTATCAAAGACCTGGGCCTTCTGGTTTCAGACGAGAAGATTTTTAAAGTTTTCAGTTTATTTTTTGCTCCTGCGACATAGATGTACAATAGACCGGAAACGTTTGAAAACTTTGAAAGAGGACCAACTAAGGATCATTCCTGTGAAGTTTGGTCAAAATCGAATCAGTGGTTTAGGAAGTACATGTCTTTTGAAGAAATTGTTTATGCACGGACGCATGCATGCATGGACGGATGCATGCAATGACGGATGGATGCACACACGATGGACAACAGACAAAATGCTCACCTTGTTTCTATTTTTAGCTCCGGCAACCATCCTATTTTGCGGAGCACAAAGGTTTGAGCAATTCTGGAAGAATGTCACCCAAGGAACATTGCTGTGAAATGATTTCAAAATCCAGCCATCTGTTTAGTAGGAGTAGTCTTTAAAAGATTCTTCTATTTTTAGCTCTGGCTGCCATCTTGTCAAGGGGAGCAGAATGGTTTGAGAAATTTTGGTAGAGGGTCATGCAAGGAACATTTCTGTAAAATTATTTCAAAATATGTCCAGCAGTTATGGAGAAGTTGTTTAAAGCAACTGTTGACGACGGATGCTCACACAGACAGATGACTAAAAAATTCCTGTCACAATAGCTCGCCTTGAGCACTTTGTGCTCAAGTGAGCTAAAAAGGAACAAGTAGCCCAATGGGCAACGATCGCTCACCTGAGAACTAGCACAAAGCATTATGGTTCAAGCTTGTTGACAATGTGTGTCTGGGACAGATGAAATCAGCTTGAATTGCTCATCTAAGCTTTTACACCTTGCCTCAAAAGAAACAGACAGTAAAACCTAAAAACTTGAAATGCTTCATGGTAGGTAATTAACATGAATCATCACTCCTGGTTTAAAATTAAATAGAGCCTCCAGCAAAAGTAACTGTTGTGTGAATATTCCTATACCGAGCCCAATATTCAACTAACATTTTCCTCATTGTATGTCTAACAGAGACTAGATGGCAAGTAACTCTCATGTGAATAGTCCAATCTGACCCAAAATCTAACTTGTCCTAAATTTCATTGGTATAGTAATAACTTAAGAGTCTCAAGCAGTTTCGAGCAAAAATGAAATCTCTGTCATCAGGACAAAATTTTCCTGAGTGTATGAGAACCTCAAGTGCAGATAACTCTCATGCCAATAGTCAAAACTGTGCAAAATTGAATTAGTCTGAGATTTTATGCCCGTCCTCATTAACTGCAAGTTTGAAGAAGATTCAGTCCAAAATGAAATCGCTATCATCCAGACAATATTTTCCAAATTCTCTTAGTTCTATGAGGCATTCAAGAGCGGGTAATTCTAATGCCAATAGGTCAAACTAGGCCCAAATCGAACTTGTCCGAGATTTTATGCATGTACTTGTTAATTGCAATCCAATCAGAAACGAAGTCTCTCTATCAGCTGCACAACATTTTTCCCATTATTTGTCTATGGGAGACTAAAGGACGAGTAACTCTCATGTGAATAGTCCAATCTGCCCTGAAATCAAACTAATCCAAGATTTTATAGTTGTCTTCATTACCTGTAAATCTGATGATGACTGGATCAAAAATGAAATCGGTGTCATCCGGACAACATTTTCCAAAGTCTATGAGACCCTCAAGGGCAGGTAACACATGTCAATAGTCGAAACTGGGTCAAAAACCCTAAAGGGCAGGTAACTCATGTCAATAGTTCTTGTTCGAGATTCAATGCCTGTCCTCATTATCTAGATCCAATAAGCAATGAAGTCCTTATCAGCCGGGCAACATTTTCCCCATTGTAAGTCTGTGGAAGACCAAAGAGCATGTAACTCTCAAGTGTTTAGTCCTATCTGCCCCAAAATTGAACTTGTCCAAGATTTTATGGCTGTCCTCATTGTCTGTAAGTCTAATGAAGATTTGATCAAAAATGGAATCGTTATTATCCGTACAACATTTTCCTAAGTCTATGAGACCCTCAAGGGCTGATAACTCATATGTCAATAGTCGAAACTGGGTCAACATTGATCTTGTTCCAGATTTTATGCCTGTCCTCATTATCTGCAAGTTTGATGAAGATCCAATAAGAAATTAAGTCTCTATCAGCCAGACAACATTTTCCCCATTGTAAGTCTATGGAAGACTAAAGGGAGAGTAACTCCTATGTGCAGAGTCCGATCTGCCCCAAAATCGAAATTGTCCAAGATTTTATGGCTGTCCTCATTACCTGTAAGTCTGATGAAGATCTGATCAAAAATGAAATAGCTATCATCCGGACAACATTTTCCTAAGTCTACGAGACCCTCAAGGGCAGGTAACTCACATGTCAATAGTTGAAACTGGGTCAAAATTGAACTTGTCTGTCCTCATTATCTGCAAGTTTGATGAAGCTCCAATCAGAAATGAAGTTTCTATCACCCGGACAACATTTTCCCCATTGTAAGACTATGGCAGACTAAAGGGCAAGTAACTACTAAGTGCACAGTCCGATCTGCCCCAAAATCAAACTTGTCCAAGATTTTAAGTCTGTCCTAGTTATCAGTAAGTCTGATGAAGATCTGATAAAAAATGAAATCGCTATCATCCGGACAACATTTTCCTAAGTCTATGAGACCCTCAAGGGCAGGTAACTCACATGTCAATGGTCGAAACTAGGTCAAAATCGTACTTGTCCTAGATTTAATGCCTGTCCTCATTATCTGCAAGTCTGATGAAGATCCAATACAAAATGAAGTCTCTATCAGCCAGACAACATTTTCCCCATTGTAAGTCTATGGAAGACTAAAGGGCAAGTAACTCCTAAGTGCATAGTCCGATCTGCCCCAAAATCGAACTTGTCCAAGATTTTATTGTTGTCCTCATTATCTGTAAGTCTGATGAAGATCTGATCAAAAATGAAATCGCTATCATCCTGACAACATTTTCCTAAGTCTATGAGACCCTCAAGGGCAGGTAACTCATATGTCAATAGTCGAAACTGGGTCAAAATCGAACTTGTCCGAGATTTTATGCCTGTCCTCATTATCTGCAAGTTTGATGAGGATCCAATCAGAAATGAAGTTTCTATCACCCGGACAACATTTTCCCCATTATATGTCTATGGGACCTATTTGTTGCCATGGAAACCAAAGTTCTGACTAGATCTGCCCCAAAAGCTAATACAATCAATCCCCCACCCCAACCATGCTACACATGAAATATGATCAAGATTGGTCCACTGGTTCCAGAGATATAATTGTTTGAAAGTGTGGATGACAGAAGGAGGACGGACGACGACGGACGACGGACCAAGCCCATACTATAAGCTCACCTTGTCAGGTGAGCTAAAAAAATACCTACCAACTGACCCTATTTATATTTTATATGTAACAGGAAACACAGTTTATGCCTTATAGACAATAACTTTATTTTGTCTCAAGGGGAAGAATGAGGATATAAGATTTAAATTGTTTAGTATGGTTTGAATAAAAGGCAGCAGAGCTTAAAATGAGCGGATTCAAAAGGGGTTTGGCCTGATAGAAATTAAATTTCTGTATAAACCCAAGTGGGCCAGAAATCACTCACTGGATTAGGCTGGTCATGGTATGTCACATTGAGCAATGGTGGCCATCTTGGCTGTTAGATGAAATTACCTTTAGCAATCCTGAATCTGCATGTTCCCTTGATGCTACCTCTCAAGTTTCTCAACAGCTCAATCCAACGAAGGATTCAGGAGACGAAATTGATGCAGAGTGGAGGGTTCAGTGCACTAGATACTGTAAGAGGGAATTTTGTCCTGTCTTTGATTCATGGATATCAGAATGGAATGATTTTAAACCCTCTGCATCTGCACAGTGCCCCGATGCCTCCCATCAAGTTTCAGCTCAATCCAAGATGTCCTTTGAAGAATATTAAGATGGGCACAATGGCAGCCATCTTTGATACCAGAATGCAAGGATTTTAACTATTCTGAATCTCTATGTTGCACTGATACCTCCAATCATATTTCAGCTCAATTAACATTTCAGTTTGGGAATTGTCCCTTAAAAATTTCAAGATGGGGGCTATAGTGGCCACCTTAGATACTGGACTGCAGCAGACCATGGTCCCCTGAGAACCCAAACAAATAAGGGTAGTTGCTCAGAGAACCATTAAATTGGACAACTTGGATTTGGTGCTTTCAAGGAAGTCCATTGTAACTGAGGAATCCAAAATGGGTGATGGTCAACCAAGAGTAATCATATATATATACTTTGTAGTACTAGAGTCCCAGATGCTACATACCTAGTTTCAAGGCAATCCATCCAGTGATACTGGAGAAGAAGATTTAAGGTTTTTACCATATGTGGGCATGGCAGCCATCTTGGTCATGTGACTTGGACCACTTGAATAAAATTTCATTCTCTCATCCCACATAGACTTCATAAGAAACATATCTTTCATTAGCCTATTAGTTTCTTACAAAAATGACTTTAAATATATTACATGATAGTGACCTTTAGCCAAGGTTAATAAATGACCTTGACTTTTAGCATTCACCAGGCTTTAAGTTAACTGTATTTCCATGTCACAAACTACAACAGCAGCAGAAATATGTACTATTTCAGCTTTTGAAAAAATCTAAGGGACCAAATTTAATCTTGCGGTAAAATGGTGTCATCATTTATGTAAACTTTCTAGTACTAGAGTCCCAAATGCTAAATACCTGATTTCAAGACAATCCATCCAATAGTTCTGGTGAACAAGATTTTTCAAAGGTTTTTTACCATGTATGGGCATGTTGGCCATGTGACCTAAACCATTTGAATATAATTTCATTCTTCCATCCCATATAAGCTTCATATGAAATGTAAGTCTTATTAGCCTAACAGTTTCTAAGAAAAAGTACTTTAAATACAATGAATCAACATGACCTTTGGCTAAGGTTGATAAATGACTTTGACTTTAGCATTCACTGAGGTTGAATCTAATTGTATTTTCATATCATAAACTATAATAGCAATAGAAAAATGCACTATTTTCCTATTCAAAAGTCTTAAGGGACCAAATTTGACCTTGCCATAAAATAGGTCAAGGTCAACCTAGGCTCATCATTTATATAAACTTTGTAGTATTAGAGTCCCAGATGCTACATATCTAATTTGAAGCCAATTGGTCTACTGGTTCTGGAAGAAGAAGATTTTTTTAGGTATTTACCATATATGGGTGATGACCATGTGACCTGGACCAAATGTATAAACTTTCTTTCCTCCTCTGCCTGGAGACTGCATATGAATTTAACTGAAACTGGCCCAGTAGTGTCTGAGGAGAAGTCCTTTGAAAATGTTGACAGACAAAGAACAAGGGAAGCTACTATCCTATAAGCTCCCCATGAGCCCTTGGCTCAAGGGAGCTAAAAATTCTGAATATCCATGTTGCCCCCATGCCTGACATGAAGTTTCAGCTCAATCTGACTGAAATTTCAGTTCAGGAGCAGGTGTTTTTTTTGTTTTTGTTTTTTAATTCAGATTTTTATGGCCTTTTCAAGAATATTTCACTTATATCAAGCCACTCGTTCATCAGAGGTGGGGGGAAAACTGGAGCTTGGAGAAAAGCCACCTGGCCATCCGTAAGCTGACCTTATCTTTAGATATCAAAACTAAACCATTTTAACAATTCTGAATCTCCATGTCACCTAGAAGCCTCCAATCATGTTTCAGCTTAACCCAAATTTTGGTTCGAGATGAGACGTCATTTGAAGAATTTCAAGATTGACACCATGGCGGCCATCTTGGATATTGGGACGGAACTATTTTAGCATTTCTGATTCTCATGTTGCACTAATGCCTCTCATCAAGTTTCAGCTAAATCCCACTTTTGGTTCGAGAGGAGATGTCATTTGAAGAATTTCAAGATGGACATCATGGCAGCCATCTTGGATATCGGGACAGAATGATTTTAGCAATTCGGATTCTCTATGTTACACTGATGCCTTGCACCAAGTTTCAGCTCAATCTGACTTTTGGTTCTGGAGATGTCATTTGAAGAACTTCAAGATGGCCACCATGGTGGCCATCTTGCACATTGGGAGGGAACGATTTTAGCAATTCTGAATATCCATGTCGCCCCAATGCCTCCCATGAAGTTTTGGCTCAATCCGCCTTTCTGTTTGGGATGATATGTTGTTTGTTTTTGTTTGTTTGTTTTGGGTTTTATTGCCCTTTCGACCCTATGTCACAAAGATGCCTCCCATCAAGTTTTAACTCAATCTGACTTTTTGTTTGAGTGGAGATGTTGTTTTAGGAAGATGGCCCCCATGGCGGCCATCTTGGATATCCCAATATAACCATTTAACAATTTTGATTCTCATGTTGCCCCAATGCTTCCCACAAAGTATCAGCTCAATCCAACCTGTGGTTTGGAGGAGATGTTAAAAATGTGAAAAGTTAACAATGGACAACAGGCCATTTTGCTCCAGAAAAGCTAATAAGATATGTAGGTGTACAAAAAAAAAAAACACGAAAAAAAAACACAAAACAATAACAACAATGTATGTGTAAAAAGTGCTCCGAACCCCCCCCCCCCCCCCCAAAAAAAAAACAACCAAGAAAGATGTGTTTGTGAAACACAAAAATGTCCCCGGCTGTAGTAGGTCACAGGTCAAATTTTTTTGTATGAGTGGGAAACCCTTGTCACAGGGAACCTACATGAAGGCTCTATCTCAAACAGTTCAAAAGTTAATAATGTTCTTTAAAGTAGGTAACAGGCCAAGGTCACAGATGTCAAATTTTTGTATGAGTCAGAAGCCCTTGTCACAAGAAACTTACATGCCAAATATGAAGGCTCTATCTCAAACGGTTCAAAAGTTATGACAAAAGTTGTTCTTTTTTTTCTTTAAAGTTGGTCACAGGTCAAGGTCAAGATCATTTTTTGTATGAGTGGGAAAGCCATGTCGCAAGGATCTATAATGATAAATATGCAGGCTCTATCTTAAACGGTTCAAAAGTTATGACCAACGTTTTTTTGTTGTTTTTTTTTCTTTAAAGTAGGTCACAGGTCAAGGTCAAGGTCACAGGTCAAACTTTTTTGTATGAGTGAGAAGTCCTTGTCACAAGGATCTTACTTGCCAAATATGAAGGCTCTGTCTCAAACGGTTCAAAAGTTGTGACCAATTTTAATAATTTATTTAAAGTAGGTCACAGGTCAATGTCAAGGTCACAGGTGTCAAATTTTTTTTGTACAAGTCAGAAGCCCTTGTCACAAGAAACGTACATGCCAAATATGAAGGCTTAATCTCAAACATTTCAAAACTTATGACAAAAGTTATTTTTTTCTTTAAAGTAGGTCACAGGTCAAGGTCAAGATCAGAGGTCAAATTTTTTTGTATGAGTGAGAAGGCCATGTCGCAAGAAACCTACAAGTCAAATATGCAGACTCTATCTTAAACGGTTCAAAAGTTATGACCAATGTTACTTTTTTTTCTTTAAAGTAGGTCACAGGTCAAGGTCAGGGTCACAGGTCAAATTTTTTTTGTATGAGTGAGAAGCCCTTGTCACAAGAGTCCTACATGCCGCTTATGAAGGCTCTGTCTCAAATGATCAATGTTATTTTTTTCTTTAAAGTAGGTCAGCGGTCAAGGTCAAGTTCATAGGTCAATTTTTTTTTGTATGAGTGGGAAGCCCTTGTCACAATGAACCTACAAGCGAAACATGAAGGCTCTATCTCAATCAGTTCAAAAGTTATGACCAATGTTAAAGTTGTCCGACAAACGAACAAACAAACAAACCAACAGATATGGCAAAAACAATATGGCCTCCCTATCGCTACTGGGGACATATAAAGCCTATCTACCGACCCCTTTTTTTTTTCATTTAATAGGAAATAGTTTGTTTATGGGCCCTTTATACTTACTGACAACATCTTTTCTCATCGCTGTCTTTTCAAGAACAATATTGCAGTTTCTATTATCTGAAAAAAAGGGAAAGAGGCACAATATTTTGAAACAACTAGACAAAGTGCCCAGTAGGGGCACAGATACCCCCGGCCAGTGCTATGGCTTCTTTTTAAAGAATCCCCTCGAGTGCTGCTTTTTTTCTAGATGAACAAACAAAATAGCTTTGAGTTAAAAGGCATATTAATAGACACCATCATAACATTACAAATATCAAACAATCACTTTGAAAGTCTTGACATTTGAAAAACAATATGTATGTGACCTTGAGCTCAAAGTCATGCACAAGTGTGGGGACGGTGCTGTGTAAAAGTTTACATAGATATCTACCACAATATGGTAAATATCAGTGAAATCCATCAAAAGGTTTTGATAAAGAAAATACCTATCCAATTAATATTAAGGGCAAAATCACTGGACCATGAAATATAGGTCACAGTGACCTACATTTATTTTGGGTTTAAATATTGGGTCATACTGAATCATTATCCAATAGTATGATGATAAAATTTCACATGGTCTTGAAAATATATGACAAAATCACTGTACCATGAAATATACGTCACAACAACTTACATTTATTTGTGGGTTGAATGCCAGGTGATACTGGCTTATAATCTGAAAGCACCAACATTAATCAAGATATGATAAAATCACTGAAACATGAAATATAGGTCACAATGACCTACATTTAGTTTGGGGTCAAACATCAGGTCATACTGACTTACAATCCCAAAGTATCATGTTCATACATCAAGCAGTGATCCAGATATAAGGCAAAATCACTGGACCATGAAATATGGGTCATAGAGACCTATATTTATTTGGGGTTCCAATATTGGTTCATACTGACCTATTATTCAATAGTATGATGATACCATATCATATGGTCTTGAAGATATAAGACAAAATCACTGGACCAAAAATATAGGTCATAACAACTTACTTTTATTTGTTGGTCAAATGCCAGGACATATAGAATCATAATTTGAAAGTATCATCTTCATACAACAACATTACTCAAGATCACTGAACCATGAAATATAGGTCACAATGACTTTTATTTTGGTTTGGAGTCTAGGTTATTCTGACTCACAATCCCAAAGTATCATGTTCATACATTAAACAGTTATCCAGATATAAGGCAAAATCAATGGACTATGAAATAAAGGTCACAGTGACTTGCATTTATATTGGGGTCAAACATCAAATCATACGGACTCACAATCCCAAAGTATCATGTTCATACATCAAACAGTAATCCAGGTATAAGGCAAAATCAGTGGACATGAAATATAGGTCACAGTGACCTACATTTATTTGTGGTTCAAATACTGGGCCATACTGACACAATATCCAATAGTATGATGATAACATATCACATGGTCTTGAAGATATAAAGCAAAATCACTGGACCATGAAATATAGGTCACAATGACCTACATTTAGTTTTTGGTCAAACATCAGGTCATACTGACTCAGAATCCCAAAGTATCATGTCCTTACATCAAACCGTAATCCAGATATATTCCCTGACAATTCCCTGACCTTGAAAAAAAATTTAATTTCTCTGACGCGTGGGAACCCTGTATAAGGCAAGATCACTGGACCATGAAATAGAGGTAGCAGTGACCTACATTTATATTGGGGTCAAACATCAAGTCATACTTACTTATAATCCCAAAGTATCAAGTTCATACATCAAACAGTTATTAAGATATAAGACAAAATCACTGGACTATGACATATAGGTCACAGTGACCTATTTTTGGTTTGGGGTCAAATATCAGATCATACTGACTCACAATCCCAAAGTATCATGTTCATACATCAAACAGTAATCCAGATATAAGGCAAAATCACTGGACCATAAAATAAAGGTCCCAGTGTCCTACATTTATATTGGGTCAAACATCCGGTCATACTGGCTCTATGGTAGGGGCAGGAAAAATTAATAATGAAAGGGTTTCATAAACATAGCTATGTAAGCATAAATACAAACAATTATGAAATAATCTCTTAGTCCGTGACCTTGACCTTCAAGCCCCTGGGTAGGGATGGCACTGGAGAAAAATTTAGACACATACCTACCATCATGCCAAATATAAATGAATCTCATGGAAAGGTTTTGATAAAAAAGCTATATAAACTTGAACAGAAAAAAAAATGATTTTTTTTTATGAAAATTCTAAGTCCATGACCTTGACCTCAAGGTCAGGCCCCAGGGTGGGGATGGTGTTGATAAAAACTTTATACCTATATCTACCTACAGGCCAAATATGAATGAAATATATGAAAGGGTTTTCATAATATGAGGTCATATAAACTTTAACCCTGTGACGGAAAGACGAACGAACGTACAAACAAATGAACGAGCAAACTAACATACGTACAAACGAAAGGAAAGACGAAAACTATATACCTCCTCGACATACGTCGGGGGTATAATAAATAATTCAGAATTAAATTATTTTTATTACAGGATATGTAAATGACATAAAGGGCTAAAGATGTCACAGCTAAAGGAAGTAATTAGTGTCAATGACTTAAGACATTTCTATTTTCAGCTCTGGCAAGGATCTTCATTTAGCTCTAGCAGCCATGTAGTTCAATGCAGCAGAACCATTTTCGCTATTTCAGTAGGGTGTCACCAAGATGTTTCAATGAAATTGGCCAAAGGGAGCTAAACCCTTAGCTATTTTGGAAAAGGGTGATCTAAGAAATATTTCTGTGAAGTATCAATGAAATTGGACCAAAGGTATATAGGAGGAGTTGACATTTAAAAGTTTTTCTACAATAAGCTCTGGCAGCCATCTTGTTCATTGGAGCAGAACCACTTTTGCTATTTCTGTATAGGCTCATCTAAGCCGCATTCCTTTGATGTTTGAATTACACTAGACCAAAAGAAAGAGTTGTCATTCAAAAACTTTCTATTTTTAGCTGTTGTGGTCATCTTACTCATTTGACTGGCATCTTGTTTATTGAACCATTTTAGCTCTTTTGGAAGAGGGCCACCTAATTATCATTCCTGTGAAATTTCAATGGTTTAGGAGGAGTAATCATTAAAATGTTTTTCTACTATAAGCTCTAGCAGCAACTGTGTTCATTGGAGCAAAACAGTTTTAAATATATTGAAAAATGGATTAAATACACATGTATATTGAAAAGCAACATTCCTGACAAAGTAATAGGACGAGGTGTCATCCAGCCAAAGAAGGCTTCAGAGGAGGTAATCTGACAAAGCAGATTGACTAAGAAGGATGGTGAATGGACAATGACAGCCAAAGGATGGTGAATGGACAATGACAGCCAACAGACCATATGCATCTTCTAAGCACCTTTGGATATGTACTACAAGAGGGCCATGATGGCCCTGGATCGCTCACCTGATCCATAGAGTAACAAGTGGGACCTGGGGAGGGCCATTATTAACCCCAGGGCTATAATGTGCATTATGTTGAGAGACGTCTAAAAAGGTAAAGCTTCATACCAAATATCAAAAAGGCTATAATTTGAACAATCTTGGCAAAGGTCCACTAGATGAAGCTACACACCAAATATCAAAGACCTGGGCCTTGTGGTTTCAGAGAAGACGATTTCTTTAAAGATATTCCCTACATAAGCCTATGTAAAACCAAATGACTCCGGGGCGGGGGCATTTTTGGCCACAGGGATATAATTTAAACAATCTTGATAGAGGTCCATTAGATGAACCTTCACACCAAATATCAAAGAAATGGGCCTTGCTGTTTCAGAGAAGATTTTCAAAGATTATCTCTATATAAGTCTAAGTAAAACCAAAGGGCCCCAGGGCGGAATTTGTAGCCCGAGGGCTATAATTTGTACAATCTTGGCAGAGGTCCACTAGATGAATTTTCACACCAAATATCAAAGACCTAGGCCTTGTGGTTTCACAGAAGAAGATTTTTAAAGATTTTCCCTATATAAGTCTATGTAAAACCAAGAGGCCCAGAGGCAGGGGCATTTTGGGTCTTAGGGCTATAATTTGAACAATCTTGATAGAGGTCAACTACATGAAGCTTCATACCAAATATCAAAGACTTGCGCCTTGCGGTTTCAGAGAAGAGGATTTTTAAAGATTTTCCCTATATAAGCCTATGTAAAACCAAAAGGCCCCGGGGCGGGGGCATTTTTGGCCCCAGCACTATAATTTGAACATTCTTGGTAGGGGTCCACTAGATGAAGCTTCATACCAAATAGCAAAGACCTGGGCCTTGCAGTTTCAGAGAAGAAGATTTTTAAATATTTTCCCTATATAAGCCTATGTATTACCAAAGGGCCCCGTGGTGGGGGCATTTTTGGCCCCAGCACTATAATTTGAACAATCTTGGTAGGGGTCGACTAGATGAAGCTTCATATAAAATAGCAAAGACATGGCGCTTGCAGTTTCAGAGAAGAAAATTTTTTAAGATTTTCCCTATATATAAGCCCATGTAAAACCAAAGGGCCCCGGGGTGGGGGCATTTTTGGCCCCAGCACTATAATTTGAACAATCTTGGTAGGGGTCCACTAGATGAAGCTACATACCAAATAGCAAAGACCTGGGCTTTAGGGTTTCAGAGAAGAAGATTTTTAGAGATTTTCCCTATATAAGCCCATGTAAAACCAAAGGGCCCCGGGGCGGGGGCATTTTTGGCCCCAGCACTATAATTTGAACAATCTTGGTAGGGGTCCACTAGCTGATGCTGCATACCAAATATCAAAGACCTGGGCCTTGTGGTTTCAGAGAAGAAGATTTTTAAAGATTTTTCCTATATAATCCTATGTAAAACCAAAGGGTCCCGGTGTGGGGGCATTTTTGGCCCCAGCACTATAATTTGATCAATCTTGGTAGGGGTCCACTAGATGAAGCTTCATACCAAATAGCAAAAACCTGGGCCTTGCGGTATCAGAGAAGAAGATTTTTAAAGATTTTCCCTGTATAAGCCAATGTAAAACCAAAGGGCCCCGGGGCGGGGGCATTTTTTGCCCCAGCACTATAATTTGAACAATCTTGGTAGGGGTCCACTAGATGAAGCTTCATACCAAATATCAAAGACCTGGGCTTTGTGGTTTCAGAGAAGAAGATTTTTTAAGTTTTCGATGAAAAAATCTATTTTTGGCTCCTGTGACCCAGATGTGCAACGGACCGGAACCATTTGAACAACTTTGAAAGGGGACCACCTAAGGATCATTGCTGTGAAGTTTGGCCAAAATCGGATCAGTGGTTTAGGAGGAGATGTTGTTTGAAGAAAAGTTTACGCACACACGCACGCACACACGCACGACGGACAAAAAGTGATCACAAAAGCTCACCTCGTCACTACGTGACAGGTGAGCTAATAAAAACTATCAAACAAGCTTATATTACCTCTAGCTGTAAAATCCTCAGCTGTAAGAACTTCATCAGTGACAATAAAATTACTTCCAGGTTCTTCCTTCTGTACTACCTGAAATGAGGAATGCCAAAGTTTTGAAAAATCATGGGACATTTCCAAATTTTATCAATAAAAGTGACTGATAACAAGACTGAGAGGGACAGAGTATCTTGAACTGCTTATCACAAGTCTGTAATTTGCAAGAAATCAAGGGCAAGTGACAAATACATTTAACACATGATGATCACAGATTTTTAATCAGTAATTTCCCTGTTTAAACAATGTTATCAACATTTTTGAATGCAGATTCTGAAAAGCTAATATCTATCTTTGAGCTTAAACAGAACTTTCTCCCAATACTCTGTTTCAGTCAATACTACTTAAGTTGTCACTCTGTTCCAGTCAATACCATATTTCTGATATGCTAAACCCCTCCGTTTCAATGCGTATCTCATTTGTTAACATTTTCCCAAGAAGGTAGACTGAGCTCTCAGCTTACATAAATTCACTGTGAAATTTGTGCCCTTTTCTGCTGAAAATCGGCTAACCAGTCTAGATTAGTCACAAGCATCTTGGTCTATTAGAGACTTGTTGATCAAGTCTAAACTAAAGACAGTTTGCCCCAAATGAAACCAGAGGACCACTGGCTTTGGTTTCTGAGAAGAAGATTTTTGAAGGCTTTTTTACTATGGCAGCCATCTTGGTCATGTGACCTAAACCATTTCATCAAACTTCTGTTCCTCTGACCATTGGCATAAAACAGGTCAAGGTCATCCAGGGGTCATCATTTGAACAAACTATGATTGGCTTGAGTCCCAAATGCTACATAGCAAGTTTCAGGAAAATCAACCAACTGGTCCTGGAGAAAAAGATTTCTGAAGGCTGTTTTCCCTTATATGGGCATGGTGGCCATATTGATCATGTGACCAAAGTCATATAATCAATTAATTTTCATTTCCTTGTTCCTAAAAGCTTTCAGATGAAATCTGGTTACAAATTGAAATGGCCCAGTAGTTGCTGTGGAAAATAAGTTTTAATTTTCATATCTAAATGACCTTTGACCAAGGTCAAAGAATAACCTTGATCTTGAATACTCATGTAGTTTAATTTACTCCTTTAGCTAACTGCATCTACCAATTTTCAGATCAGAAACTGCAATGTGCTTGGGGCAAGTTCTGCCAACTACTCCCCCTTCTCACCAACCGCAATCTGCCACTTCTGACCAGAGGTCGAGTGTATTCATCATGTTTAAGGAGTGTGTGGCTGCATGCAGCAGAGACTTGGGCCATGACAGTAGCTACACTGAACCGCCTGCGGCGTAATGACCGCGCAATGATCCGTTGGATCTGTAATATCAAGGCAAAGGATGAAGTCAGCTCAGACTCCCTTCTCTCAAAGCTTGGCATCAAAGACTTGGATATGGTGCTCCGCACCAGTAGAATGAGGTGGTTTGGACATGTAGAGCGAAGCACAGGTTGGATTGCTAAGATACGCACTGAATGCATCTTATCATAAGGAACAAGAATATATATGGTTGAGGGGTGGGGATCTAGTTGGTTTCTGAGATATTTGGCCTTTTATAAAGTGGAGCGGGTGGGACATGGCCCCGGCACATACCGGGTGTCACTGAATGCGTCTTCTCATAAGGAACAAGAATATATATGGTTTAGGGGTGGGGATCTGAATGGTTTCTGAGATATGTGGCCTTTTATGAAGTGGAGGGGCTGAGGCATGGCCCCGGCACATCCCGGGGGACCACCAGGTTGGTTTTGTTTGTTTGATTTAAGGTTTAGCGTCCCCGTCAACACTGTAAAGGTCATTTTGGAGACGTTGCTTCCAATTTTGTGGGACTTTTACCCGACCTTGAGATGAAATGACATCTCATGCCCTGTCGCCCAATGAAACCAATAGGGTTTATTAGCATGGACGGTCCGCCTCGCACCGCGGTTCCTGGACAGGCTTAGATCCTCTAAGCGGTTTACCAGTACTAGTGTGTGGGCCGGATTCAGCTCTGCGTGGAAGCATCGTGCAACCACCAGGTTGGTGTCACTGAATTCATCTTATCATAAGGAACAAGAATATATACAGTTTTGGGGTAGGGATCTGAACAGTTTCTGAGATATGAAGTGGAGGGGGTGGGGCATGGTGCAGGTCCACCCAGGGGACCCCCAGGTTTGTGTCACTGAATGCGTCTTATCACAAGGAACAAGAATATATATGGTTTGGGGGTGGGGATATGAATGGTTTCCAAGATATATGGCCTTTTATGAAATGGAGGGGGTGGGGCATGGCCCAGGCACCCCCTTGGGGACCCCCAGATTGGCATAAAAGCAAATGGCTGATAGGGGATTACTAAAGGAACATTTCTATAAAAGTTTTGTTAAAATATCTGCAATGTCTTGGTAGTAAATGCCATTTTTCAATTTTCCCCATTATAAGTCAATGGAAACTCTAAGTTGCCATAGCAACAAAATTAATGAGGGGATTTTCATAAAAAACACAAACTTTCAATCCCCCAGTCCAATGAAGCTACAGATAAAATTTGGGCTCAATCAGCCCAGTGGCTTCAGAGGAGATGTCATTTAAAAGTGTTGATGTCAGACGTCGGACGACAGATGACGGACGACGACGACGACAACTGCCTATCCTATAAGCTCCCCCGGAGCCTTCGGCTCTGGTGAGCTAAAAATTTAGTGAGTGAAGTAACTCAACTCAAAAACTGAAAATGAGATTTTTCTCAGTTATTTAAATCTTTAGCGAGTGAAATACCCACATGTCTGAAAAATTATGTGTTGCTCTGGTTCCCAGTATTATGCAGATTCTTTCACTGACAACTGCCCATCTTGAATCAGTGCTACAGGAGACAAGAGGGCCCAGTAGGGCCCTAATTCGCTCACCTGAGTGTCACTGTCTCCAACCATTATCAGTTACTTCAACAAGAGTGTATTCCTAGCCTGAAACTATGTTTAAAAGTTGTCCAAAATGAGCTGTACAGGCCTTGGGAGGGAAGTGGTGGTGCTTGACACAGACAATAGAAAGTTTGTATTAAGGCCTGGGGAAATCCCAGGTGGAAAAAAGGTGCCTGACAGCAGCATGTTCACGTGTAAAGTTGTATATACCGGGGGGGGGGGGACACAACAAAATGGCATGGTGGCTTGAACAGGAATGTGGGAAGCAGGGGCTGCTTATGCTTGACAGAAGAATGGTGTAGGGGGATGGCAGGTTCACCAAAGGAACATGCCTGTGAAATTAGTACCGGTTAACTGCCCAGGAAAGGTGTGGTAAGGTTACCTGACTGCACTCAATATAATCCTCATGGGTTGAAAGGGCCATAAAACCCCCAAACAAACAAAAGAAACAGTTCTGCCAAATTATTTCAAAATCTGATAAGTAGTTTTTGAGGAGAAGCTTTTTAAAGATTTTGCCACTTATTAGTCTTTGCAAAACTACTGACCTCTGGGGTGGGGTCAATTTTGACCCAAAGGACCTAATTTTAACAATCTTGGTAGCGACCCATTAGATAAAGCTACATGCCAAATTTGGTAGCCGTAGGCCTAATCTTTGCATCATGAAGATTTTCAAGATTTTCACTATGTTAGTCTAAGTAAAACAAGTGACCTAAGGGTAGGGGCCATTTCTGACCATAGGCTATAATTTGAACAATCTTGGTAAAGCTCACTAGATGAAACTACATATCAAATTTGGTAGCCCTGGGCCTAATGGTTTCTGACAAGAAGATTTTTCAAGATTTTCACTATATAAGTCTATGTGAAATGAGTGACCCCTGATTAGGGGCCATTTTTGACCCCAGGGACAAAGTTTGAACAATCTAGGTAGAGGTCCATTAGACACATCTACATACCAAATTTAGTAACTCTAGGCTTTATGGTTTCAGAAAAAAAGACTTTTCAAGATTTTCCCTATATAAGCCTATGTAAAACTAGTGGCCCCCAGCAAGGGGCCATTTTTGACCCCAGGGCTATAATTTGAATAATCTTGGTAGAGGTCCGCTAGATGAACCTACATTCCAAATTTGGCAGCTCTAGGCCTTATGGTTTCTAACAAGAAGATTTTTCAAGATTTTCACTATATAAGTCTATGTAAAATTAGTGACCCCTGATTAGGGGCCGTTTCTGACCCTAGGGACATAATTTGAACAATCTTGGTAGAGGCTATAGGCCTTATGATTTCAGACGAGAAGATTTTTCAAGATTTTCACTGTATAAGCCTATGTAAACTAGTGGCCCCCAGCTAGGGGCCATTTTTGACCCCAGGGCTATAATTTGAACAATCTTGGTAGAGGTCCACTAGATGAACCTACATACCAAATTTAGTAGCCCTAGGCCTTATGGTTCCTGAGAAGAAGATTTTTAAAGAGTTTTACTATATAAGTCTATGTAAAACTAGTGGCCCCTAGGCAGGGGCCATTTTTGACCCCAGGGCTATAATTTGAACAATCTTGCTAGAGGTCCACTAGATACACCTACATACCAAATATGGTAGATCTAGGCCTTATAGTTTTGGACAAGAAGATTTTTAAAGATTTTGCTTATTGGTTGCCATGGCAACCATTATTGGTTGCCATGGCAACCAGAGTTCTACCTGAATTTCAAATCTTTGAACAACTTTCAGTTAGTACCTCCCAAGGATCATTCTTGTGAAGTTTTGTCCGAATTGGCCTAGTGGTTTAGGAGGAGATGTCAATTGTTGACAGACGATGGACGGACGACGGATGGACGCCGGAGTACTAGCCTACAGGAATAGCTCACTGAGCACATATGTGCTCAGGCGAGCTAAAAATGAGGACAGGAAAATATTTTCCGGATCAATCTCCACTAAAGGATGTTGCCAACACCTGCAGGTATCAAACCTGAGACCTCCTGATCACCAGTCAGACTGACCTTGGCTGGCAATGTATGTAGGTAAATATCCATACTTTTATGTACAAAGGCAAAACTACAGGCCAAACCGCATGCCTTTCTGCACTAAGTGGCTGGACACATCCTTTTTTGCTGTTGTCAATGTTTGCTCACCTTTGTCTCAGCTTTTTTGATTTTATCATTTGGCTTGAGCTTTATCAACTGTTGGTTTATATCACAATTACTGGAAGCTTGTTCTGTAACTTCCTCAATGTCCTTCACAATAACTGACTCTGAAAACAAAATAGAAAAAAATATCATTATCAAGAACCACAAAGGGAAATAACTCTTAACAGTTCTGGCACCATGGCCCCAATTTTCTTTCCCACAATACAAATAGTCATACTTGTTGTTTGTGCCAAATTTCAAGTTTCTAGATGTAGTAGTTGCTGAGCAATATTTGATGGAAAATTTCACAACAAAGGGACTTTACTCTATTTAACCTGCCCCTCCAGCCATTATTCCGATATCACACCTGCAGTGCATAAAGGTGCAAAAAGGTATAGGATCATAATCAGACAAAGGGTTAAGAAGTTATTCAGAAAAATTCACATTTCATTATCAAGAATCACAAAGGGAAATAACTCTAACAGTTCTGGCCTCTTGGCCTCAATTTTCTTTCCCATGATATAACTAGTCATATGTGTCATTTGTACCAAATTTCAAGTTTCTAGGTGTAGTAGTTCCTGAGATATCTTTGACAGAAAATTTCATTAGCAAGAACCATAAGAGGGAATAATTCTAACAGTTCTGGGCCCATGGCCCCAATTTTCTTTCCCACAATACAACTAGTTATACTTGTCATTTGAACCACATTTCAAGTTTCTAGATTTAGTAGTTCCTGAGAAATCTTTGACGAAAAATTTCATTAGCAAACATCACAAAGGGAAATAATTCTAACACTTCTGGACCCATGACCCCAATTTTCTTTCTCACAATACAATTTATCATACTTGTCATTTGTCAACAAGAGGGCCATAATGGTCCTATATATTACCCACCTGAATTTATTATGAAAACTGCAGGGTAACTAGTGTCCACAATGTTTATCTAAAGGTCTCTAGAAGGTTGAAAAGCAATTTGACCTAGTGACATATTTTGACCAACATGACCCATATCCAAACTTGACTGTGATATCATCAAATCAAACATTCTGGTAATGTTTCATGAAGATTGAAGCAAAACTCTCACCTACAGAGGATGAACAAGGTTTTAAAGCAATATGACCTAGTGACCTAGTTTTTGACCAGACATGACTCGTATTTGAACTTTATCTATATATCAAGTCAAACATTCTGGTAAAGAGTCATGAAGATTGCCACAAAAACTGTGGCCTCTAGAGGGTTAATAAGATTTTAACTAGAACTGTCAGAGAATCTTACTATACCCCGCTATATAATAAAAGCCTTGGTAGCAATCCCACTATATAGAAAGTAACTTCCAATATGCAGACTAAATTTGGCTCATAACAAATCTTTGACAATTTCTTTAAAAAGACAGAAAAAAAGGATAAATAATGAGAAAAGAAAGAGGTGAAACATGGAAGTGTTTCCCACAATACAAAATCTCATACCTAAGCTGTGCACCAAAATTGAGTTCTACCTGCAATAGTTCATGAGATACCTCTGATGAAAAATTTCCCTAAAGGTTACTATGCAACCCAGATAAACTTCAAATACAGATTTTATTCTTTATTTACTTCACTGCAGCTGGTGTTGTGCCGTGTGGAGGCTGTAAAAAGTCTCCCCGTACATCATCATAGTGCAGATTTTATACTTTGTTCTTCATCCTTTGAGATCTTTGTGCATCTTCTGAGAACTTCCAAATTTAGTAATGGTTTAGACTCAACTAACTAAACCACTGTTTCTGCTTATTTTGGACGTATTTTGATAACTATCACGGTCTTTCAAACGACTGTCCCTTTGAAATTTTTTTATGAAATTTCAGCACACTTTATCATTGGTTTTCATTACCAAATTGTAACAGGGTTACTGATGAGGCTTTAGTAGCCGAAACTGTGCAGTCTGACCCACTTCAGATTTTTAGAATGTGTTCATTGTTCTTAAGGGATTCAGATTTTATTCTTTATTCATCATGTACCGGCATAGTTTCAGGAAACAAGTGACCAATGTTAAGGTCATCCTTGGAAAGGAGTGTGCATCACAGCATAGGCTGCTGGTTGGAGATTTCAGAATCTCCATCCCACCCCAACACAAGCGCAAGGAAAGAAGAACCAGTGTGGTAATTTTCTGTGAGTTTCCTATATATAAAATTTCAAGACTCTTCATTTGTTTTGATGACTGATGATTATACAGTACCTGGTAGCTCTTCGTGTTTTCCAGTCAATTTCTGTTTTGGATTAAAAGGCCCATAGGATACATATATTTCTTGGACATCTTCTGTATCACTAACATCAGATAACTCTGAAAAACACAGAAAAATCAAAACCTGAAAGAACATGTCTGGTATGACATTGGAGGACTGACAATGGAGAAAAATATGAACAAGAAGACCATAATGGTCCTATATCACTCACCTCAGCTGAAGGATTTGAATCCTTAATATTGAAGTTTCACACAACAGACTGTTTTAAGATTGTTCTATATAGTGCCAGGACTGTCCTATATGGAGAACCAATGTGGTTAATTGTAAGCAGTGCATTATGTTTCAGTAAGGCGCAGTGGTGAGTGATTAGAGCATTTGATTTCAGAGATGATGGTAGCATTTTCGAATCCCTCTTGGATCAACGACTGAAAAACTCACACTGTCCACCCAGCAGTTATGGATACCTGGTTCATTTCAGGGAAGGGTAAAAGCAGCAAACTGAGAGGATTGGGCCCGCCTTTCATATCTGTTGCCTAAGACACAGTAAAGCACTAACACCCCATTGCACTACGGCCAATAAGCTATTAGACATTTTTACCATTTACCTTTGTGTTTCACACAAAAACAATTTCGCTATACAAGTCTATCTGCAACAAGTGACCTTAAGACAGAGCCATTTTTGACATCAGGGTCATAATTCGAACAATCTGGGTAAAAGTCCACTAGATGAAGCTACATATACAAAATGACAAAGGTTTGGGCTTTTAAATTCAGACTAGAATTGTGTCCCCAGGATATGGATGACCCCGCCATATGACACTGGACACAGAAATGAGTGTTATGGTCCCCTAAGTTTTGAGAAACAAGAGGACCATGATGGTCCTATATCGCTCACCTGAGCTAAGAGATATGAAGCTATGTACCAAATATCAAAGGCCACAATGACCTTGAGACCAGGACCCTGAACATCAAACTTGATGAGATATTATAATACCAAACATTTGTGTGAAGTTATATCAAAATCCATCAATAAATGTAGGCCCCAGAGTAATGACAAAGTTTTCCTAAAAATAGCCACACTGACCTTGACCTTGAGCCCAGACCCGGAAAGTCCAACTTGCTGGAGATGTCATTATACCAACATTTGTGTGAAATTATTTTAAAACCCATCAAGGTTTTCCCTACATAAGTCTAAATAAAACAAGTGACCCCTTGGGCGGGGCCATTTTGACCCCAAGGGCTATAATTTGAACAACTTTGGTAGAGGTCCACTAGACAAAGCTACATACCAAACAGTGATTTTTTTACAAATTTTCAACTATGCGTCCTGGGACTCGCTCAACCAAAAAACTGCGCGTCCCAAATCTGGAAGTATGAGTCCCAATATTTGGAGGGAAAAAAAGGAAGTACAGAAAAGATGGGTTCAGCATAAAATGCCATTCTTCATAGTTAAAAATAATGCGGTCTAGTATCTATTATTTGCAATGAACAGAATCAATCATCAACTAGTGTTGTTTACTGGCCCAAAGAAATCCTGCTAAAGTGTACGTTTTTAGTCTATTTTCCGTAATGTTTTCTACTTTCCTTTTCGATAAATGCGCACCGCAACATGTGCGTGAAATTTACTTCTGTGTATCTATAACAGTTCAATTATGACACTATTGTTAATCCCTGTCATATAATTACCAAGTAAACATGATTGCCCTGCGGTGCGTATCTTTCATTTCTGGCGATAAGCCAACTTGAACGAGGTGTGAAAGTATGGTCAAGTTATGTCTCTAATTTGCGTTTATTCCCCAATCAATGTGAAAATGATTTACTCGCACCTCAGACAATTAGCTACATCTAACGGTAGATGTATGCATTGTAAAAAGCGATCGTGAATGGTTATGTTTTGGCGCCAAATAGCAGACGCTCGGCCTGGTGGGAAAAGTCGAACGCTGTTGTTGGAGCTGCTTGGGATAATTCGGGGGCTGTGCAAAGCGCTGTTTTCTATCCACCTCCATTTACAACCGTTTAGCTATCGAGAAAATATTTTTGTACCGGTTCCAAACATTTTTTTAAGAACGGGATACAGCCAATTAAAAAAACCACTGGCATTAACACGTGCGGGGTTGCTTGCATCGGATGACGTCATTTGACACATTTACCGATCACATGCAGAAAAATGGTAGAGTTGGTTTGTGGGCGGCGATTTGGATGGCGGAAAACTTCGCATTGAACTTTCTTGTGTGAAAGTTTGGGCTCATTTTGGATGGAGGGGATTCTCATCTTGTGGTTGGATCATTAAATTGTACCTGTATCCATTTTTCGGTGACTCGTTGGGCAGTTGAAGGTTCGGTAAAAGTTCGGTATTTTATCACTTCCGGCGATATTTACAGCAGTGAAAACGAAAGTTGGATTTTTCGCCCATGAAATATTTGCGTCCGACGGACGCACATATTTTATGATCGTGCGTCCTCAGTCCTATTTGTGCGTCCGGGACGCAGGACGCAGGGGTAAAAAAATCACTGACCAAATATCAAAGACCTGAGCCTTCTAGTTCCAGACAAGAAGATTTTGCAAGCTTTTCCCTATATAAGTCAATGTAAAACCCCCTGGGGCGGGAGCATTTTGGGCTCCAGGGCTACAATTTGAACAACTTCGGTAGAGGTCCACTAGACGAAGCTACATACCAAATATCAAAGACCTGGGCCTTCTGGTTCCAGAGGAGAAGATTTTTTTTAAAGCTTTTCCCTATATAAGTCTATGTAAACCCAGTGGTCCCCGGGGCGGGGTCATTTTGGGCTCCAGGGCAATAATTTGAACAATTTTGGTTGAGGTCCAGTAGACGAAGCTTCATACCAATTATCAAAGACCTGGGCCTTCGGGTTTCTGACAAGAAGATTTTTAAAGCTTTTTCCTTTATAAGTCTATGTAAAGCCAGTGAGCCCTGGGGTGGGGGGCATTTAGGGCTCCAGGGCTATAATTTGAACAACTTTGGTAGAAGTCCACTAGACAAAGCTACTTACCAAATATCAAAGACCTGGACCTTCTGGTTTCTGAAAAAGAAGATCTTTAAAGCTTTTCCCTATATAAGTCTATGTAAAACCAGTGGGCCCCGGGGTGGGGGCATTTTGGGTCCCAGGGCTATAATTTGAACAACTTTGGTAGAGCTCCACTAGACGAAGCTACATACCAAATATCAAAGACCTGGGCCTTCTGGTTTCAGAGAAGAAGATTTTTAAAGATTTCAGTTCAACAAGAGGGCCATAATGGCCCTGTTACGCTCACCTGAGATTTTTTACTGCCAAAATGGAATTCCAAAGTGAATGGAATTGACTGTTGTTTTACTGCATTTAACTGAGCAGAGGCAATTAGTTTACTTATAGTAGGTATCTCCATGCTTGCTCATGCAAGTATTCCAAATGAGATCATTCCAAGTCAAATGGCAGCTTTTGGAAACAAATGGAGCGGAACGAAAATAGCAAGACTTTTCTATTTTTAGCTCTGGTGGCCATCTTGTTTAACGGCACGGAACGAAAATAGCAATTTTGGAAGAGGGCAATAATATGAACAGGTCTGTGAAATTATTTTGAAATCTGGCCACTGATTTAGGAGGAAATGTTGTTTAAAGATTTTTCTATTTTTAGCTCTGGCGGCCATCTTGTTTAACGGAGTGGAACGAAAATAGCAATTTTGGAAGAGGGCAATAAGATGAACATCTATGTGAAATTATTTTGAAATCTGGCCATTGGTTTAGGAGATGTCGTTTAAAGATTTTTCTATTTTTAGCTCTGGCGGCCATCTTGTTTAATGGAGCGGAACGAAAATAGCAATTTTGGAAGAGAGCAATAATATGAACATGTCTGTGAAATTATTTTGAAATCTGGCCATTGGTTTAAAAGCAGATGTTGTTTAAAGATTTTTCTATTTTTAGCTCTGGCGGCCATCTTGTTTAACAGAGCGGAACGAAAATAGCAATTTTGGAAGAGGGCAATAAGATGAACATGTCTGTGAAATTATTTTGAAATCTAGCCATTGGTTTAGGCGATGTTGTTTAAAGATTTTTCTATTTTTAGCTCTGGAGGCCATCTTGTTTAATGGAGCGAAACGAAAATAGCAATTTTTGAAGAGGTCAATAAGATGAACAGCTCTGTGAAATTATTTTGAAATCTGGCCATTGGTTTAGGAGGAGATGTCGTTTAAAGATTTTTCTATTTTTAGCTCTAACGGCCATCTTGTTCAGTGGAGCAGAACTAAAATAGCAATTTTGGAAGAGGGCAATACGGTGAACATTTCTGTGAAATTATTTTGATATCTGGCCTGTGGTTTAGGAGGATATGTCAATTAACCAAATTGTTGACGACGGACGACTGACGACGGACGACGGACACAGGGCGATCACAATAGCTCACCATGAGCACGTTGTGCTCAGGTGAGCTAAAAATCTATTTTTAGCTCCAGTGACCTAGATGTGCAATGGGCCGGAACCATTTGAACAACTTTGAAAGAGGTCCAACTAAGGATCATTCCTGTTAAGTTTGGTCAAAATCCAATTAGTGGTTTAGGAGGAGATGTCGTTTGAAGAAATTGTTTACGCACGGACACACACACGCACGCACGACGGACGATGGGCGAAATGTGATCACAAAAGCTCACCTTGCCACTACGTGGCAGGTGAGCTAAAAAGAGGGCCCTAATTCGCTCACCTGAGTATACTGTCTCCAACCAGTATAAGTTACTTCAACAATTTAGTGCAACATAGTATATTGTTAAAGACTAACATCGTCTTCTCCATAGGACCATATAAAACCTGAAATATCTATGTTCAAAAGTCATCAAAAATGAATGTTTTCGGTGACATGCTGGAGATTTAAGAACTGAGGCCCACCCTGGATTCCCACAGGCCTATGAAATATTACAAGCCAGCATGCCATTGTCTGTGTCAAGCACCTGCATATACCATGGGAGTGTGTGTGGGGGGAGGGGGGGGGGCTGGTGCATGACAATGGCATAGCAAAACGGCATGATGCTGAATAGGCATGTGGGAAGCAGGGGGTGGGGTGGGGGATTTTGGGTAGAGGGTCATCTAAGGAACATGCCTGTGAACTTATTTCAAAATCCATCCACCAATTTAGGAGAACCTAAACATTTTGTTCTATTTTTAGCTCTGGTGGCCATCTTGTTCAGCTGAACAGAACAGTTGAGCAATTTAGCTAAAGGGTCATCCAAGGAAAAATTCTATGCAATTATTTCAAAATCTGTCTAGCCGTTTCAGAGAAGACATTTAAAGTAAAAGAAGACAACATACATATATGGAAAATTAGCGGCCATGTTTTTTTAAATCGCTTTGGCAGTGATTTTTTTACAAATTTTCATCTATGAGTCCTGGGACTCACTCAACCGAAAAACTGTGAGTCCCAAATCTGAAAGAATGAGTCCCAATATTTGGAGGAAAAAAAGGAAGAAAAAAAGATTGGTTGAGTGAATACCATTATTCATAGTTAAAAAAATGAATGTCTAAAATCTGTTATTTGCTTTTAGTAACATGAAATAAACAGAATCAATCATCAATTTGTGTTGTTCACTTGCCCAAATTTAAAGATACTTCTTGGAAATAAAATAAGACAAAGATCACCCAGCAGATAGTACAGTACTACACAATCTGTGCAGTGCTGGATTATTTGACTAGAAAGTAGAGTACTGAAGCATTTGCTTCTTGCAAATAAATGATGACTAGCTTCACACTTAAAGAGTACAGTACATATAATCATCATCCTTATCATAGGCTAGCCAACTATAGAGTTTAAGCCAGTGAGGCTGGAACACTGATTTTTGAAGGCGATTTAGAGTCAGACTTGGCTGATCCACATTCGGCAGACATTTCTGTTTTGTCATCATCTGATGTTTCCTGTGTTTGCTCAGTTGTCTGTCCTGCATCTTTAGCAAGAAATCCAGCTAAAGTGTACTGTTTTGAGTCTATTTTCCGACTCTTTTTCGGGGGCATGTTTTCTACTTTCGTTTTCGATGAATGCGCACCACAACATGTGCGTGAAATTTACTTCATGCACAATGCAGGTAAAATCCGGAACCGTTATCGACAAATGTTTCCTCCTGACTGGGACTCCAGCTATCTAAGGTATAAATACCTGTATCGATTTTTCGGTGTCTCATTGGGCAGTTGACGGTTCGGTGAAAGTGCGGTGTTTTATCACTTCCGCTAAACAGTGCAGAAGTAAATATTTACTGCAGTGAAAACGAAAGTCAGATTTTTCGCCCAGGAAATTTTTGCATCCAACGGCCGCACATATTTTATGATTGTGCATCCTCAGTCCTATTTGTGCGTGCCTGGACGCAGGACGCAGGGGTAAAAAAATCACTGCTTTGGCTTGAACAATTTTCACAGAAAAGAATTCAGCGGAAGGCTGTGTCGCACCTGCTTGGGGCAAGGTCAATGGGGCTGCATTATGACCATAAATTACAAATACAAAACTTTTCTCTCATGCATGTATAGCTGATGAGATCACAAGGGTCGATGTAAAATCTGTCAAAGTCACTGGAGTGTAAAGTATAGGTCAAGGTCACTGGATCAAGGTGCGTGGTGAGTGGGCAGGTCAAGGAGAAACATTATGCAAGGTTTGATGGTTCAGGTATCTATAGTTGATGAGATTGCAAGGGTCGACGTAAAATCTGTTTAAGTCACTGAGAGTGAAATATAGGTCAAGGTCACCAGTTCAAGGTGCGTGGTGAGTGGGCAGGTCAAGGAGAAACAGTATGCAAGGTTTGATGGTTCAGGCATCTATAGTTGATGAGATCACAAGGGTCGACGTAAAATCTGTCTAAGTCATTGGAGCGTGAAATATAGGTCAAGGTGCAAGGTGAGTGGGCAAGGAGAAACATTATGCAAGGTTTGATGGTTCCAGCATCTATAGTTGATGAGATCGCAAGGGTCGACGTAAAATCTGTTTAAGTCACTGAGCGTGAAATATAGGTCAAGGTCACCAGGTCAAGGTGCAAGGTGAGTGGGCAAGGAGAAACAGTATGCAAGGTTTGATGGTTCCAGCATCTATAGTTGATGAGATCACAAGGGTCGACGTAAAATCTGTCTAAGTCATTGGAGCGTGAAATATAGGTCAAGGTGCAAGGTGAGTGGGCAAGGAGAAACATTATGCAAGGTTTGATGGTTCAGGCATCTATAGTTGATGAGATCGCAAGGGTCGACGTAAAATCTGTCTAAGTCATTGGAGCGTGAAATATAGGTCAAGGTGCAAGGTGAGTGGGCAGGTCAAGGAGAAACATTATGCAAGGTTTGATGGTTCCAGCATCTATAGTTGATGAGATCGCAAGGGTCGACGTAAAATCTGTCTAAGTCATTGGAGCGTGAAATATAGGTCAAGGTGCGTGGTGAGTGGGCAGGTCAAGGAGAAACATTATGCAAGGTTTGATGGTTCAGGTATCTATAGTTGATGAGATTGCAAGGGTCGACGTAAAATCTGTTTAAGTCACTGAGCGTGAAATATAGGTCAAGGTCACCAGGTCAAGGTGCATGGTGAGTGGGCAGGTCAAGGAGAAACAGTATGCAAGGTTTGATGGTTCAGGTATCTATAGTTGATGAGATTGCAAGGGTCCAGGTAAAATCTGTCAATGTCACTGAAGCGTGAAATATAGGTCAAGGTCAACAGGTCAAGGTACGTGGTGAGTGGGCAGGTCAAGGTTTGATGGTTCAGGTATCTATAGTTGACGAGATGGCAAGGCTCAACGTAAAATCTGTCAAAGTCACTGGAGCGTGAAATATAGGTCAAGGTCACCGGGTCAAGGTGCGTGGTGAGTGGGCAGGTCAAGGAGAAACAGTATGCAAGGTTTGATGGTTCAGGTATCTATAGTTGATGAGATTGCAAGGGTCCAGGTAAAATCTGTCAATGTCACTGAAGCGTGAAATATAGGTCAAGGTCAACAGGTCAAGGTACGTGGTGAGTGGGCAGGTCAAGGTTTGATGGTTCAGGTATCTATAGTTGACGAGATGGCAAGGCTCAACGTAAAATCTGTCAAAGTCACTGGAGTGTGAAATATAGGTCAAGGTGACTGGGTCAAGGTGCATGGTGAGTGGGCAGGTCAAGGAGAAACAGTATGCAAGGTTTGATGGTTCAGGCATCTATAGTTGATGAGATCGCAAGGGTTGATGTAAAATCTGTCAAAGTCACTAGCAGGGTGTCCACAATTTGAGCAAAGCAAAATTCCCTGACTATTCCCAGACTTTTCCCTGACTAAAATCAATTTTCCAACTTTTTCGCATTTTACTCCACATTATAAGAACTGATTTTTCAAAACTCCGAGCGAGCGAAGCAAGAGAGGAAAAATTGCAATTTTTGGTCACTTGAAACATTTTTTTTGCTTGACATTTTATCGTTCATTGATTTGTAATTTCAAAACTCCCCGACTTTTGCTTAAATTCCAAAATTCCCTGACCAATTTCAAAATTCCCTGACAATTCCCTGACCTTGAAAAAATATTTTTTTCCCTGACTTTTTCCATGACCGCGGACATCCTGACTAGAGGGTAAAATATAGGTCAAGGTCACCGAATCAAGGTGCATGATGAATGGGCAGGTCGAGGAGAAAGATTATGCAAGGTTTGATGGTTCAGGCATCTATAGTTGATGAGATTGCAAGGGTCGACGTAAAATCTGTCAATGTCACTGGAGCGTGAATTATAGGTCAAGGTCACCAGTTCAAGGTGTGTGGTGAGTGGGCAGGTCAAGGAGAAATATTATGCAAGGTTTGATGGTTCAGGCATCTATATTTGATGAGATTGCAAGGGTCGACGTAAAATCTGTCTATGTCACTGAAGCGTGAAATATAGGTCAAGGTCACCAGTTCAAGGTGCGTGGTGAGTGGGCAGGTCAAGGAGAAACAGTATGCAAGGTTTGATGGTTCAGGTATCTATAGTTGATGAGATTGCAAGGGTCGACGTAAAATCTGTCTAAGTCATTGGAGCGTGAAATATAGGTCAAGGTGCGTGGTGAGTGGGCAGGTCAAGGAGAAACATTATGCAAGGTTTGATGGTTCAGGTATCTATAGTTGATGAGATTGCAAGGGTCGACGTAAAATCTGTTTAAGTCACTGAGCGTGAAATATAGGTCAAGGTCACCAGGTCAAGGTGCATGGTGAGTGGGCAGGTCAAGGAGAAACATTATACAAGGTTTGATGGTTCAGGTATCTACAGTTGAGGAGATCACAAGGGTTGACGTGAAATCTGTCAAAGTCACTGAAGCGTGAAATATAGGTCAAGGTCACTGGGTCAAGGTGCGTGATGAGTGGCAAAAGGAAACAAGAGGGCCATGATGGCCCTGGATCGCTCACCTGATCCATAGTGTAACAAGTGGGCCCCAGAGAGGGCCATTATTGGCCCCAGGGTTTTAATGTGCATAATGTTGAGGGAGGTCTTAAAGGTGAAGCTTCATACCAAACATCAACAAAGGCTATAATTAGAACAATCTTGGCAAAGGTCCACTAGATAAAGCTACACATCAAATTTCAAAGACCTGGGCCTTGCAGTTTCAGAGAAGAAGATTTTTTTTAAAGATATTCCCTACATAAGCCTATGCAAAACCAAATGGCCCCAGGGCTATATAAATCTATGTAAAAACAAAGGGCCCCGGCCCGGGGTGGGGGCATTTGTGGCCCCAGGGCTATAATTTGAACAATCTTGGTAGAGGTCCACTAGATAAAGCTCCATACTAAATATCAAAGGCCTTGGCCTTGCAGTTTCAGAGAAGATTTTTAAAGATTTCCCTATATAAGTCTATGCAAAACCAAAGGGCCCCGGAGCGGGGACATTTTTGGTACCAGGGCTATAATTTGAATAATTTTGATAGAGGTCCACTAGATGCAGCTTCATACCAAATATCAAAGACCCAGGCCTTGTGGTTTCAGAGAAGAAGATTTTTGAAGATTTTCCCCATGTAAGTCTATGTAAAACCATAGGGCCCCAGAGTGGGGGCATTTTTGGCCCCAGGGCTATAATTTTAACAATCTTGGTAGAGGTCCATTAGATGCAACTTCATACCAAATTTCAAAGTCCTGGGCCTTGTGGTTTCAGAGAAGATTTTTAAAGATTATCCCTATATAAGTCTATGTAAAACCAAAGGGCCCCGGGACGGGGCCACTTTTGGCCCCAGCACTATAATTTGAATCATCTTGGTAGGGGTCCTTTAGAAGAAGCTTCATACCAAATATAAAAGACCTAGGCCTTGTGGTTTCAGAGAAGAAGATTTTTAAAGATTTTCCCTATATAAGTCTATGTAAAACCAAAGGGCCCCTGAGCGGGGGCATTTTTGGCCCAAGGGCTATAATTTGAACAATCTTGGTAGGGGTCCACTAGATGAAGCTTCATACAAAATATCAAAGTCCTGGGCCTTGCGGTTTCAGAGAAGAAGATTTTTAAAGATTTTCCCTATATAAGGCCATGTAAAACCAAAGGGTCCCAGTCGGAGGCTTTTTTTGCCCCAGCACTATAATTTGAACAATCTTGGTAGGGGTCCACTAGATAAAGCTTAATTCCAAATATCAAAGTCCTGGGCCTTGCAGTTTCAGAGCAGAAGATTTTTAAAGATTTTCCCTATATAAGCCTATGTAAAACCAAAGGGCCCGGCGGCGGGGACATTTTTGGCCTCAGCACTATCATTTGAATAATCTTGTTAGGGGTCTTTTAGATGAAGCTTCATACCAAATATAAAAGACCTAGGCCTTGTGGTTTCAGAGAAAAGGATTTTTAAAGATTTTCCCTATATAAGTCTATGTAAAAACAAAGGGCCCCTGAGCGGGGGCATTTTTGGCCCAAGGGCGATAGTTTGAACAATCTTGGTAGAGGTCCATTGGATGAAGCTTCATTCTAAATATCAAAGTCCTGGACCTTGCGGTTTCAGAGAAGAAGATTTTTAAAGATTTTCCCTATATAAGTCTATGTAAAACCAAAGGGCCCCTGAGCAGGGGGATTTTTGGCCCAAGGGCTATAATTTGAACAATCTTGGTAGGGGTCCACTAGATGAAGCTTCATACAAAATATCAAAGTCCTGGGCCTTGCGGTTTCAGAGAAGAAGATTTTTAAAGATTTTCCCTATATAAGCCTATGTAAAACCAAAGGGCCCCAGGTGGAGGCTTTTTTTGCCCCAGCACTATAATTTGAACAATCTTGGTAGGGGTCCACTAGATAAAGCTTAATACCAAATATCAAAGTCCTGGGCCTTGCAGTTTCAGAGCAGAAGATTTTTAAAGATTTTCCCTATATAAGCCTATGTAAAACCAAAGGGCCCGGGGGTGGGGACATTTTTGGCCTCAGCACTATCATTTGAATAATCTTGTTAGGGGTCTTTTAGATGAAGCTTCATACCAAATATAAAAGACCTAGGCCTTGTGGTTTCAGAGAAAAGGATTTTTAAAGATTTTCCCTATATAAGTCTATGTAAAAACAAAGGGCCCCTGAGCGGGGGCATTTTTGGCCCAAGGGCGATAATTTGAACAATCTTGGTAGAGGTCCAATGGATGAAGCTTCATTCTAAATATCAAAGTCCTGGACCTTGCGGTTTCAGAGAAGAAGATTTTTAAAGATTTTCCCTATATAAGGCCATGTAAAACCAAAGGGCCCCGGAACGGGGGCATTTTTTGCCCCAGCACTATAATTTGAACAATCTTGGTAGGGGTCCACTAGATAAAGCTTAATACCAAATATCAAAGTCCTGGGCCTTGCAGCTTCAGAGCAGAAGATTTTTAAAGATTTTCCCTATATAAGCCTATGTAAAACCAAAGGGCCCGGGGGCGGGGACATTTTTGGCCTCAGCACTATCATTTGAATAATCTTGTTAGGGGTCTTTTAGATGAAGCTTCATACCAAATATAAAAGACCTAGGCCTTGTGGTTTCAGAGAAAAGGATTTTTAAAGATTTTCCCTATATAAGTCTATGTAAAACTAGAGTGTTCACAAGTTTTTTCTTTAATTTGACCTACTGACCTACTTTTTGACCCGAAAAGACCTTTATTCAAACTTAGCCAAGATATTGTCACAATGACCATTCTGAGCAAGATTAATGATTTAACCAAACTTGTGGCCTCCTGAGTATTCACAAGGTTTTTCTATGATTTGACCTACTGACCTACTTTTCAACCGGACATGACCCATATTCAAACTTGACCGAGATATTGTCATGATGATCATTCTGAGCAAGTTTGATTATGATTGGACCAAAATTGTGGCCCCTAGGGTGTTCACAAGGTTTTTATATGATTTGACCCGCTGACCTACTTTTTAACCCGATATGACCCATATTCGAACTGGACTGAAATATTGTCACAATGGTCATTCTGAGCAAGTTTCATGATAATTGGACCAAAACAGTGGCCTTCAGAGTGTTCACAAGGTTTTTCTATGATTTGACCTACTGACCTACTTTTTGACCGGACATGACCCATATTCGAACTTGACCAAGATATTGTCATGATGATCATTCTGAGCAAGTTTGATTATGATTGGACCAAAATTGTGGCCTCTAGGGTGTTCACAAGGTTTTTCTATGATTTGACCCGCTGACCTACTTTTTAAGCCGACATGATCCATATTCAAACTTCACTAAAATATTGTCACAATGATCATTCTGAGCAAGTTTGATGATGATTGGACCAAAATTGTAGCCTCTCGAGTGTTCACAAGGTTTTTCTATGATTTGACCTACTGACCTACTTTTTTACCCGACATGACCCAAATTCGAACTTGACCGAGATATTGTCATGATTATCATTCTGAGCAAGTTTGATGATAATTGGACCAAAACTGTGGCCTCTAGTGTGTTCACAAGAAAAAGTTTACGCACGGACGACGCACGACGGACGACGGACGACGCACGACGCACGACGCACGACGACGCCGGACATCTTACTGTCACAAAAGCTCACCATGACCTTCGGTCAGGTGAGCTAAAAACTTGACGCAAAAATTTGGCGCAAAATGTTAACATTCGTATGGACAGAGGCACGGACAGATGGAGGAAAAGACCCAGACAAAAACTATATACTCCGCAAAAATTTGGCGCAAAATGTTAACATTCGTATGGACAGATGCACAGACAGATGGAGGAACAGACCCAGACAAAAACTATATACTCCTTGATATACTTCGTATACCGGGGTATATTTATTTACAAGAATTCCGCCAAAGGCTAGGTCGTGCCTGCAAGGGAGCAAAATCTTTAAAGGTTCAACCTGGCATGGGCTAATTCTGAATGATGAACTTTTGCATATACTTGCAACAGCAATATAAGTTATAATATATTATATCAGTTTATGCTTTTTCTGCATACAAAGTCACCGAACCATGAAATATAGGTCAAGGTCAAATAGGGATACCCACATATTAGTAGTCATCCTTAAATGCAAGTCAGTACTAAGTATCAATACCCTAGCCCTAGTAGTTCTTGAGAAATAGACCACAACAATCTTAGAAGAGGTCCATCAGGTGCAGCTGCATGCCAAATATCAAAGGCCTAGGCCTTCTGGTTTCAGACAAGAAGATTTTCAAAGGTTTTTCCCTATATAAAGAATAAAAGGTGTATCCCTTAAGAACAATGAGCACATTCTATATAAAACTAGTGGGCCCCAGGGCGGGGCTGTTTTTGGCCCAGGGCTATAATTTGTGCAAATTCGGTAGAGGTCCATTAGACAATGCTACATACCAAGTATCACAGCTCTGGGCCCTCTGGTTTCAGACAAGAAGATTTTTAAAGATTTTCCCTATATAAGTCTATGTAAAACAAGTCGGCCCTGGGGCGGGGCCAATTTTGGCCCCAGGGCTATAATTTGAACAACTTTGGTAGAGGTCCATTAGACAACGCCACATACCAAGTATCAAAGCTCTGGGCCTCCTGGTTTCAGACAAGAAGATTTTTAAAGTTTTCAGTTAAAAAATCTATTTTTAGCTCCTGTGACCTAGATGTGCAATGGACCGGAACCATTTGAACAACTTTGAAAGAGGACCAACTAAATATCATTCCTGTGAAGTTTGGTTGTGGCTTGGGAGGAGATGTCGTTTAAAGAAATTGTTTATGGACGCACGACGGACGAAATGCGATCACAAAAGCTCACCATGTCACTACGTGACAGGTGAGCTAACAACCCAAAATAGCCAGAGTTGAGGCCAAAATCACAAAGTCAGTGAACCGTGAAATATAGGTCAAGGTCAAATCTGGATACCCACATGTAGGTTGTCATTCGTAGAGGAAAGTCAGTATCAAGTATCATTACTCTAGCCCTAGTAGTTCTTGAGAAATGGACTTGTCTAACTGTTGGTTTTCTTCTACTCCAGCATTTCAACGGTTTCTTGCTGTTGAGTCCTCAAAGTTGTTTCATCTCAGTGGTTGTGTGATTTTTGTGTTCTCGGAGATGATGCACTGATGAGTTAGGAGGCCTTCATGCGGACTGAACAAATTATTTGTCTAAATCGCGACGGAAGTAAGGGCGAGGATTGCAGCTGCGTAAAATCGATTTAAGCCCCCCAGTGGAATTCGTTTCACTGACCGTTCCAAGGCGGTTCTTCTGTCGCGGTTTATTTTTGTTATGGTATGTCTTTTGTGTGTGTACATCGCTTGCATTGTTTTATTTTGGATAGCCAATTGGCCATTTTGTGGGAAAGTAACTGTCCTTTTGGCTTTCCGCTATTGATGTTTCCATTAGAGTCTAGTTATTTCATGTTTGTGTTTCTTTCCCTTTGGTGTCACTGATAGGAGCTGTTGGTTAATTGTATCGACTCCTGATCATTGCCTTCACTTCTATTTTGTATCCGGGTTGATGCTAGGGTTGACGCAAATGTTGACTGCCTGATGAACGAACGAACTGACGGACGGACGAACTGACGGACGGACGAAGGGACGGACGGACGAACGGATGGAAATTCGGATCCCTATATCGCGCCATTCTAAAGCAGGCGTGCCAAAAATCAGTCTAGCTGTTTAGGAAAACTTGCTTTAAGGTTTGCCTACTTTTAGCTCTCATGGTTCTTTTATTGTGGTCATCCATGGAACATTCCTGTGAATTTGTCTAGCCTTTTATGAGTAGATGTTTTTTATTTTTTTTTTTGTTTATTTTTTTTTTTCTACGAGCTCTTGGGGCCATCTTGCTTAGCAGAGGGGAATGTCTGAGCAATTTTGGTAGATGGTCACCCATTGAATATTCCTGCAAAATTATTTCAAAATCCATTTACCCATCTACCATCTAGCAAGAGAAATTGTTTAAAGGTTTTTCCACTTTTAGCTCTGGCTGCCATATTGTTCATCAGAATGGAAAGGTTTGAGCAATTTTGTTCAAGGGCCACCCAAGGAGAATTCCTGTCAAATTATTTCAAAATCAATCTATCTGTTTAGGAGTTAAAAGTACTTAAAGGTTTTTCTATTTTTAGCTTTGTGAGCAATTTTGGTAGAGGGTCACCAAGGTACATTCCTATGAAATAATTTCAAAATGCATCCGTCTCCTTAGAAGAAGTTGTTTAAAGGATTTTATATTTTTAGCTCTAGTGGGATCTTGTTAAACAGGGGTTGGGAGGGAAATTTGAGCAATTTCGGTAGAGAGTCACCGGTCATCCAAGGAACATTTCCTCTCAAAACTGCTCAAATCATTGTGCTCCACTGAACAAGATGGCTGCCAGAGCTTAATATAGAAAAAAAATTAAACAACTTCTCCTCCTATTCAAAATCTGTTCAGCAGTTTTTTAGAAGCTCTTTAAAGGAAAAGTTGACAAAGGATGGAGGCACAAAGGGACGAGGGACACCTATAAGGCTATAACAATAGCTTTGTGCTCAGGTGAACCAAAAAAAAAGACTTTAATACCTGCTGTCTTCTTCAAATGAACACTGCACCCAACCTCCACACTTGGACCTGCACCAACAGCATTTTCAGCTAGTACACCAAAAAAATAAGGTAGCTCCGGTTTCAGGTTGTAAATCTGGTAGTTATTAGCGTCACACTGCAGTCTAGCTATTGTATGCCAAACACCCTCACCCTCCTTCATTCTGACTGCGTAACCATAAATCGGTAATCCACCATCATCTGTAGGTGCCTCCCAAGACAACAAAACATTTTGATCACTAGGGAAGGCAGTGACATAGGAAGGTGCATTTGGAGTACCTGCAAATCATTATGAAATGTCACCAAGATGCTCAATAATCACAAGGAAACTACAAGAAGGTCAAGTTGGCCTTGGATTGCTTACCTGACCTTATTAGATATATTCATAAACTAGCTTTTTATTTTATTGATCAAACAGAATTTTAATTGTGTAAGTCCAGGTCAAAGAGGAATTGGCTCCAAAGTTATGGCGATATGAAGTTAGCAAAATGGCAGAAAAATCGCAATTTTTGTGTAATAGCATTTTCAAATATTTTTTTTTATACATTTAACATTTTAATTAAAGCAATATATTTTCCTCTCATTTAACCTGCAATTCATTTAATTTAATAATTTTTGTTCAAGATCTTGGTATTCATCATGGTTTTGCTAATGGAAAAAGTCTCAAACATAACGGCTGTATTGTTTGCTGCTGATATCCACATAAAATACAATGAATGTTAATACTAGAGCCCCGCTGAGGTAGGATTCAGGAGATAATGTTGGTGCAGAGTGGCAGGTTAAGTGCACAGGATACAGTAAGAGGGAATTTTTGTCTTCGATTCTCCTATACTGGAAAGAAACAATTTTTAGCGACTCTGAAACTCCATGTTGACTTGATGCCTCCCATCAAGCTTGAGCTCAATGCGACTTATGCTTTGGGAGATGTCCTTTGAAGATTTTTCCAGATGGGCATGATGGCAGCAATTTTGGATATCAGATTTGAGCTTTTCTGAATCTCTATGTTGCCCTCATGCCATCATATTTCAACTCAATCCAACTTTCAATTTGGGAGGAGATGTCCCCTAAAGAATTTCAAGATGGCAGCCATGGAAGCCATTTTGGATATTGGACTGCAACAATTTTAGAAATTGTTAATCTCGATGTTGCCCCAATGCCTCCAATAAAGTTATGGCTCAATTTGACTTTCAGTTCAGAAGGAGGTGTTGTTTAAAGAATTTCAAGATGGCCGCCACAGTGACCATCTTGGATATCAGAACAGAAGGAACTAGTGCTGTCATAGGATCTGACTATAGCTCCGCTATAGCGCTATCAGTGGAGAAAGACTAGATAATATGTAAAAAGAAAAGTGGGACATAACTACAAAGGGACATAACTCCAAGAGTTATGGGCCCTTGGCCACTATTCTGCCATTACACCTTCCTTATCTTAGAAACAAAGTGTGGCATAAGTTTCATCAAATTAAAACCATAAACATATAAGTTATTAAGCAAAATGCATTTTCATTTTTTGAAAACCTACCAAGGGACATAACTCCAATAGTTTATGGACCCTTGACTCTATTCTGGTATACACTGTATATCCAGTCATTGTCCATGTTTATCAAACCTGCAGCTTTCTAGCTTTCACAGTTCCTGAGAAATCTGTTACAAAATTTTTCAAGAATTGCAATATTTGTAAACCTTCATAAATTGGGACATAATTCCATGAAGCTAGATAATGTGTAAAACTAATAAAAAAGATGTCATTAAGTACAAATGGACATAACTCTAAGAGTTATGGGCCCTTTGCCACCATCCTGCCACTGCACCTTCCTTAATGTAAAGACCAAGTGTGGTATAAGTTTCATCGAAGTATGACCACAAATATAAATGTTACTGAAAACATACCTAGAGACACAACTCCAAAGTTTCATCGAAGTAAGACCACAAACATAAATGTTATTGAAAATATACCTAGAGACACAGCTCCAAGAGTTATGGGCCCTTGGCCACTTTTCAGTGATAACAGCTTATTAACCTTAGAGACTAAGTGTAGAATAAGTTTCATTGAAGTAGGACCACAAACATAAAAATTATTAAGCAAAATGCTTTTTAATTTTGCAGTCACAGAATCACAGAAGGAAATGGCAAATCATGTATAGCCCCACTTTTTCAAAGGTGGGCTATAATTGCAATAATGAATCTACATGTTGCCCTTATGCCTCCCAAACAGTTTCAGCTCAATCAGACTTTCTGTTTGGGAGCAGATGTTCTTTGAAATAATTCAAGATGGCCACCATGGCAGCCATCTTAAATTGGGGACCGAGCAATTTTAGCATTTCTGAATCTTCATGTTGCCCCAATGACAACTATGATGTTTTAGCACAATCCGACTTTAGCAATTCTGGATTTCCATGTTGCTACAATACATTCAACCAAGTTAAATCAATCCAACCTATGGTTTGGAGGAATATCAAAAATGGTCAAAGTTAACAATTTACAACAGACAACAGGCTACTGACGGATGTCAGACAGACGACGGACAATAGGCCACTGCATAAGCTGACAGGGAGCTTTGCTCCAGGTAAGCTAATTACTGATTCACTCAGTTCCTTACAGTTCTTACAACTACATTGCTATGGCACCTCGAACAGAATTTCCAGCATAAGAATGCAACATGATTTCAAAACACAGGACCGTAAAAGTAATACCATTTAGCATACATTGTATGTAATAACCATTCCGAAATGTCAGTTCCTAGCATTGCCTTCATTATCTAGGTTGATTTAAGCTTAAAGCTATCTGTATGAGACTACTTTAAATGTAGGTTTTGGACTATTATGGTTGGAACAAATTTTCCTGCATTTTTGTGTGACTATATCTTGGATTTGGAAGTGATAAATGATGGTTAAATGCATTTTGTCAAGAAGCTCTAGGACATATTAAACATAAGAGACTTGATAATTAGATCCAGTTAGAGTCCTGAAAGCAAACTTGATGGTAACAACAGCTCCGTAAGCAAGGCAATATAAATGCATTTTGGGCCAAATTCATCCTGTAATTTTAAAATGCAATGTAAAACATCACTCAATGAAAACTATAGCAGGCAAGCATGATCGACGCTGATAAAGAAATTATCTGATAATGTTAATTTACTGAAAACTGATGCCATACTCAACATCACAGTCTCACTATTTACCCAGTTTCAGCTCAATCAAATGAGAACTGTAGGAGGAGTTTCAAGAACTGACGCTACGTATGAGTGGCGTTACGCAAAAAAGGTCCTTAGCGTATCTCCGTCAATTGATCACATAAATTCACATGCGCAAACTCTCACTGAGGCCAGATATTTGATTTATCTGAACCTTCCTCTAGTCCCATATATTCTTCATGCAAACAGCGAAGGCTCTGGCAAGACTGCGCATATGTGCAGGAACGCTTGAGCCTTCGCTGTTCGCACATACCCTAAGGACCTTTTTTGCATGACGCCACTCATATATTTCAAGAAATTTCTATCGACATTTTCAGGATTTAGTCTATTTTTTTCATTTTTTTTCTTTGAATTCATGAAAGAAACCATATTTTTCAAGAAATATTATGTATACCACTTGTGAAAATGCATGGAAACCTTCATTTCAAGGAGTTAATTTTTAAACCAAAATGTCACTTTTTTGTACTTGGACTTTTGACATGTATGGATCAACCAAACTTGTCAAATTGAACTAAACATATCCAAAGTCAGCAGAAGGAGAATTAAGATTGTGCCTGACTGTAGGCTTAAAAGAAGGACTTTCTAGGGCTTGATTTTATCATTAGAATGTATCTCTATGTGCCCTGTACCCTAATTATGGCAAATAGTATACCTGGTTCCCTATCTTTCATTTCTTCATTGAGAATATCATAACTTGTTGAGAATATCATAACTTCATTGAGAATATCATAACTTCATTGAGAATATCATAACTTGTTAATTGAACTAAACATATCCAAAGTCAGCAGAAGGAGAATTAAGATTGTGCCTGACTGTAGGCTTAAAAGAAGGACTTTCTAGGGCTTGATTTTATCATTAGAATGTATCTCTATGTGCCCTGTACCCTAATTATGGCAAATAGTATACCTGGTTCCCTATCTTTCATTTCTTCATTGAGAATATCATAACTTGTTGACTGTATCTTTTTGCCATCATGACTGTCAGAATCGCAGGCTTTTACAACAGGCTCCTTGGCACTTGAATCTGTAGAATGGAGGAAGAGATAAGATGCGTATTTGCATATTTTAAGCATGTGGCAAGTTTGAATATGCAAATGATTTGAAAAATTAGCATATCAGATACACTAACCATTTTTCTGATGCGCTAAACCCCTCCATTTTGATGAGTATCTCATTTGTTTACATTTTCCCAAGAAGGTAGACTGAGCTCTCGGCTTCCATAAATTCATTGTGAAATCCGCGCTTTTTTTGCCAAAAATTGACAAACCAGTGAATGTCACAGGAATCTGGGTCGATTAGAGGCTTGTTGATCAAGACTAAAGACAGTTCGCCCAAACGAAAAAAAAGTCACCCTGAGATTAAGAATCCAAGCGGTTTCAGTCGGGACATATTGGTTGGTCAAGGGGTCCCAAAATTACATGATTTTTTCTTAGCCGTGGTTGGTCAACCAATCTACTCCGTTAACCGAACAAAATAGCAGTGGCCGTTTCTTATTAAAGGGGCGATACGACTATTCCACAGCATGATTATCAAACTAATAGCCAGCATGTTCTTGATCAAATGGATGCTTGAATCAACATTTGAAGATTGATAAAAAAAGATGTCATCAGCAAAAAAGCAGTCAAATCAAGCCCGAGAGGCTCCTGTTAGGGATAAGGAGGGGATTAGGCACTTCACGATGCTTTTCTTCAGTTCCCTGTTTAATCATTTATTATATTTCTTCCACAAATGTCTCTGATTATATGTGTTTCTAGTGTTGTTGTTTTTTTGTTTGACTTGAAATTTCACTCAATTGTTAAAAAATTTTAGTGAGTGAAATTATTAAACAGAAAAACTGAAAATGAGATTTTAAGCAATTGTTTAAATTTTTTGCAAGTGAAATAACCACGTCTGAAAAATTATCTGTTGCTCTGAATATAACAAAATCAGAGGATCAGTGGTCCTGTAAACGCTCACCTGACACCTGGTCCTTGTATATATTTTAATGCTTTTATAGCTGTATATAGCCCTTAGGGCAGGGGCAGACAAATCTTGATGTCCAGAGAAAGGCCTTACCACTTTGCCAATTAAAAAATAATCCAATGTTTTCACTTTTTCCCATTTAAGAACCTATGTTGGGCAATATGATCTTACCTTGAAATAGATCAAGGCCACCACACGATCATTATTTGAACAAACTATGATGAGCCTAAGTACCTGATGGAATATGCCAAGTTTTCAAGGTCCTTTGCCTTTTGGTTCGGAGAAGAAGGTTTTTGAAGCGTTTTCACTTATATGAGGCATAAACAACCATCTTGGTCATGTGATCTGGACCATATTAATAAAATTTCAATTTATCCATCCTATAAAGAATTCATATGAAATTTCACTAATTTCAGAGAAAAAGATGTTTGAAATACTAAAATTGAGTGACCTTGGGCAAAGTTCACCGACTGATCTTGGCCTTTTTTACCCTTAAATCTTCATGTATTCATTTAGTTTACCTGATCTACCAAATTTTGTGACATTGTCTTCAATAATTTAAAAAAAATCCATTATTTTCACCTTTTCCCACTCAAAAGCCTAAGTCTGCAAATTTGACCTTGCTGTGAAATAGGTCAAGGACATCCAAGAGTCATTATTTAAACAAATTATGATGGGCCTGTGTATCTGATTCTACATGTAAAGTTTCAAGGTCATTGGCCTAATAGTTCTGGCGAAGAAGATTTTTGAATCTTTGAAGAAGGGTTTTTACCATATATGGGCATAGTCACCATCTTGACATCATGTGACCTCGTCCATATCAACAAAACTTCATTTATCTATCCCATAAAAGCTTCATATAAACTTCACTAAAATTGGCTCAGTAATTTCAAAGAAGATGTTTGAAAGACTAAATATGAGTAAACTTGGCCAAAGGTCACTGAATGACCCTGGTTTTATTTTGTATCTAAAAATCATCATGTAATCATTTAGTTTCATGATCTATCAAATTTTGTGACAATGTCTTCAATACTTTCAAAAAAAATCCAATGTTTTCACTTTTTCCCTTCAAAACCTAAGTCAGCAAATTTGACCGTGCTGTAAAAAAGGTCAATAAAGAATAAAACCTGTATCCCTTAAGAACAATGAGCACATTCTTAAAACCTGAAGTGGGTCAGACTGCACAGTTTCGGCTACTTAAGCCTCATCAGTAACCCTGTAACGATTTGGTAACGATAACCAATGATAATGTGTGCTGAAATTTCATAAAAAGTTTCAAAGTGACAGTCGTTTGAAAGACCGTGATATTTATCAAAATACGCCCAAAATAAACAAAAACAGTGGTTTAGTTAGTTGAGTATAAACCATTAATAAATTTGGAAGTTCTCAGAATATGCACAAAGATCTCAAAGGATCAAGAACAAAGTATAAAATCTGCACTATGATGATGTACGGGGAGACTTTTTACCGCCTCCACACGGCACAACACCAGCTGCAGTGACGTAAATAAAGAATAAAACGTGTATCCCTTAAGAACAATGAGCACATTCTTAAAACCTGAAGTGGGTCAGACTGCACAGTTTCGGCTACTCAAGGTCATTTCAGAATTATCATTGAACAAATTATGATGGCCCCGAAAACCCAATTCTACATGCCAAGTTTCAAGGTCATTGGCCTTACAGTTCTGGAGAAAAAGAATTTTGAAAAGTTTTTACTATATATGGGCATAGCCATCATCTTGGTCATGTGAACTGGACCATATAAACAAAATTTTATTTGTTCATCGCATAACGGCTCCATATCAAATTTTACTTCAACTGGCCCAGTAGATACTAAGATAAAATGTTTGAAATATGGAACCTGAGTGACCTTGGTGACTTAGGCTTTTGCATGGGAAAACCTTTAAACATTGGATATTTAGGAAACGATTGAAGACTATGTCATCAAAATTAATAGATCAGGTTAATTAAATGAATACATGAAAATTTGTGGGTAAGACAGGTCAAGGTCATTCAGTGACCTTGGACCAAGGTCTCTCAGGTTCCGTATTTTCAATGTTTAAACTTTTTCCCATGCAAAAGCCTAAGTCGGCAAATTTGACATTGCTGTAAAACAGGTCAAGGTTAACAAAGGGTGACCAAGGGGAACAATCCTCCTTGTGCACAACAGATCATTGTAATCTAATACATATTCCTATAAAGTTGCATGAAGATATGCCTAAGGGTTACTGAGTTATGGCACATACAAGAATGTTTGGAAATCAATCAAAGGGGCTTTACTTGGAAACTAAGAAAGGGGGAACAATCATTCTTGTGTGCGGCATGTCATCTTGACCTAATATATATTCCTATAAAATTGCATGAAAATATCATAAACGGTTACTGAATAATTGAGTGTACAAAAATGTCTGGAAAATATCAAAAGGACATAATTTGCAAACAAAGAAAGGGGGAAGAATCATTCTTGTGCAGGACACATCATCATGACCTTATACATATTCCTATAAAGTCGCATGAAGATATCCCTAATGATGACAGAGTTATGGCGCATACAAGAATGTTTTGAAAAATTAATCAAAGGAGAATAACTTGGAAACTAAGAAAGGGGGAACAATCTTTCTTGTGCACGACACATCTTCTTGACCTAACACATATTCCTATAAAGTTGCATGAATATATCCTGAACGGTTACTGAATTATTGAGTGTACAAGAATGTTTGAAAAACAAGAGGACCATGATGGTCTTATATCGCTCACCTGAGCTAAGAGATAAGCTATGTACCAAATATCAAAGGTCAAATTGACCTTGACCTTGAGCTCTGGACCATGAAAGTAAAAATGTTTTGAAAAATTAATCAAAGGAGAATAACTTGGAAACTAAGAAAGGGGGAACAATCTTTCTTGTGCGCGACACATCGTCTTGACCTAACACATATTCCTATAAAGTTGCATGAATATATCCTGAATGGTTACTGAATTATTGAGTGTACAAGAATGTTTGAAAAACAAGAGGACCATGATGGTCCTATATCGCTCACCTGAGCTAAGAGATAAGCTATGTACCAAATATCAAAGGTCATATTGACCGTGACCTTGAGCTCTGGACCATGAAAGTAAAACTTGCTCAATATTATAATACCCAACATTTGTGTGAAGTTTCGGGTGAAATTATATCAAAATCCATCAATAAATGTAGGCGCTAGAGCGATGACAAAATTTTTCTAAAAATAGCCATAGTGACCTTGAGGCCAGGATCCTGAAAATCTAACTTGCTCCAGATAATATCATATCCAACTGCATGAAGTTATATTAAAATCCATCAATAAATGTAGGTGCTAGAGCGATGACAAACTTTTTTCTTAAGATAGCCACAATGACCTTGACCTTGAGCCCAGCACCCTGAAAGTCAAATTTGCATGAGATATTATCATACCAAACATTTGTGGAACTTTATATTACAAGAGGGCCCAAAGGGCCCTAATTCGCTCACCTGAGTGTCACTGTTTCCAACCATGATCAGTAACTTCAACAAAGACTATCATCTTCTACATAGGATATAGTGCCTGAAACATCTATGTTTAAAAGTTTTTCAAAATGAAGATTTCGGGTGACAGCAAGAGTTGTACAGGCCTTGGGAGGGAGGTGGTGGTGCTTGACACAGACAATAGAAAGTTTGTAGGACTGGGGGAATCCAGGGTGCAAAAAAGGTGCTTGACAGCAGCATGTTCACTAGTAAAGTTGTACATACCATGGGGTTGGGGGGGACAACAGCATGGCATGGTGGCTTGTTGCTGAATAGGAATGTGGGAAGCAGGGGTTGCTTATGCTTGACAGAAGAATGGTGTAGGGGGATGGCAGATTCACACAATTTTGGTAGACGGTCACCAAAGGAACATGCCTGTGAAATTAGTACTGGTTAACTGCCCAGGAAAGGTGTGGTTAGGTAACCTGACTGCACTCAATATAATCTTCATGGGTTGAAAGGGCCATAGAACCCCAAAACAAACAAAAGAAACATTTTTGCCAAATTATTTCTAAATCTGGTTTCTGACAAGAAGATTTTTCAAGATTTTCACTATATAAGTCTATGTGAAATGAGTGACCCCTGATTAGGGGCCATTTTTTACCCCCAGGGACAAAATTTGAACAACTTGGTAGAGGCACATCTACATACCAAATTTAGTAACTCCAGGCCTTATGGTTTCGGACAAGAAGATTTTTAAAGATTTTCACTATATAAGCCTATGCAAATCTAGTGACCCCTGGCTAGGGGCCATTTTTGACCCTAGGACTATAATTTGAACAATCTTGGTAGAGGTCCACTAGATACACATACATACCAAATTTGGTAGCTCTAGGCCTTAATAGTTTCGGACAAGAAGATTTTTAAAGATTTTGCTTATTGGTTGCCATGGCAACCAGAGTCCTGCTTGGATTCCAAATCTTTGAACAACTTTCAGTTAGTACCTCCCAATGATTATTCCTGTGAAGTTTGGTCTGAATTGGCCCAGTGGTTTAGGAGGAGATGTCAATTGTTGACAGACGACGGACGCCAGAGTACTGGCCTATACTAATAGCTCACTGAGCACTACGTGCTCAGGTGAGCTTAAAATCCATCAATACTTGTAGGCACTACAGCTATGACAAAGTTTTTTTCTAAAAACAGCCACAGTGACCTTGACCTTGAGCCCAGGACCCTCTAAGTAGAACTTGCTGGAGATAATATCATATCTAACAATTGTGTGAAGTTATATTAAAATCCATCAATAAATGTAGGTGCTAGAAGGATGACAAAGTTTTTCCTAAGTACCTGGTTTCTTTCCTTCCTTATCTTCACTGACTGTATTATAATTTGTTGACTGTATCTGTGGGTCATTATGACTGTAAGAATCAAAGGTTTTCTCAATAGACTTCTCAGTACTCTTATCTATAGACTCTGAAAGTACATTGCAAAACTGATAAACCTTTTATAGAATATTTCATCAACATGATTATAAATGTCAGCTAGTAAATTCTTTACAGACTGAATAACAGAACAATTTTAATCACACTGTTGCACAGTTGTTTTACAACATGTCATCCATAGATATTTTTGTGTTGTCACCCCAAAAAATTAGGTGGAGTACAGTTGCCAGTCGCTGAATGCCAATTCTGAATATCCTTAGACATAATTTATTTCTGAACCAGGTTGTCGACTGCTGATTCAGAATTTTATTCATGTCTGCCGATTTCCAATCAGCTTGCAGAAGTATTTATGAGGATGACGAATGCAGTTGCAGGTTGACAATTCTGAATATCCCTAGACAAAATTTATTTCTGATTCAGCAACTGGCAACTGATTGCTGGTTGCTGATTCCGAATTTCATTCATCATGCCTCATATTTTCCAGTTGCCAATCTATTATTGTAGCATTGGTGATTTGTCATATCATCAAATTTAATATGGTGTTAAATTTAAGTCATGAAGCTGTTTCAACATTGATGTGATATTGCATTAGATCAGGCTAGGAATAGGCATCTCTATCCATTTTAGAGCCACATTTCTGATGTAATTCAAATATTTCTGTGCTAAAAAGGAAACATTTTTACACCATTATCATGATATCATGCAAATGGCCATCTCATTTGCATATTTCAGCACATTTCATTGGTGGTTAAATAGAAATCTGGTGAATAAACAGAATTTTAATGGTTAGTACTTGTTGCCTATTAACACCATTTCGATTTTTAAGTTCTTGAGTAAAATTGGGAAAAGGATGTAATTTTGATATTTCAAAAGAAATAGAAATTCGATGGAAATTAAATGCCATTCATTTTGCTAAGACTTCTTTTGATAGAGTGCTAGGCCTAATGGTTTAAAAGAAAATGCTCCAGTCAACAATTTTCAATCCTATTAAGGTGTCCCATATTTTCAGGACTTCTACTCAACCCGATTTGGCCTTAATTCACATTCCCGCCTTTTCACTTTCCAGCATTTTCAAACCATTCCAGCACATACCTGAACTTAAAAGCTATTCTAGATTGTGACATACAGGGCCATTCTTTCCAGATATGCACTAACTTAGAGTAAACCTCAGTGACTGTTTGTTATTTGGTTCTATCCAAAACATACCATGAATCCACATTATTCATGCTTACCTGGATAACTGTCCTGTCCTATCGGATTTCTGCAACCATTAATTCCTTCCACACTCCAGCCGTTAATCCTTTCCAGATTACTCACATTTACTGCTCCACATTCTACTCACACAAATCCCATGCAAAATAAAACTCATGTGGCTTCTGAGGTTGTGTAGCATGGAGCATGAACAGTATAACCTTCATGCTAAGTGCACTGTAGGCACAAACAAGTGTTTAGGAAAACACTGTAAACAAGTTTTGTGAAAATTCTGGCAAGGATCTTGGAGATATTACAAGAAATGTCTACAAGCAGAGGCACAATGATTGACAGACAATCATAAGTTGACAGACAAACAGATGGACTCCAGAAATGCTCTTAATGATTGAAAACTGTACCTACCAGAGATAAATAACTTTTCTTTTATAAGTGGTGTTCTTTTAAGGACATAAGTAAGCCAGTGTTGTGGTTCTTGCCCATTATATAATGCCCCATTATTATACACACTCCTACAAAGTTTCATTAAAATGCCCTTGACCATATGCTTGCCCTAAAAGTATACAAGCATTCTTTTTGCTTACATAAGGTGAGTGGACTTTATGTGCAGATTTTATACTTTGTTCTTGATCCTTTGAGATCTTTGTGCATATTCTGAGAACTTCCAAATTTATTGATGGTTTAGACTCAACTAAATAAACCACTGTTTCTGTTTATTTTGGGTGTATTTTGATAATTATCGCGGTCTTTTAAACGACTGTCCCTTTGAAATTTTTTATGAAATTTCAGCACACTTTATCATTGGTTTTCGTCACCAAATCGTAACAGGGTTACTGATGAGGCTTTAATAGCCGAAACTGTGCAATCTGACCCACTTCAAGTTTTTAGAATGTGTTCATTTTTCTTAAGGGATACAAATTTTATTTTTATTTACTTCACTGCAGCTGGTGTTGTGCTGTGTGGAGGCCGTAAAAAGTCTCCCCGTACATCATCATAGTGCAGATTTTATACTTTGTTCTTGATCCTTTGAGATCTTTGTGCATATTCTGAGAACTTCCAAATTTATTAATGGTTTAGACTCAACTAAATAAACCACTGTTTCTGTTTATTTTGGGTGTATTTTGATAATTATCACGGTCTATTATAAGAACTGTCCCTTTGAAAATTTTTATGAAATTTCAGCACACTTTATCATTGGTTTTCATCACCAATTCATAACAGGGTTACTGATGAGGCTTTAATAGGCGAAACTTTGCAGTCTGACCCACTTCAAGTTTTTAGAGAATGTGTTCATTTTTCTTAAGGGATACAAACTTTATTTTTATTATGTCCATTTTTTTACTAAGTACCTGGTTTCTTTCCTTCCTTATCTTCACTGACTGTATTATAATTTGTTGACTGTATCTGTGGGTCATTATGACTGTAAGAATCAAAGGTTTTCTCAATAGGCTTCTTGGTACTCTTATCTATAGACTCTGAAAGTACATTGCAAAACTGATAAACCTTTTATAGAACATTTCATCAACATGATTATAAATGTCAGCTAGTAAATTATTTACAGACTGAATAACAGAACAATTTTAATCACACTGCTGCACAGTTGTTTTACAACATGTCATCCATAGATATTTTTGTGTTGTCACCCAAAACAAGAATTCCACGGAAGGTGGTGTCGCACCTGCATGGGGCAAGGTCAATGGGACTGCATTAATACATAAATTACAAATACAAAACTTTTCTTAGTCGGAATCATGCCAAGATAAACACTATGAAAGGTTTGAAGGTTCTTACAACCATTGCTGATGAAATCAAAAGTGTTGAAATTAGATCTGTCAAAGTCTAAAGCATGAAAGTCACTGGAGCATGAAATATAGGTCAAGGTCACCGGGTCAAGGTGCGTGCTGAGTGGGCATATCGAGGAGAAACATTATGCAAGGTTTGGAGGCTCTAGCCACTATAGTTGCTGAGATTGCAAGGTTAGGGTTGACATAAATTGTGTCAAAGTCAATGAAGTGTGAAATATAGGTCAAGGTCACCAGGTCAATGTGCATGGTGAGTGGGTAGGTCGAGGAGAAACATTATGCAAGGTTTGAAGGCTATAGCAACTATAGTTGCTGAGATTGCAAGGGTCGATGTAAAATCTGTCAAAGTCACTGAAGCGTGAAATATAGGTCAAGGTCATTAGGTCAGGGTTTGTGCTGAGTGGGCAAGTCTAGGAGAAACAGTATGCAAGGTTTGATGGTTCCAGCATCTACAGTTGATAAGATCGCAAGGGTCGACATAAAATCTGTCAAAGTCATTGGAGCATGAAATATAGGTCAAAGTCACCAGGTCAAGGTGTGTGCTGAGTGGGCACATCTAGGAGAAACACTATGCAAGGTTTGACGCTTGCAGCATCTATAGTTGATGAGATCGCAAGGGTCGATGTGAAATCAGTCTAAGTCACTGGAGCGTGAAATATAGGTCAAGGTCACTGGGTCAATGTGCGTGCTGAGTGGGCACTTCAAGGAGAAACACTATGCAAGGTTTGATGGTTCCAGCATCTATAGTTGATGAGATCGCAAGGGTCGAGGTAAAATCTGTCTAAGTCACTGGAGCATGAAATATAGGTCAAGGTCACCAGGTCAAGGTGCATGCTGAGTGAACACATCAAGGAGAAACGCTATGCAAGGTATGATGGTTCAAGCATGTATAGTTGATGAGATTGCAAGGGTTGATGTAAAATCTGTCTAAGTCACTGGAGCATAAAATATAGGTCAAGGTCACCAGGTCAAGGTGCGTGCTGAGTGGACACATCAAGGAGAAACACTATGCAAGGTTTGATTGTTCCCGCATCTATAGTTGATGAGATCGCAAGGGTCAACATAATTGTTGACGGACGGACGGACGGATGCGCAGATGGAAAATTGGACTCCTATGTTGCACCCAGCCAGCAGGTGTGACAAAAATTAGGGAGAATACAGTTGCCTGGCGCTGAATGCCGATTCTGAATATCCTTAGACATTATTTATTTCTGAACCAGGTTGTTGGCTGCTAATTCAGGATTTTATTCATGTCCGGTATTTTCCACTTGCCGATTTGCAATCAGCAACCAGCAACTGATTGCCGGTTGCAGATTCAAAAGTATCTTTGAGGATGACGAATGCAGTTGCAGGTTGCCAATTCTGAATATCCCTAGACAAAATTTATTTCTGAATCAGCAACTGGCAACTGATTGCTGGTTCTGAATTTTATTCATCATGCCTCATATTTTCCAGTTGCCAATCTATCATTGTAGCATTGATGATTTGTCATATCAATTTTAATATGGTGTTAAATTTAAGTCATGAAGCTGTTTCAACATTGATGTGGCATTGCATTAGATCAGGCTAGGAATAGGCATCTCTATCCATTTTTAGAGCCACATTTCTGATGTTATTTAAATATTTCTGTGCTAAAAGGGAAACATTTTTACACCATTGTCATGATATCATGCAAACGGCCATCTCATTTGCATATTTCAGCACATTTTCTTGGTGGTTAAATAGAAATCTGATGATGAAGCAATAGTGAATAAACGAAATTTTAATGGTTAGTACTTGTTGCCTATTAACACCATTTCGATTTTTAAGTTCCTTAATAAAAATGGGAAAAGGATGGAATTTTGATATTTCTAAAGAAATTGAAATTTGATGGAAATTAAATGCCATTCATTTTGCTAAGGGCTTCGTTTGATAGAGTGCAAGGCCTTATGGTTTAAAAGTAAATGCTCCAGTCAACAAAATTCATCCTATTAAGGTGTCCCATATTTTCAGGACTTCTACTCAACCCGATTTGGCCTTAATTCACATTCCTGCCTTTTCACTTTCCAGCATTTTAAAACCATTCCAGCATATACATGGACTTAATAGCTATTCTAGATTGTGACATACTGGGTCATTCTTTCCAGATATGCACTAACTTAGAGTAAACCTCAGTGACTGTTTGTTATTTGGTTCTATCCAAAACATACCATGAATCCACATTATTCATGCTTACCTGGATAACTGTCCTGTCCTATCGGATTTCTGCAACCATTAATTCCTTCCACACTCCAGCCGTTAATCCTTTCCAGATTACTTACTGTTGCATCAGCTCACATTTACTGCTCCACATTCTACTCACACAAATCCCATGCAAAATAAAACTCATGTGGCTTCTGAGGTTGTGTAGCATGGAGCATGAACAGTATAACCTTCATGCTAAGTGCACTGTAGGCACAAACAATTGTTTAGGAAAACACTGTAAACAAGTTTTGTGAAAATTCTGGCAAGGATCTTGGAGATGTTACAAGAAGTGTCTACAAGCAGAGGCACAATGATTGACAGACAATCATAAGAGGACAGACAAACAGATGGACTCCAGAAATGCTCTTACTGATTGAAAACTGTACCTACCAGAGATAAATAACTTTTCTTCAAAGTGTTGTTCTTTTAAGGACATAAGTAAGCCAGAGTTGTGGTTCTTGCCTATTATATAATGCCCGCTTTTAATACACATTATGTCCATTTTTTTACTAAGTACCTGGTTTCTTTTCTTCCTTATCTTCACTGACTGTATTATAATTTGTTGACTGTATCTGTGGGTCATTATGACTGTAAGAATCAAAGGTTTTCTCAATAGGCTTCTCGGTACTCTTATCTATAGACTCTGAAAGTACATTGTAAAACTGATAAACCTTTTATAGAACATTTCATCAACAAGATTATAAATGTCAGCTAGTAAATTATTTACAGACTGAATAACAGAACAATTTTAATCACACTGCTGCACAGTTGTTTTACAACATGTCATCCATAGATATTTTTGTGTTGTCACCCCAAAAAATTAGGGAGAGTACAGTTGCCAGTCGCTGAATGCCGATTCTGAATATCCTTAGACATAATTTATTTCTGAACCAGGTTGTCGACTGCTGATTCAGAATTTTATTCATGTCTGGTATTTTCCACTTGCCGATTTCCAATCAGCTTGCAGAAGTATTTATGAGGATGACGAATGCAGTTGCAGGTTCACAATTCTGAATATCCCTAGACAAAATTTATTTCTGATTCAGCAACTGGCAACTGATTGCTGGTTGCTGATTCCGAATTTCATTCATCATGCCTCATATTTTCCAGTTGCCAATCTATTATTGTAGCATTGGTGATTTGTCATATCATCAGTTTTAATATGGTGTTAAATTTAAGTCATGAAGCTGTTTCAACATTGATGTGATATTGCATTAGATCAGGCTAGGAATAGGCATCTCTATCCATTTTTAGAGCCACATTTCTGATGTAATTTAAATATTTCTGTGCTAAAAAGGAAACATTTTTACACCATTATCATGATATCATGCAAATGGCCATTTCATTTGCATATTTCAGCACATTTCATTGGTGGTTAAATAGAAATCTGGTGAATAAACAGAATTTTAATGGTTAGTACTTGTTGCCTATTAACACCATTTCGATTTTTAAGTTCTTGAGTAAAATTGGGAAAAAGATGTAATTTTGATATTTCAAAAGAAATAGAAATTCGATGGAAATTAAATGCCATTCATTTTGCTAAGACTTCTTTGATAGAGTGCTAGGCCTAATGGTTTAAAAGCAAATGCTCCAGTCAACAATATTCAATCCTATTAAGGTGTCCCATATTTTCAGGACTTCTACTCAACCCGATTTGGCCTTAATTCACATTCCCGCCTTTTCACTTTCCAGCATTTTCAAACCATTCCAGCACATACCTGGACTTAAAAGCTATTCTAGATTGTGACATACAGGGCCATTCTTTCCAGATATGCACTAACTTAGAGTAAACCTCAGTGACTGTTTGTTATTTGGTTCTATCCAAAACATACCATGAATCCACATTATTCATGCTTACCTGGATAACTGTCCTGTCCTATCGGATTTCTGCAACCATTAATTCCTTCCACACTCCAGCCGTTAATCCTTTCCAGATTACTCACATTTACTGCTCCACATTCTACTCACACAAATCCCATGCAAAATAAAACTCATGTGGCTTCTGAGGTTGTGTAGCATGGAGCATGAACAGTATAACCTTCATGCTAAGTGCACTGTAGGCACAAACAATAGTTTAGGAAAACACTGTAAACAAGTTTTGTGAAAATTCTGGCAAGGATCTTGGAGATATTACAAGAAATGTCTACAAGCAGAGGCACAATGATTGACAGACAATCATAAGTTGACAGACAAACAGATGGACTCCAGAAATGCTCTTAATGATTGAAAACTGTACCTACCAGAGATAAATAACTTTTCTTTTATAAGTGGTGTTCTTTTAAGGACATAAGTAAGCCAGAGTTGTGGTTCTTGCCCATTATATAATGCCCCATTATTATACACACTCCTACAAAGTTTCATTAAAATGCCCTCGACCATATGCTTGCCCTAAAAGTATACAAGCATTCTTTTTGCTTACATAAGGTGAGTGGACTTTATGTGCAGATTTTATACTTTGTTCTTGATCCTTTGAGATCTTTGTGCATATTCTGAGAACTTCCAAATTTATTGATGGTTTAGACTCAACTAAATAAACCACTGTTTCTGTTTATTTTGGGTGTATTTTGATAATTATCGCGGTCTTTTAAACGACTGTCCCTTTGAAATTTTTTATGAAATTTCAGCACACTTTATCATTGGTTTTCGTCACCAAATCGTAACAGGGTTACTGATGAGGCTTTAATAGCCGAAACTGTGCAATCTGACCCACTTCAAGTTTTTAGAATGTGTTCATTTTTCTTAAGGGATACAAATTTTATTTTTATTTACTTCACTGCAGCTGGTGTTGTGCTGTGTGGAGGCCGTAAAAAGTCTCCCCGTTCATCATCATAGTGCAGATTTTATACTTTGTTCTTGATCCTTTGAGATCTTTGTGCATATTCTGAGAACTTCCAAATTTATTAAAGGTTTAGACTCAACTAAATAAACCACTGTTTCTGTTTATTTTGGGTGTATTTTGGGTCTTTTATAAGAACTATCCCTTTGAAACTTTTTATGAAATTTCAGCACACTTTATCATTGGTTTTCATCACCAAATCATAACAGGGTTACTGATGAGGCTTTAATAGCCGAAACTTTGCAGTCTGACCCACTTCAAGTTTTTAGAATGTGTTCATTTTTCTTAAGAGATACAAACTTTATTTTTATTATGTCCATTTTTTTACTAAGTACCTGGTTTCTTTCCTTCCTTATCTTCACTGACTGTATTATAATTTGTTGACTGTATCTGTGGGTCATTATGATTGTAAGAATCAAAGGTTTTCTCAATAGGCTTCTCAGTACTCTTATCTATAGACTCTGAAAGTACATTGCAAAACTGATAAACCTTTTATAGAACATTTCATCAACATGATTATAAATGTCAGCTAGTAAATTATTTACAGACTGAATAACAGAACAATTTTAATCACACTGCTGCACAGTTGTTTTACAACATGTCATCCATAGATATTTTTGTGTTGTCACCCAAAACAAGAATTCCACAGAAGGTGGTGTCGCACCTGCATGGGGCAAGGTCAATGGGACTGCATTAATACATAAATTACAAATACAAAACTTTTCTTAGTCGGAATCATGCCAAGATAAACACTATGAAAGGTTTGAAGGTTCTTACAACCATTGCTGATGAAATCAAAAGTGTTGAAATTAGATCTGTCAAAGTCTAAAGCATGAAAGTCACTGGAGCATGAAATATAGGTCAAGGTCACCGGGTCAAGGTGCGTGCTGAGTGGGCATATCGAGGAGAAACATTATGCAAGGTTTGGAGGCTCTAGCAACTATAGTTGCTGAGATTGCAAGGTTAGGGTTGACATAAATTGTGTCAAAGTCAATGAAGTGTGAAATATAGGTCAAGGTCACCAGGTCAATGTGCATGGTGAGTGGGTAGGTGGAGGAGAAACATTATGCAAGGTTTGAAGGCTATAGCAACTATAGTTGCTGAGATTGCAAGGGTCGATGAAAAATCTGTCAAAGTCACTGAAGCGTGAAATATAGGTCAAGGTCATTAGGTCAGGGATTGTGCTGAGTGGGCAAGTCTAGGAGAAACAGTATGCAAGGTTTGATGGTTCCAGCATCTACAGTTGATAAGATCGCAAGGGTCGACATAAAATCTGTCAAAGTCACTGGAGCATGAAATATAGGTCAAAGTCACCAGGTCAAGGTGCGTGCTGAGTGGGCACATCTAGGAGAAACAATATGCAAGGTTTGATGGTTGCAGCATATATAGTTGATGAGATCGCAAGGGTCGATGTGAAACCTGTCTAAGTCACTGGAGCGTGAAACATAGGTCAAGGTCACTGGGTCAATGTGCGTGCTGAGTGGGCACTTCTAGGGAGAAACACTATGCAAGATTTTATAGTCCAGCATCTATAGTTGATGAGATCGCAAGGGTCGAGGTAAAATCTGTCTAAGTCACTGGAGCATGAAATATAGGTCAAGGTCACCAGGTCAAGGTGCATGCTGAGTGAACACATCAAGAAGAAACGCTATGCAAGGTATGATGGTTCCAGCATCTATAGTTGATGAGATCGCAAGGGTCGAGGTAAAATTTGTCTAAGTCACTGGAGCATGAAATATAGGTCAAGGTCACCAGTTCAAGGTGCATGCTGAGTGAACACATCAAGGAGAAACGCTATGCAAGGTATGATGGTTCCAGCATGTATAGTTGATGAGATTGCAAGGATTGATGTAAAATCTGTCTAAGTCACTGGAGCATAAAATATAGGTCAAGGTCACTAGGTCAAGGTGCGTGCTGAGTGGACACATCAAGGAGAAACACTATGCAAGGATTAATGGTTCCAGCATCTATAGTTGATGAGATCGCAAGGGTCAACATAATTGTTGACGGACGGACGGACGGATGCACAGATGGAAAATTGGACTCCTATGTTGCACCCAGCCAGCAGGTGCGACAAAAATTAGGGAGAATACAGTTGCCTAGCGCTGAATGCCTATTCTGATTATCCTTAGACATTATTTATTTCTGAACCAGGTTGTTGGCTGCTACTTCAGGGTTTTATTCATGTCCGATATTTTCCACTTGCCGATTTGCAATCAGCAACCAGCAACTGATTGCCGGTTGCAGATTCAAAAGTATCTTTGATGATGACGAATGCAGTTGCAGGTTGCCAATCCTGAATATCCCTAGACAAAATTTATTTCTGAATCAGCAACTGGCAACTGATTGCTGGTTGCTGATTCTGAATTTTATTCATCATGCCTCACATTTTCCAGTTGCCAATCTATCATTGTAGCATTGATGATTTGTCATATCAATTTTAATATGGTGTTAAATTTAAGTCATGAAGCTGTTTCAACATTGATGTGGCATTGCATTAGATTTGTACTAAGGCAAATAGAACGCTTGGTTTCCTGAGGCGAAATCTGTATCAGTGTCCCCAGGATGTGAAAGAGACAGCATATAAAGGACTTGTTAGACCAATTTTGGAATATGGTAGTAGTGTTTGGGACCCCACTGGAGTGGTCCTTCAGGAAGAGATTGAAAAAGTCCAAAATAGAGCTGCTAGATTTGTAACTAGCAATTATTGCTTTGAAACTGGGAGTATGACTGGAATACTTGAAATGTTGAAGTGGGAGTCTCTCAAGAAAAGGAGGAGAGACAGTAGGCTTATACTATTGTACAAAGGTCTAAAGGGCGCTGCCAGCATCCCAACAGATGACCTTATTCCCCCAATCAGGCGATGTAGAAGTCATCACTCATTGGCATTTCAGACCCATACTGCAAGAACTGATATTTACAAAGGTTCTTTTTTCCCTCGGACCATTAGAGACTGGAATGCTCTTCCAGATTCGATCATTTCCTCAGCTGAAGGTGCAGAGGATAGCGTAGCTAGGTTTACCTCTTTGGTGAGAGCTAGGGACTAACTTCCCACATCACAGGTCCTGGTGAATGAATGTCGTTTGACGTGTCACCAGTAACAATTCTGATTCTGATTCTGATTCTGATTAGATCAGGCTAGGAATAGGCATCTCTATCCATTTTTAGAGCCACATTTCTGATGTTATTTAAATATTTCTGTGCTAAAAGGGAAACATTTTTACACCATTGTCATGATATCATGCAAATGGCCATCTCATTTGCATATTTCAGCACATTTTCTTGGTGGTTAGATAGAAATCTGATGATGAAGCAATAGTGAATAAACAAAATTTTAATGGTTAGTACTTGTTGCCTATTAACACCATTTCGATTTTTAAGTTCCTTAATAAAAATGGGAAAAGGATGGAATTTTGATATTTCTAAAGAAATTGAAAGGGGGTCTTTCACGGTATAGGAAATTTGCACTGCTTTCTGCCCACGCTTGGATTTTGATAAAATTATTCACAATAATTGCCTTGGGTATAACCATTATAATTATGATGCATTTACTTTTAAGTTTTATTTCTGAATTAAATTTATTACATATTTTATGAAGTCTCTATCACAACAGAGAGTACTCTCATATAAACTTGTCTACAGTATTCAGAGTTTCATATATCTAAAGCTGCTATGTTTTATGAATTAAAGCCATAATTGGTGAGTTAGTTGATACTATGAATGACCTCATATGTCTAGTAATAGTGGCTGGGCATTCAGTTTTCTTTGATGGTGTCCCCATATTTCTGCTCCTATTTTTGTATTTATTAAAATTTTATATGCATTTTTACCATGTTCCAATTTTTGTCAAGACACCATTTTAGCATAAAAACTACCCACATATCTTAGGAACATGTTGATGAATTTTAATGGAAATTGAGGACCGGTAACATTGTGTTTTAACAGACTGAATACTGATAGTCCTGATTCAGCAAAATGGGAAATTATATGATTATCATGTTTTGGTCATGCTGTTTAATAATACTTTACTATTGCTTTCAATTTGGATGGCTATAGTATAGTATGTTTTGTGTAAGTAGTTCATAGCATAATTTTAAGTATTATTTCAAAACATCCATTTCGGTAAATTTGCCCATATGGAACAAACTATTTTGTCTACAGAACTATATACCACAAAGGTTTTGATGACAAATAATCAAGTAATCATGTGCACAGTTTTCTTTCTGTCTTTCTTGTCTAATTTAGATGTTTAGATTTAACATTCAAATCAACAACATACCAGTCACTTTAGATGTTGCTTCAGATTTTGTGAGATTTGTTATCCGACTCGAGATAAATGACTCTCAAGTCAAACTGTTGTTTGTTTATTTAACCCTAACTGTCCATTTAAAAAGAAAGGTTTACTCTAGGGAAAATCAATAACATTTGAGATAACTGTTCCTGGACATTAAGTTTTCAGAATTTGTATCTGCATAGGCACTAGCCAATCTATCTTTTTTGTATAGCCCCTATGAATGAAATCAAACGGCTTCCTGAAGCTGTATTCCAAAGCCATTTGAATTTGCTTTTAGAATTCACATGGTCGTACATTTGTCAGTGTTCCTAAACTTATGGGATTATGATTGTGTTGTCTATATATTTATATAGGTCTTTCACTTCATTTACCTATCTCAGCTGTTGTTGCAGTAATTACAAAGCACATTATGTAAGATATCAAGAAGCATTTAAACTGTTGATAATAATTATTCAATCTGTGAGTAGTTATCGCATTACTCATAGGATTTTAAATTATTTTCAGTAAATACATTGTGATGCTTTTTTTCTGTCCAAACACTGCAATGCTCTTTCCTTTGCATAGAAATGTACTGGTAATTATTAATGAACAAAAAGCATGCAATAACAGTGCTTAAAAAACAGTGAACTTGCATTCAGCAGAAACATTCAAGTAGTGGTTGAAAGTTTTACAACCAGAAAGAAATACTAAATGCTCGCTTCCGATAAATTAACCACTATATTGACAAAGTAAATAGAAAAAATAAGACACTAAAGAAATGTCAACAATTACAATACCAATGCAGAAAAGAGACATATTAATGCATGTGTACTATAAGGAAGGAAACTGTTTCTCTCCCTGTCTAATAGCAAACTTTCTCTGGGTTATGGAACAGCTTTGTTTACAACAAATATTCTGCGCATATTCTGCGCCTCATCCATCAATGATATCTTTTGCAACAGAAACTCAATATCAGTGACATTTCGATTTTTGGAAATACTAACCAATAATTACTGTAACTTTTTTTGTTAGGATAATAATCCAGTGTTCATAAAGACACAGTATATCTAATGCTTAATCTGGCCATGTATTTATCATCAGAACTATTTTTACTAGTAACAACAAACCACTGACCATTGCGTCCTTGCATACCAGCTTGGTATGGAAATGAAAATAATGGATCTCCTGGCCTTACACCTATTTGAGTAGCATGACTTATGCAAACTCATTAAATAAAGTTGCACATGTTCACAATAATTTTGCTGCTAATAAAAAAGCAATATATGTTGTTAAGCCTAATTTGTTGATAAGAATACCTTTATGATTTAGTGTTTTACTATCTACTATTTTGGATAGATCATAGTGTATATATGAATGGAAAATATCAGAAATTCATGATATTTTAATAGTTTCTAAGCTAGATCAGCTCAATATGTATTTATTTTGATTTGTATAATCTCATTTTTATTATATAAGTGTTACGAATTGCCTTTTTGTAAGGTTCTTGGATGATTTCAATAAAATAGTAAATTTTGCAGAAACGACTTACATCCATTAAAGGTGTAAAACTACAGTGTTACCGGTTTCGGATTTTCATGAAATTTGGCGTAGCTAAAGAAGATACATATGACAAGTTTTCCTAGCAAAATTAAATCTTGACAAAGACTAGAACATACTTATCTTAGGGATTGAACTTTGATAATTTTTTAAAATTTTAATTAAAAAAAGAGATTTTTGATAATTATTTTATCAGAAAATGTAAACTTTAATTAATTCAAAAGGATTTTTAGTATCAAAGGAATGCCTATGGAGTTCTGCATTCAATCCAGTTCACAGATCTTGAAACTAAATAAAACATAAGATTTAAGAAACACTTATTTAGAGACAGACACCAGCTCATGGAGGGAGTCAGTTAGAGCGGCCTCCTGAGTCCTGCTTTGATTTATATAAGTTATTAAATACATTTTTATAGGTTGTATATGCTGAGTTATTAATATACAAAGTTTAAAGAAAAAACATGCATGGGCACAAATGAAAGACCCCCTTTGATGGAAATTAAATGCCATTCATTTTGCTAAGGGCTTCATTTGATAGAGTGCAGGGCCTAATGGTTTAAAAGTAAATGCTCCAGTCAACAAAATTCATCCTATTAAGGTGTCCCTATATTTTCAGGACTTCTACTCAACCCGATTTGGCCTTAATTCACATTCCCGCCTTTTCACTTTCCAGCATTTTAAAACCATTCAAGCATATACATGAACTTAATAGCTATTCTAGATTGTGACATACAGGGCCATTCTTTCCAGATATGCACTAACTTAGAGTAAACCTCAGTGACTGTTTGTTATTTGGTTCTATCCAAAACATACCATGAATCCACATTATTCATGCTTACGTGGATAACTGTCCTGTCCTATCGGATTTCTGCAACCATTAATTCATTCCACACTCCAGCCGTTAATCCTTTCCAGATTACTTACTGTTGCATCAGCTCACATTTACTGCTCCACATTCTACTCACACAAATCCCATGCAAAATAAAACTTATGTGGCTTCTGAGGTTGTGTAGCATGGAGCATGAACAGTATAACCTTCATGCTAAGTGCACTGTAGGCACAAACAATTGTTTAGGACAAGAATTCCGTGGAAGGCCATGTCGCACCTGTTTGGGGCAAGGTCAATGGGACTGCATTAGCACATAGTAACCTGGAGTGTGAAATATAGGTCAAGGTCAATGGGTCAAGGTGCGTGGTGAGTGGGCAGGTCAAGGAGAAACATTATGCAAGGTTTGATGGTTCAGGTATCTATAGTTGATGAGATTGCAAGGGTCGACGTAAAATCTGTTTAAGTCACTGAGAGTGAAATATAGGTCAAGGTCACCAGGTCAAGGTGCATAGTGAGTGGGCAGGTCAAGGAGAAACAGTATGCAAGGTTTGATGGTTCAGGCATCTATAGTTGATGAGATCGCAAGGGTCGACGTAAAATCTGTCTAAGTCATTGGAGCGTGAAATATAGGTCAAGGTGCAAGGTGAGTGGGCAAGGAGAAACATTATGCAAGGTTTGATGGTTCCAGCATCTATAGTTGATGAGATCGCAAGGGTCGACATAAAATCTGTCGAAGTCACTGGAGTGTGAAATATAGGTCAAGGTGACTGGGTCAAGGTGCGTGGTGAGTGGGCATGTCAAGGAGAAACAGTATGCAAGGTTTGATGGTTCCAGCATGTATAGTTGATGAGATCGCAAGGGTCGACGTAAAATCTGTCTAAGTCATTGGAGCGTGAAATATAGGTCAAGGTGCAAGGTGAGTGGGCAAGGAGAAACATTATGCAAGGTTTGATGGTTCCAGCATCTATAGTTGATGAGATCGCAAGGGTCGACATAAAATCTGTCGAAGTCACTGGAGTGTGAAATATAGGTCAAGGTGACTGGGTCAAGGTGCGTGGTGAGTGGGCAGGTCAAGGAGAAACAGTATGCAAGGTTTGATGGTTCCAGCATGTATAGTTGATGAGATCGCAAGGGTCGACATAATTGTTAACGGACGGACATATTGACGGACGCACGGACGGGAAACCGGACGCCTATGTCGCACCATGCCAGCAGGTGCGACAAAAACACTGTAAACAAGTTTTGTGAAAATTCTGGCAAGGATCTTGGAGATGTTACAAGAAGTGTCTACAAGCAGAGGCACAATGATTGACAGACAATCATAAGAGGACAGACAAACAGATGGACTCCAGAAATGCTCTTACTGATTGAAAACTGTACCTACCAGAGATAAATAACTTTTCTTCAAAGTGTTGTTCTTTTAAGGACATAAGTAAGCCAGAGTTGTGGTTCTTGCCTATTATATAATGCCCGCTTTTAATACACATTATGTCCATTTTTACTAAGTACCTGGTTTCTTTTCTTCCTTATCTTCACTGACTGTATTATAATTTGTTGACTGTATCTGTGGGTCATTATGACTGTAAGAATCAAAGGTTTTCTCAATAGACTTCTCAGTACTCTTATCTATAGACTCTGAAAGTACATTGCAAAACTGATAAACCTTTTATAGAACATTTCATCAACATGATTATAAATGTCAGCTAGTAAATTCTTTACAGACTGAATAACAGAACAATTTTAATCACACTGTTGCTCAGTTGTTTAACAACATGTCATCCATAGATATTTTTGTGTTGTCACCCCAAAAAATTAGGTGGAGTACAGTTGCCAGTCGCTGAATGCCGATTCTGAATATCCTTAGACATAATTTATTTCTGAACCAGGTTGTCGACTGCTGATTCAGAATTTTATTCATGTCTGCCGATTTCCAATCAGCTTGCAGAAGTATTTATGAGGATGACGAATGCAGTTGCAGGTTGACAATTCTGAATATCCCTAGACAAAATTTATTTCTGATTCAGCAACTGGCAACTGATTGCTGGTTGCTGATTCCGAATTTCATTCATCATGCCTCATATTTTCCAGTTGCCAATCTATTATTGTAGCATTGGTGATTTGTCATATCATCAAATTTAATATGGTGTTAAATTTAAGTCATGAAGCTGTTTCAACATTGATGTGATATTGCATTAGATCAGGCTAGGAATAGGCATCTCTATCCATTTTAGAGCCACATTTCTGATGTAATTCAAATATTTCTGTGCTAAAAAGGAAACATTTTTACACCATTATCATGATATCATGCAAATGGCCATCTCATTTGCATATTTCAGCACATTTCATTGGTGGTTAAATAGAAATCTGGTGAATAAACAGAATTTTAATGGTTAGTACTTGTTGCCTATTAACACCATTTCGATTTTTAAGTTCTTGAGTAAAATTGGGAAAAGGATGTAATTTTGATATTTCAAAAGAAATAGAAATTCGATGGAAATTAAATGCCATTCATTTTGCTAAGACTTCTTTTGATAGAGTGCTAGGGCCTAATGGTTTAAAAGAAAATGCTCCAGTCAACAATTTTCAATCCTATTAAGGTGTCCCATATTTTCAGGACTTCTACTCAACCCGATTTGGCCTTAATTCACATTCCCGCCTTTTCACTTTCCAGCATTTTCAAACCATTCCAGCACATACCTGAACTTAAAAGCTATTCTAGATTGTGACATACAGGGCCATTCTTTCCAGATATGCACTAACTTAGAGTAAACCTCAGTGACTGTTTGTTATTTGGTTCTATCCAAAACATACCATGAATCCACATTATTCATGCTTACCTGGATAACTGTCCTGTCCTATCGGATTTCTGCAACCATTAATTCCTTCCACACTCCAGCCGTTAATCCTTTCCAGATTACTCACATTTACTGCTCCACATTCTACTCACACAAATTCCATGCAAAATAAAACTCATGTGGCTTCTGAGGTTGTGTAGCATGGAGCATGAACAGTATAACCTTCATGCTAAGTGCACTGTAGGCACAAACAATAGTTTAGGAAAACACTGTAAACAAGTTTTGTGAAAATTCTGGCAAGGATCTTGGAGATATTACAAGAAATGTCTACAAGCAGAGGCACAATGATTGACAGACAATCATAAGTTGACAGACAAACAGATGGACTCCAGAAATGCTCTTAATGATTGAAAACTGTACCTACCAGAGATAAATAACTTTTCTTTTATAAGTGGTGTTCTTTTAAGGACATAAGTAAGCCAGTGTTGTGGTTCTTGCCCATTATATAATGCCCCATTATTATACACACTCCTACAAAGTTTCATTAAAATGCCCTTGACCATATGCTTGCCCTAAAAGTATACAAGCATTCTTTTTGCTTACATAAGGTGAGTGGACTTTATGTGCAGATTTTATACTTTGTTCTTGATCCTTTGAGATCTTTGTGCATATTCTGAGAACTTCCAAATTTATTGATGGTTTAGACTCAACTAAATAAACCACTGTTTCTGTTTATTTTGGGTGTATTTTGATAATTATCGCGGTCTTTTAAACGACTGTCCCTTTGAAATTTTTTATGAAATTTCAGCACACTTTATCATTGGTTTCCGTCACCAAATCGTAACAGGGTTACTGATGAGGCTTTAATAGCCGAAACTGTGCAATCTGACCCACTTCAAGTTTTTAGAATGTGTTCATTTTTCTTAAGGGATACAAATTTTATTTTTATTTACTTCACTGCAGCTGGTGTTGTGCTGTGTGGAGGCCGTAAAAAGTCTCCCCGTACATCATCATAGTGCAGATTTTATACTTTGTTCTTGATCCTTTGAGATCTTTGTGCATATTCTGAGAACTTCCAAATTTATTAATGGTTTAGACTCAACTAAATAAACCACTGTTTCTGTTTATTTTGGGTGTATTTTGATAATTATCACGGTCTTTTATAAGAACTGTCCATTTGAAAATTTTTATGAAATTTCAGCACACTTTATCATTGGTTTTCATCACCAATTCATAACAGGGTTACTGATGAGGCTTTAATAGGCGAAACTTTGCAGTCTGACCCACTTCAAGTTTTTAGAGAATGTGTTCATTTTTCTTAAGGGATACAAACTATTTTTATTATGTCCATTTTTTTACTAAGTACCTGGTTTCTTTCCTTCCTTATCTTCACTGACTGTATTATAATTTGTTGACTGTATCTGTGGGTCATTATGACTGTAAGAATCAAAGGTTTTCTCAATAGGCTTCTTGGTACTCTTATCTATAGACTCTGAAAGTACATTGCAAAACTGATAAACCTTTTATAGAACATTTCATCAACATGATTATAAATGTCAGCTAGTAAATTATTTACAGACTGAATAACAGAACAATTTTAATCACACTGCTGCACAGTTGTTTTACAACATGTCATCCATAGATATTTTTGTGTTGTCACCCAAAACAAGAATTCCACGGAAGGTGGTGTCGCACCTGCATGGGGCAAGGTCAATGGGACTGCATTAATACATAAATTACAAATACAAAACTTTTCTTAGTCGGAATCATGCCAAGATAAACACTATGAAAGGTTTGAAGGTTCTTACAACCATTTCTGATGAAATCAAAAGTGTTGAAATTAGATCTGTCAAAGTCTAAAGCATGAAAGTCACTGGAGCATGAAATATAGGTCAAGGTCACCGGGTCAAGGTGCGTGCTGAGTGGGCATATCGAGGAGAAACATTATGCAAGGTTTGGAGGCTCTAGCAACTATAGTTGCTGAGATTGCAAGGTTAGGGTTGACATAAATTGTGTCAAAGTCAATGAAGTGTGAAATATAGGTCAAGGTCACCAGGTCAATGTGCATGGTGAGTGGGTAGGTCGAGGAGAAACATTATGCAAGGTTTGAAGGCTATAGCAACTATAGTTGCTGAGATTGCAAGGGTCGATGTAAAATCTGTCAAAGTCACTGAAGCGTGAAATATAGGTCAAGGTCATTAGGTCAGGGTTTGTGCTGAGTGGGCAAGTCTAGGAGAAACAGTATGCAAGGTTTGATGGTTCCAGCATCTACAGTTGATAAGATCGCAAGGGTCGACATAAAATCTGTCAAAGTCATTGGAGCATGAAATATAGGTCAAAGTCACCAGGTCAAGGTGTGTGCTGAGTGGGCACATCTAGGGAGAAACACTATGCAAGGTTTGACGCTTGCAGCATCTATAGTTGATGAGATCGCAAGGGTCGATGTGAAATCAGTCTAAGTCACTGGAGCGTGAAATATAGGTCAAGGTCACTGGGTCAATGTGCGTGCTGAGTGGGCACTTCAAGGAGAAACACTATGCAAGGTTTGATGGTTCCAGCATCTATAGTTGATGAGATCGCAAGGGTCGAGGTAAAATCTGTCTAAGTCACTGGAGCATGAAATATAGGTCAAGGTCACCAGGTCAAGGTGCATGCTGAGTGAACACATCAAGGAGAAACGCTATGCAAGGTATGATGGTTCCAGCATGTATAGTTGATGAGATTGCAAGGGTTGATGTAAAATCTGTCTAAGTCACTGGAGCATAAAATATAGGTCAAGGTCACCAGGTCAAGGTGCGTGCTGAGTGGACACATCAAGGAGAAACACTATGCAAGGTTTGATTGTTCCAGCATCTATAGTTGATGAGATCGCAAGGGTCAACATAATTGTTGACGGACGGACGGACGGATGCGCAGATGGAAAATTGGACTCCTATGTTGCACCCAGCCAGCAGGTGTGACAAAAATTAGGGAGAATAGAGTTGCCTGGCGCTGAATGCCGATTCTGAATATCCTTAGACATTATTTATTTCTGAACCAGGTTGTTGGCTGCTAATTCAGGATTTTATTCATGTCCGGTATTTTCCACTTGCCGATTTGCAATCAGCAACCAGCAACTGATTGCCGGTTGCAGATTCAAAAGTATCTTTGAGGATGACGAATGCAGTTGCAGGTTGCCAATTCTGAATATCCCTAGACAAAATTTATTTCTGAATCAGCAACTGGCAACTGATTGCTGGTTCTGAATTTTATTCATCATGCCTAATATTTTCCAGTTGCCAATCTATCATTGTAGCATTGATGATTTGTCATATCAATTTTAATATGGTGTTAAATTTAAGTCATGAAGCTGTTTCAACATTGATGTGGCATTGCATTAGATCAGGCTAGGAATAGGCATCTCTATCCATTTTTAGAGCCACATTTCTGATGTTATTTAAATATTTCTGTGCTAAAAGGGAAACATTTTTACACCATTGTCATGATATCATGCAAACGGCCATCTCATTTGCATATTTCAGCACATTTTCTTGGTGGTTAAATAGAAATCTGATGATGAAGCAATAGTGAATAAACGAAATTTTAATGGTTAGTACTTGTTGCCTATTAACACCATTTCGATTTTTAAGTTCCTTAATATAAATGGGAAAAGGATGGAATTTTGATATTTCTAAAGAAATTGAAATTTGATGGAAATTAAATGCCATTCATTTTGCTAAGGGCTTCGTTTGATAGAGTACAAGGCCTTATGGTTTAAAAGTAAATGCTCCAGTCAACAAAATTCATCCTATTAAGGTGTCCCATATTTTCAGGACTTCTACTCAACCCGATTTGGCCTTAATTCACATTCCTGCCTTTTCACTTTCCAGCATTTTAAAACCATTCCAGCATATACATGGACTTAATAGCTATTCTAGATTGTGACATACTGGGTCATTCTTTCCAGATATGCACTAACTTAGAGTAAACCTCAGTGACTGTTTGTTATTTGGTTCTATCCAAAACATACCATGAATCCACATTATTCATGCTTACCTGGATAACTGTCCTGTCCTATCGGATTTCTGCAACCATTAATTCCTTCCACTATCCAGCCGTTAATCCTTTCCAGATTACTCACATTTACTGCTCCACATTCTACTCACACAAATCCCATGCAAAATAAAACTCATGTGGCTTCTGAGGTTGTGTAGCATGGAGCATGAACAGTATAACCTTCATGCTAAGTGCACTGTAGGCACAAACAATTGTTTAGGAAAACACTGTAAACAAGTTTTGTGAAAATTCTGGCAAGGATCTTGGAGATGTTACAAGAAGTGTCTACAAGCAGAGGCACAATGATTGACAGACAATCATAAGAGGACAGACAAACAGATGGACTCCAGAAATGCTCTTACTGATTGAAAACTGTACCTACCAGAGATAAATAACTTTTCTTCAAAGTGTTGTTCTTTTAAGGACATAAGTAAGCCAGAGTTGTGGTTCTTGCCTATTATATAATGCCCGCTTTTAATACACATTATGTCCATTTTTACTAAGTACCTGGTTTCTTTTCTTCCTTATCTTCACTGACTGTATTATAATTTGTTGACTGTATCTGTGGGTCATTATGACTGTAAGAATCAAAGGTTTTCTCAATAGGCTTCTCGGTACTCTTATCTATAGACTCTGAAAGTACATTGCAAAACTGATAAACCTTTTATAGAACATTTCATCAACAAGATTATAAATGTCAGCTAGTAAATTATTTACAGACTGAATAACAGAACAATTTTAATCACACTGCTGCACAGTTGTTTTACAACATGTCATCCATAGATATTTTTGTGTTGTCACCCCAAAAAATTAGGGAGAGTACAGTTGCCAGTCGCTGAATGCCGATTCTGAATATCCTTAGACATAATTTATTTCTGAACCAGGTTGTCGACTGCTGATTCAGAATTTTATTCATGTCTGGTATTTTCCACTTGCCGATTTCCAATCAGCTTGCAGAAGTATTTATGAGGATGACGAATGCAGTTGCAGGTTCACAATTCTGAATATCCCTAGACAAAATTTATTTCTGATTCAGCAACTGGCAACTGATTGCTGGTTGCTGATTCCGAATTTCATTCATCATGCCTCATATTTTCCAGTTGCCAATCTATTATTGTAGCATTGGTGATTTGTCATATCATCAGTTTTAATATGGTGTTAAATTTAAGTCATGAAGCTGTTTCAACATTGATGTGATATTGCATTAGATCAGGCTAGGAATAGGCATCTCTATCCATTTTTAGAGCCACATTTCTGATGTAATTTAAATATTTCTGTGCTAAAAGGGAAACATTTTTACACCATTATCATGATATCATGCAAATGGCCATTTCATTTGCATATTTCAGCACATTTCATTGGTGGTTAAATAGAAATCTGGTGAATAAACAGAATTTTAATGGTTAGTACTTGTTGCCTATTAACACCATTTCGATTTTTAAGTTCTTGAGTAAAATTGGGAAAAAGATGTAATTTTGATATTTCAAAAGAAATAGAAATTCGATGGAAATTAAATGCCATTCATTTTGCTAAGACTTCTTTGATAGAGTGCTAGGCCTAATGGTTTAAAAGCAAATGCTCCAGTCAACAATATTCAATCCTATTAAGGTGTCCCATATTTTCAGGACTTCTACTCAACCCGATTTGGCCTTAATTAACATTCCCGCCTTTTCACTTTCCAGCATTTTCAAACCATTCCAGCACATACCTGAACTTAAAAGCTATTCTAGATTGTGACATACAGGGCCATTCTTTCCAGATATGCACTAACTTAGAGTAAACCTCAGTGACTGTTTGTTATTTGGTTCTATCCAAAACATACCATGAATCCACATTATGCATGCTTTCCTGGATAACTGTCCTGTCCAATCAGATTTCTGCAACCATTAATTCCTTCCACTATCCAGCCGTTAATCCTTTCCAGATTACTCACATTTACTGCTCCACATTCTACTCACACAAATCCCATGCAATAAAAACTCATGTGGCTTCTGAGGTTGTGTAGCATGGAGCATGAACAGTATAACCTTCATGCTAAGTGCACTGTAGGCACAAACAATTGTTTAGGAAAACACTGTAAACAAGTTTTGTGAAAATTCTGGCAAGGATCTTGGAGATATTACAAGAAATGTCTACAAGCAGAGGCACAATGATTGACAGACAATCATAAGTTGACAGACAAACAGATGGACTCCAGAAATGCTCTTAATGATTGAAAACTGTACCTACCAGAGATAAATAACTTTTCTTTTATAAGTGGTGTTCTTTTAAGGACATAAGTAAGCCAGAGTTGTGGTTCTTGCCCATTATATAATGCCCCATTATTATACACACTCCTACAAAGTTTCATTAAAATGCCCTCGACCATATGCTTGCCCTAAAAGTATACAAGCATTCTTTTTGCTTACATAAGGTGAGTGGACTTTATGTGCAGATTCAACTAAATAAACCACTGTTTCTGTTTATTTTGGGTGTATTTTGATAATTATCGCGGTCTTTTAAACGACTGTCCCTTTGAAATTTTTTATGAAATTTCAGCACACTTTATCATTGGTTTCCGTCACCAAATCGTAACAGGGTTACTGATGAGGCTTTAATAGCCGAAACTGTGCAATCTGACCCACTTCAAGTTTTTAGAATGTGTTCATTTTTCTTAAGGGATACAAATTTTATTTTTATTTACTTCACTGCAGCTGGTGTTGTGCTGTGTGGAGGCCGTAAAAAGTCTCCCCGTACATCATCATAGTGCAGATTTTATACTTTGTTCTTGATCCTTTGAGATCTTTGTGCATATTCTGAGAACTTCCAAATTTATTAATGGTTTAGACTCAACTAAATAAACCACTGTTTCTGTTTATTTTGGGTGTATTTTGATAATTATCACGGTCTTTTATAAGAACTGTCCATTTGAAAATTTTTATGAAATTTCAGCACACTTTATCATTGGTTTTCATCACCAATTCATAACAGGGTTACTGATGAGGCTTTAATAGGCGAAACTTTGCAGTCTGACCCACTTCAAGTTTTTAGAGAATGTGTTCATTTTTCTTAAGGGATACAAACTTTATTTTTATTATGTCCATTTTTTTACTAAGTACCTGGTTTCTTTCCTTCCTTATCTTCACTGACTGTATTATAATTTGTTGACTGTATCTGTGGGTCATTATGACTGTAAGAATCAAAGGTTTTCTCAATAGGCTTCTTGGTACTCTTATCTATAGACTCTGAAAGTACATTGCAAAACTGATAAACCTTTTATAGAACATTTCATCAACATGATTATAAATGTCAGCTAGTAAATTATTTACAGACTGAATAACAGAACAATTTTAATCACACTGCTGCACAGTTGTTTTACAACATGTCATCCATAGATATTTTTGTGTTGTCACCCAAAACAAGAATTCCACGGAAGGTGGTGTCGCACCTGCATGGGGCAAGGTCAATGGGACTGCATTAATACATAAATTACAAATACAAAACTTTTCTTAGTCGGAATCATGCCAAGATAAACACTATGAAAGGTTTGAAGGTTCTTACAACCATTTCTGATGAAATCAAAAGTGTTGAAATTAGATCTGTCAAAGTCTAAAGCATGAAAGTCACTGGAGCATGAAATATAGGTCAAGGTCACCGGGTCAAGGTGCGTGCTGAGTGGGCATATCGAGGAGAAACATTATGCAAGGTTTGGAGGCTCTAGCAACTATAGTTGCTGAGATTGCAAGGTTAGGGTTGACATAAATTGTGTCAAAGTCAATGAAGTGTGAAATATAGGTCAAGGTCACCAGGTCAATGTGCATGGTGAGTGGGTAGGTCGAGGAGAAACATTATGCAAGGTTTGAAGGCTATAGCAACTATAGTTGCTGAGATTGCAAGGGTCGATGTAAAATCTGTCAAAGTCACTGAAGCGTGAAATATAGGTCAAGGTCATTAGGTCAGGGTTTGTGCTGAGTGGGCAAGTCTAGGAGAAACAGTATGCAAGGTTTGATGGTTCCAGCATCTACAGTTGATAAGATCGCAAGGGTCGACATAAAATCTGTCAAAGTCATTGGAGCATGAAATATAGGTCAAAGTCACCAGGTCAAGGTGTGTGCTGAGTGGGCACATCTAGGGAGAAACACTATGCAAGGTTTGACGCTTGCAGCATCTATAGTTGATGAGATCGCAAGGGTCGATGTGAAATCAGTCTAAGTCACTGGAGCGTGAAATATAGGTCAAGGTCACTGGGTCAATGTGCGTGCTGAGTGGGCACTTCAAGGAGAAACACTATGCAAGGTTTGATGGTTCCAGCATCTATAGTTGATGAGATCGCAAGGGTCGAGGTAAAATCTGTCTAAGTCACTGGAGCATGAAATATAGGTCAAGGTCACCAGGTCAAGGTGCATGCTGAGTGAACACATCAAGGAGAAACGCTATGCAAGGTATGATGGTTCCAGCATGTATAGTTGATGAGATTGCAAGGGTTGATGTAAAATCTGTCTAAGTCACTGGAGCATAAAATATAGGTCAAGGTCACCAGGTCAAGGTGCGTGCTGAGTGGACACATCAAGGAGAAACACTATGCAAGGTTTGATTGTTCCAGCATCTATAGTTGATGAGATCGCAAGGGTCAACATAATTGTTGACGGACGGACGGACGGATGCGCAGATGGAAAATTGGACTCCTATGTTGCACCCAGCCAGCAGGTGTGACAAAAATTAGGGAGAATACAGTTGCCTGGCGCTGAATGCCGATTCTGAATATCCTTAGACATTATTTATTTCTGAACCAGGTTGTTGGCTGCTAATTCAGGATTTTATTCATGTCCGGTATTTTCCACTTGCCGATTTGCAATCAGCAACCAGCAACTGATTGCCGGTTGCAGATTCAAAAGTATCTTTGAGGATGACGAATGCAGTTGCAGGTTGCCAATTCTGAATATCCCTAGACAAAATTTATTTCTGAATCAGCAACTGGCAACTGATTGCTGGTTCTGAATTTTATTCATCATGCCTCATATTTTCCAGTTGCCAATCTATCATTGTAGCATTGATGATTTGTCATATCAATTTTAATATGGTGTTAAATTTAAGTCATGAAGCTGTTTCAACATTGATGTGGCATTGCATTAGATCAGGCTAGGAATAGGCATCTCTATCCATTTTTAGAGCCACATTTCTGATGTTATTTAAATATTTCTGTGCTAAAAGGGAAACATTTTTACACCATTGTCATGATATCATGCAAACGGCCATCTCATTTGCATATTTCAGCACATTTTCTTGGTGGTTAAATAGAAATCTGATGATGAAGCAATAGTGAATAAACGAAATTTTAATGGTTAGTACTTGTTGCCTATTAACACCATTTCGATTTTTAAGTTCCTTAATATAAATGGGAAAAGGATGGAATTTTGATATTTCTAAAGAAATTGAAATTTGATGGAAATTAAATGCCATTCATTTTGCTAAGGGCTTCGTTTGATAGAGTACAAGGCCTTATGGTTTAAAAGTAAATGCTCCAGTCAACAAAATTCATCCTATTAAGGTGTCCCATATTTTCAGGACTTCTACTCAACCCGATTTGGCCTTAATTCACATTCCTGCCTTTTCACTTTCCAGCATTTTAAAACCATTCCAGCATATACATGGACTTAATAGCTATTCTAGATTGTGACATACTGGGTCATTCTTTCCAGATATGCACTAACTTAGAGTAAACCTCAGTGACTGTTTGTTATTTGGTTCTATCCAAAACATACCATGAATCCACATTATTCATGCTTACCTGGATAACTGTCCTGTCCTATCGGATTTCGGCAACCATTAATTCCTTCCACACTCCAGCCGTTAATCCTTTCCAGATTACTTACTGTTGCATCAGCTCACATTTACTGCTCCACATTCTACTCACACAAATCCCATGCAAAATAAAACTCATGTGGCTTCTGAGGTTGTGTAGCATGGAGCATGAACAGTATAACCTTCATGCTAAGTGCACTGTAGGCACAAACAATTGTTTAGGAAAACACTGTAAACAAGTTTTGTGAAAATTCTGGCAAGGATCTTGGAGATGTTACAAGAAGTGTCTACAAGCAGAGGCACAATGATTGACAGACAATCATAAGAGGACAGACAAACAGATGGACTCCAGAAATGCTCTTACTGATTGAAAACTGTACCTACCAGAGATAAATAACTTTTCTTCAAAGTGTTGTTCTTTTAAGGACATAAGTAAGCCAGAGTTGTGGTTCTTGCCTATTATATAATGCCCGCTTTTAATACACATTATGTCCATTTTTACTAAGTACCTGGTTTCTTTTCTTCCTTATCTTCACTGACTGTATTATAATTTGTTGACTGTATCTGTGGGTCATTATGACTGTAAGAATCAAAGGTTTTCTCAATAGGCTTCTCGGTACTCTTATCTATAGACTCTGAAAGTACATTGCAAAACTGATAAACCTTTTATAGAACATTTCATCAACAAGATTATAAATGTCAGCTAGTAAATTATTTACAGACTGAATAACAGAACAATTTTAATCACACTGCTGCACAGTTGTTTTACAACATGTCATCCATAGATATTTTTGTGTTGTCACCCCAAAAAATTAGGGAGAGTACAGTTGCCAGTCGCTGAATGCCGATTCTGAATATCCTTAGACATAATTTATTTCTGAACCAGGTTGTCGACTGCTGATTCAGAATTTTATTCATGTCTGGTATTTTCCACTTGCCGATTTCCAATCAGCTTGCAGAAGTATTTATGAGGATGACGAATGCAGTTGCAGGTTCACAATTCTGAATATCCCTAGACAAAATTTATTTCTGATTCAGCAACTGGCAACTGATTGCTGGTTGCTGATTCCGAATTTCATTCATCATGCCTCATATTTTCCAGTTGCCAATCTATTATTGTAGCATTGGTGATTTGTCATATCATCAGTTTTAATATGGTGTTAAATTTAAGTCATGAAGCTGTTTCAACATTGATGTGATATTGCATTAGATCAGGCTAGGAATAGGCATCTCTATCCATTTTTAGAGCCACATTTCTGATGTAATTTAAATATTTCTGTGCTAAAAGGGAAACATTTTTACACCATTATCATGATATCATGCAAATGGCCATTTCATTTGCATATTTCAGCACATTTCATTGGTGGTTAAATAGAAATCTGGTGAATAAACAGAATTTTAATGGTTAGTACTTGTTGCCTATTAACACCATTTCGATTTTTAAGTTCTTGAGTAAAATTGGGAAAAAGATGTAATTTTGATATTTCAAAAGAAATAGAAATTCGATGGAAATTAAATGCCATTCATTTTGCTAAGACTTCTTTGATAGAGTGCTAGGCCTAATGGTTTAAAAGCAAATGCTCCAGTCAACAATATTCAATCCTATTAAGGTGTCCCATATTTTCAGGACTTCTACTCAACCCGATTTGGCCTTAATTCACATTCCCGCCTTTTCACTTTCCAGCATTTTCAAACCATTCCAGCACATACCTGAACTTAAAAGCTATTCTAGATTGTGACATACAGGGCCATTCTTTCCAGATATGCACTAACTTAGAGTAAACCTCAGTGACTGTTTGTTATTTGGTTCTATCCAAAACATACCATGAATCCACATTATGCATGCTTTCCTGGATAACTGTCCTGTCCAATCAGATTTCTGCAACCATTAATTCCTTCCACTATCCAGCCGTTAATCCTTTCCAGATTACTCACATTTACTGCTCCACATTCTACTCACACAAATCCCATGCAATAAAAACTCATGTGGCTTCTGAGGTTGTGTAGCATGGAGCATGAACAGTATAACCTTCATGCTAAGTGCACTGTAGGCACAAACAATTGTTTAGGAAAACACTGTAAACAAGTTTTGTGAAAATTCTGGCAAGGATCTTGGAGATATTACAAGAAATGTCTACAAGCAGAGGCACAATGATTGACAGACAATCATAAGTTGACAGACAAACAGATGGACTCCAGAAATGCTCTTAATGATTGAAAACTGTACCTACCAGAGATAAATAACTTTTCTTTTATAAGTGGTGTTCTTTTAAGGACATAAGTAAGCCAGAGTTGTGGTTCTTGCCCATTATATAATGCCCCATTATTATACACACTCCTACAAAGTTTCATTAAAATGCCCTCGACCATATGCTTGCCCTAAAAGTATACAAGCATTCTTTTTGCTTACATAAGGTGAGTGGACTTTATGTGCAGATTCAACTAAATAAACCACTGTTTCTGTTTATTTTGGGTGTATTTTGATAATTATCGCGGTCTTTTAAACGACTGTCCCTTTGAAATTTTTTATGAAATTTCAGCACAATTTATCATTGGTTTCCGTCACCAAATCGTAACAGGGTTACTGATGAGGCTTTAATAGCCGAAACTGTGCAATCTGACCCACTTCAAGTTTTTAGAATGTGTTCATTTTTCTTAAGGGATACAAATTTTATTTTTATTTACTTCACTGCAGCTGGTGTTGTGCTGTGTGGAGGCCGTAAAAAGTCTCCCCGTACATCATCATAGTGCAGATTTTATACTTTGTTCTTGATCCTTTGAGATCTTTGTGCATATTCTGAGAACTTCCAAATTTATTAATGGTTTAGACTCAACTAAATAAACCACTGTTTCTGTTTATTTTGGGTGTATTTTGATAATTATCACGGTCTTTTATAAGAACTGTCCCTTTGAAAATTTTTATGAAATTTCAGCACACTTTATCATTGGTTTTCATCACCAATTCATAACAGGGTTACTGATGAGGCTTTAATAGGCGAAACTTTGCAGTCTGACCCACTTCAAGTTTTTAGAGAATGTGTTCATTTTTCTTAAGGGATACAAACTTTATTTATATTATGTCCATTTTTTTACTAAGTACCTGGTTTCTTTCCTTCCTTATCTTCACTGACTGTATTATAGTTTGTTGACTGTATCTGTGGGTCATTATGACTGTAAGAATCAAAGGTTTTCTCAATAGGCTTCTTGGTACTCTTATCTATAGACTCTGAAAGTACATTGCAAAACTGATAAACCTTTTATAGAACATTTCATCAACATGATTATATGTCAGCTAGTAAATTATTTACAGACTGAATACTGTAAAAAAACTTATATTTGGCGGTCATTTTATTTTGGCGCTATTGGCGGGCGAGGGAAACACCGCCAAAATAAAAAATCGCCAATAAAGATCAAAGAGTGCAAGTGAAGAATAATAAACTGGCGGAAACTTTATTCCCAATACACATCACAAGTATGATATCCGGCAAAACAGCGTCAACCAGTCACTGGTATTGTCCATGACAATAGTAAATGTGTATTTACTTGTTTAGAAGTCGAGCATAGTGTAAGGGAGCGTAGAAAGATAATGATCTCCTAGCCATTAGCCGGTTCAGCATGGTTGAATAAAAGCAAATGCACTTTGACAATAATTGTCAAAAATGCGGGTATAATTGGTAATTGGTTGACAGCTTTGCCTGTGAGCTTGATAGGGTAGATAGACCAATCAGATAAGAGGAAAGTGACACACCTCCACAATCGTCTTCAACATTGGGCTTATTAAGAATGAGTTATCACGTATAGTTTATGTATAATTTACCAAGAAATTAATAACAATAGAACTGATTTTTATTCACTCACCACTAAGAACAATGCATTAAAATCACCGTGTATTACTTGCAAATCACTGTGTATAAACTCGCATACATAAGACACACAGTGCAACGTCAGAAATCACGAATTTTATTTTCTTAAGAAATCGAAAATCCGCCAAAATATAAATCCGCCAAAAGGTCCACTCATAAAAACCGCCAGAATTTGCTGCCGCCAAATTTAAGTGTTTTACAGTAACAGAACAATTTTAATCACACTGCTGCACAGTTGTTTTACAACATGTCATCCATAGATATTTTTGTGTTGTCACCCCAAAAAATTAGGGAGAGCACAGTTGCCAGTCGCTGAATGCCGATTCTGAATATCCTTAGACATAATTTATTTCAGAACCAGGTTGTCGGCTGCTGATTCAGAATTTTATTCATGTCCGGTATTTTCCACTTGCCGATTTCCAATCAGCTTGCAGAAGTATTTATGAGGATGACGAATGCAGTTGCAGGTTGACAATTCTGAATATCCCTAGACAAAATTTATTTCTGATTCAGCAACTGGCAACTGATTGCTGGTTGCTGATTCCGAATTTCATTCATCATGCCTCATATTTTCCAGTTGCCAATCTATTATTGTAGCATTGGTGATTTGTCATATCATCAGTTTTAATATGGTGTTAAATTTAAGTCATGAAGCTGTTTCAACATTGATGTGATATTGCATTAGATCAGGCTAGGAATAGGCATCTCTATCCATTTTTAGAGCCACATTTCTGATGTTATTTAAATATTTCTGTGCTAAAAGGGAAACATTTTTACACCATTGTCATGATATCATGCAAATGGCCATCTCATTTGCAAATTTCAGCACATTTCATTGGTGGTTAGATAGAAATCTAGTGAATAAACAGAATTTTAATGGTTAGTACCTGTTGTCTATTAACACCATTTCGATTTTTAAGTTCTTGAATAAAAATGGGAAAAGGATGGAATTTTGATATTTCAAAAGAAATTGAAATTCGATGGAAATTAAATGCCATTCATTTTGCTAAGACTTGCTAGGCCTAATGGTTTAAAAGTAAATGCTCCTGTCAACAAAATTCATCCTTTTAAGGTGTCCTATATTTTCAGGACTTCTACTCAACCCGATTTGGCCTTAATTCACATTCCCGCCTTTTCACTTTCCAGCATTTTATCTGTCAAAGTCTAAAGCATGAAAGTCACTGGAGCATGAAATATAGGTCAAGGTCACCGGGTCAAGGTGCGTGCTGAGTGGGCATATCGAGGAGAAACATTATGCAAGGTTTGGAGGCTCTAGCAACTATAGTTGCTGAGATTGCAAGGTTAGGGTTGACATAAATTGTGTCAAGTCAATGAAGTGTGAAATATAGGTCAAGGTCACCAGGTCAATGTGCATGGTGAGTGGGTAGGTCGAGGAGAAACATTATGCAAGGTTTGAAGGCTATAGCAACTATAGTTGCTGAGATTGAAAGGGTCAATGTAAAATCTGTCAAAGTCACTGAAGCGTGAAATATAGGTCAAGGACATTAGGTCAGGGTTTGTGCTGAGTGGGCAAGTCTAGGAGAAACAGTATGCAAGGTTTGATGGTTCCAGCATCTACAGTTGATAAGATCGCAAGGGTCGACATAAAATCTGTCAAAGTCATTGGAGCATGAAATATAGGTCAAAGTCACCAGGTCAATGTGCGTGCTGAGTGGGCACATCTAGGGGGAACACTATGCAAGGTTTGATGGTTGCAGCATCTATAGTTGATGAGATCTTAAGGGTCGATGTGAAATCTGTCCAAGTCACTGGAGCGTGAAATATAGGTCAAGGTCACTGGGTCAATGTGCGTGCTGAGTGGGCACTTCAAGGAGAAACACTATGCAAGGTTTGATGGTTCCAGCATCTATAGTTGATGAGATCGCAAGGGTCAACATAATTGTTGACGGACGGACGGACGGATGCACAGATGGAAAATTGGACTCCTATGTTGCACCCAGCCAGCAGGTGTGACAAAAATTAGGGAGAATACAGTTGCCTGGCGCTGAATGCCGATTCTGAATATCCTTAGACATTATTTATTTCTGAACCAGGTTGTTGGCTGCTAATTCAGGATTTTATTCATGTCCGGTATTTTCCACTTGCCGATTTGCAATCAGCAACCAGCAACTGATTGCCGGTTGCAGATTCAAAAGTATCTTTGAGGATGACGAATGCAGTTGCAGGTTGCCAATTCTGAATATCCCTAGACAAAATTTATTTCTGAATCAGCAACTGGCAACTGATTGCTGGTTGCTGATTCTGAATTTTACTCATCATGCCTCATATTTTCCAGTTGCCAATCTATCATTGTAGCATTGATGATTTGTCATATCAATTTTAATATGGTGTTAAATTTATGTCATGAAGCTGTTTCAACATTGATGTGGCATTGCATTAGATCAGGCTAGGAATAGGCATCTCTATCCATTTTTAGAGCCACATTTCTGATGTTATTTAAATATTTCTGTGCTAAAAGGGAAACATTTTTACACCATTGTCATGATATCATGCAAATGGCCATCTCATTTGCATATTTCAGCACATTTTCTTGGTGGTTAGATAGAAATCTGATGATGAAGCAATAGAGAAAAAACAAAATTTTAATGGTTAGTACTTGTTGCCTATTATTTCGATTTTTAAGTTCCTTAATAAAAAAATGGGAAAAGGATGGAATTTTGATATTTCTAAAGAAATTGAAATTCGATGGAAATTGGAAATTAAATGCCATTCATTTTGCTAAGGGCTTCGCTTGATAGAGTGCAAGGCCTAATGGTTTAAAAGTAAATGCTCCAGTCAACAAAATTCATCCTATTAAGGTGTCCTATATTTTCAGACCTACTACTCAACCCGATTTGGCCTTAATTCACATTCCCGCCTTTTCACTTTCCAGCATTTTAAAACCATTCCAGCATATACATGAACTTAATAGCTATTCTAGACTGTGACATACTGGGCATTTCTTTCCAGATATGCACTAACTTAGAGTAAACCTCAGTGACTGTTTGTTATTTGGTTCTATCCAAAACACACCATGAATCCACATTATTCATGCTTACCTGGATAACTGTCCTGTCCTATCGGATTTCTGCAACCATTAATTCCTTCCACACTCCAGCCGTTAATCCTTTCCAGATTACTGCAGCATTCAAGTTGTTCACCAAGTTCAGCAGTTCTTGATTTTTTTTTAACCTTTGATTCTTTAACCTGTAAACCATCAGAAAAGTCACTTTGTGAAGGGTGTTTAATTGATTGATAGTGATGGGGTTTAATGACATGTCAACCCTTGTGATCATTTTGCGTCCTCTCCCAGAAAATAGGAGAAGAGATAGTACAAAAGTTGGGAAGAAATAGGAAAAACAAGAGCTTCGCAAGCGGCACATTATACCCCATTTGCAGTGTATGGCTAAAAGATGGACAGGCATGCAAAAAGGAATAGCAACTCTGTAATTAATGATGGCCCCTATATTAAAACAATCAACATATTAAATACTGTTAGTATATATAAACAAATAGCCCAATGGGCAACAATCGCTCACCTGAGAACTAGCACAAAGCCTTATGGTTCAAGCTTGTTGACAATGTGTGTTTGAGACAGATGAAATCAGCTTCATTTGTTGCGACTTGCTCATCTAAGCTTTTACACCTTGCCTAAAAGAGACAGACAGTAAAACCTAAAAACTTCAAGTGCTTCAGGGTAGATGACTAACATGAATCGTCACTTCTGGTTTGAAATCAAATAGAGCCTCAAGCAAAAGTAACTGTTGTGTGAATATTCCTATATCAGGCCCAATATTAAACTAACCTTTTCCCAATTATGCTTGATGGCAAGTAACTCTCATGTGAAAAGTCTGATCTGACCCAAAATCTAACTTGTCCAAGATTTCATTGATATCATAGTAACTTGCGAGTCTCAAGAAGTCTTAATCAAAATGAAATCTATGTTGTTAGGATAACATTTTCCTAAGTGTATGAGGCCCTCAAGGGCAGGTAACTCTCATGCCAACAGTCAAAACTGGGCAAAATTGAACTACTCATTTCATTTCATTTCATTTCATTTCAAAGCCTTCTACTGGCCGAGATAACTCACAAGTATAATCTTTCACAAGTAGTACTCTGAGATTTTATGCCCATCCTAATTAACTGCATGTTTGATGAAGATTCAGTCTAAAATGAAACTGCTATCCTCCAGACAATATTTTCCAAATTCTATGAAGTCTACGAGGCTCTTAAGGGTGGGTAACTCTAATGAAAATAGTCCAAACTGGGCCCAAATGGAACTTGTCCGAGATCTTATGCATGTCCTCATTTTCTGCAAGTTTGCTGAAGATCCAATCAGAAATAAAATCAATCTCTATCAGCGGTACAACATTTTCCCCATTACATGTCTGAGGGCAAGTAACTCTCATGTGAATAGTCCCATCTGCCTAAAAATCAAACTTATCCAAGATTTTATACCTGTCCTCATTACCTTGAAGCCTGATGAGGATTTGATCAAAAATGAAATCACTATCATCGAATCAGGATGAAAGTCTCTATCAGTCAAACAACATTTTCCCCATTATATGTCTATTGGGGTCTAAAGGTTAAGTAACTCTCATATGATTAGTCAGATCTGCCCCAAAATCAAACTCACCCAAGTTTCATGGCTGTCCACATTACCTGTAAGACTGATGATGATTTAACCAAAAATGAAATCGCTATCATCTGGACAACATTCTCCTAAGCAGGGGCCATCCTAGAGTTTTCAGAGAGGGAGAAGTTTTGCGACGATTTCAGGGTTTCAGGGAGAAATTTTGGTCCAAATTTTTGATTTCCATGTACATTCTATACATTTTCACTTCTCCCTCAACTCAAGATAGGGAGAAGTCAGCCAGTGTAGGGAGACTTTTTCTCCCAAATCGCCCTCTAGAATGACCCCTACCTAAGTCTATGAGACCTCCAAGGGCGGATAACTCACATGTCAATTCTTGAAGCAGGGCCAAAATCAAACTTGTCAGAGATTTTATGAATGTCCTTATTATCTGCAAGTTTAATGAAGATCCAATATGGAAGTCTCTATCAGCCAAACAACATTTTGCCCATTGTAAGTCTATGGAAGACTAAAGGGCAAGTAACTCTGAAGTGTATAGTCCGATCTGCCCCAAAATCGAACTTATCCAAGATTTTGTGGCTGTCCTCATTGTCTGTAAGTCTGATGAAGATTTGATCAAAACTGAAATCGTTATCATCCGGACAACATTTTTCTAGGTCTACGAGACACTCAAGGGCAGGTAACTCATATGTCAATAGTCAAAACTCGGCAAAAATCAAAATTGTCCGAGATTTTATGCCTGTACTCATTATCTGCAAGTTTAATGAAGATCCCATAAGAAATGAAGTCTCTATCAGCCGGACAACATTTCCCCATATTAAGTCTATGGAAGACTAAAGGGCAAGTATCCCTCAAGTGTATGGTCCGATCTGCCCCAAAATCGAACTTATCCAAGATTTTATGGCTGTCCTCATTGTCTGTAAGTCCAATGAAGATTTGATCAAAAATGAAATCGCTATCATCCAGACAACATTTTCCTAAGTCTATGAGACACTCAAGGGCAGGTAACTCACATGTCAATAATCGAAACTAGGTCAAAATTGAACTTGTCCGAGATTTTATGCCTGCACTCATTATTTGCAAGTTTGATGAAGATCCAATCAGAAATGAAGTCTCTAACAGCCGGACAACATTTCCCCATAGTAAGTATATGGAAGACTAAAGGGCAAGTAACTCTCAAGTGTATGGTCCCATCTGCCCTAAAATTGAACTTATCCAAGATTTTGTGGCTGTCCTCATTGTCTGTAAGTCTGATGAAGATTTGATCAAAAATGAAATCGCTATCATCCGGACAACATTTTTCTAAGTCTAAGAGACCCACAAGGACAGGTTACTCACATGTCAATAGTCATAACTCTGCAAAAATCAAACTTGTCTGAGATTTTATGCCTGTATTCATTATCTGCAAGTTTGATGAAGATCCAATCAGAAATGAAATCTCCATCACCCGACAACATTTTCCCCATTATATGTCTTTGGGACCTATTTGTAGCCATGGAAACCAAAGTTCTAATCAGATCTGCCCCAAAACCTAATACAATCAATCCCCCACCCCAACCATGCTATACATGAAATATGATCAAGATTGGTCCACTGATTCCAGAGATATTATTGTTTGAAAGTGTGGATGACGGACAGGATGGAGAGGCACAGATGTTGAGAAATGCAGGAGTCAGTCAAGGGAAATAATTTATAAACTGAGTATACTAGAGTTACCATTCTTGGTCCTTATGTATTGCCTTGGTAATAAACACACCAACTATTAAGTTTTGTTAAAATATTTAACATTTCAACTGTTGAAGAGTTAGAGAAGAAAAAGAATTTTGTTATAGGGCAAATAATTCAGGACATAAGTAAGCCAGAGTTGTGCTTCTTGCTCATATAATGCCCATTATTATACACATTCCTACAAAGTTTCATTAAAATATTTCAAACAATTAAGGCATTATGAGTGAATGAGAATAACCTCAACGATTAATTTGCATCTAAGTAGTATGCAATAATAACCCAATGGCAACTAGAAATAGAATTCTTGTATGTCTCATGTTCTTGTTGTTCTGACCTAGTACACATTCGTATAAAATTACATGAATATATCCCCAATGGTTACTGAGTTACGGTGCATACAAGAATGTTTAGAAAAATTTAATTAAAGAGGCTTAACTTTTTATATACCGTAGTACTGGGGTTCACAGGGGTATAAGTTATTTAGCTGATTTCTGTGCAAGAACATTCTAGCGCGAGTTCTAAAGAGTACCCACAATCTATGTTTTGAGCAGAAATTTAAAAAAAAAATATATCAGATTTTGTTTTGAAAATTTTCTCTTTTTTTTTGGATAAAATTGGGTTGATACAGAACCGCTTGCTTATGCGGTGTAGATATTAATGGGTTCCGTTAGTTGAAAAGACGCAAAGGCTGAGCAGTTTTTCCATGAAGTGGCCCTATTGCCCTGACCATTCATAAAATTACATAGGAAGTGTCTGCTGACAGCCGGCTGGCACCAGACTTTTAGGTCTAGTGACAGCCGGCTGTCACCAGACCTAAAAGTCTGCTGACAGCCGGCTATAATATTTACTCAATAATAAGCATATTCTTTTTAACTAAATAACTTATCCTGTTTCATGAGCTACCATACCGCTTACAGAACTTTGTTGAACAGCGAAGGATGCAATAATTTCGAATGGGGACTTGTATTTTTGTTCAAAATTTTGTGTAACAATGCTGGTATTATTGCAGCTAAGTACTAAATCATAAATCATAAGGTTATTTCTAGGCATACCATCAGCAGAACTTACATGTACAAACTTGAGAAGAGTGGTGGGCACACACTTCATCTGGGTTTGAACAGCACTGACAGAACTGGAAATGTGTCAATACGACACCGATGCCCCCATCTAGGGGCTCACCCCCAAAACAGTCATGTAACAACAGTTGTCATCAGACAGCATATCTCGCCTGGAATAGTGTCTTTGAGGTTATTGGCATAGGTGTTTGTGTGGTGGTGGGGTGTATTGCTGATAAAACTTTATAAAAATAGTTATGATCATTCCAAATATGGACCTGCACCCGCACATCGGGGCTTGGAGAAATAAATTGGGCTGCATGGTGCTTCCACGCAGAGCTGAAACTGACCACACATGCGTACTGGTAAACCGCTTTGAAGGACTAAGCCTGCCAAGGTAAAGTGGAATGAGTCAGACTGTCCAATGACTTTTGGTTTCATTGGGAGGCAGGGCTTGAGATGTCATTTCATCTCAATGTCAGGTAAAGGTCCCATAAAATTGGAAGCAACGTCTCCAAATTGACATAAATAAGTGTTGACATGGATGTTAAACCTCAATTCAAACAAACACATTCCAAATATGGACCCAATCCATCAAATGGTTTGGAAAATATGAGTGCTTAAAAACTAGAGAAAGAGTCACGCATACCCCCGGTCAGTGCCACCCTTTGATATATCTTTCAAGCTTTATGTAATATGAATGAAGAAGTCAAGAAGCTATAAGGATCTACAAACGTGCTTGTAAAAGCTAAACCAAACATAAAATTTCTAAATGGACCAATGGAGTGAGGGCATCAAAGTTACTGAAGGGTGGGGGCATCCATGTTACTGAAGCAGCAGGGTGGGGTATACATCAATGAAATCTTTGGACTGGTATACAACATCGATGCAAGTTTCAAATGAATTTGTCTTCAAGTTTAGAAAATACAGGCATCTACATGTATAAACTTTGTCATAAAACTTTAACCAAATGTAAAATTTCTAAGTCTGTGACCTTGAGGTCAAGGTTACCATGGGTGGGGGAAGGGACATACATCACAAAATCTTTGGACTGGTATGCAACAGTGATGCAAGTATCAACTGAGTTTGTCTTGGATTTTAGCACATACACGCATCTATAAACTTTGTCTTAAAACTTTAATCAAATGTAAAATTTCTGGGTCTGTGACCTTGACCTCAAGGTCACTTTGGGGTTGGACATGCATCAATGAAATTTTCAGAACAGTATGTAACTTCAATGTAAGTATCAACTATATCTATCAAAGGGTTCAGAAGATAAAATCTCTTAGAAACGTTGACGCAAAACTTTAACCAAGCACCCCTCCAACCCCCCATCAGGGCCTGGAGAAATAGATTGGGCTGCACAGTGCTTCTGCGCAGAGCTGAAACTAACGTAACTTGAATACTGGTAAACAGCTTAGGTCTAAGTCTGCCCAGGAAAAGTGATGCGAGTCGGACGGCTCCTTAAACCCTAACGGTTTTATGGGTGGTAGGGCTTGAGATGTCATTTCATCTCTGAATGTCGGGTAAAAGTCCCACAAAATTGGAAGCAATGTCTCCAAATTACCTTAATAGTATTGATTGGGATGTAAAACCGCAACTCAAACAAAACAAAAACTTTAACCAAAATGTTACCGGACGGACAGACTGACACATGGACGGACGGACAGACAAATGGTCGAATGACAGGCTAAAACTATATACCCCCATAGCATACTTCATATGCCGGGGGTATAATTAGTCTAGCTTCTAAGACATCCCAGTATATAATGTCAGTGTATTTGTTTGTTTGTTTCATTTGAGGTTTAAAGTCCCCGTCAACACTGTAAAGGTCATTTTGGAGATATTGCTTCCAATTTTGTGGGACTTTTACCCGACATTGAGATGACATGACATCTCAAGCCGTGTCGCCCAATGAAACCAATAGGGTTTATTAGCATGGACGGTCTGCCTCGCACTGCGGTTCCTGGACAGGCTTAGATCCTCTAAGCAGTTTACCAGTACTAGTGTGCGGGCCGGATTCAGCTCTGCGTGGAAGCATCATGCAGCCCATATATTTCTTCAAGCCCCTATGGGCGGGGGCTTTAATGTCAGTGTAGGTAGAATCAATGCTTTGTTATGACTATAAAGTATCACCAGAATTATGTCCCCCAACAAATAGACTTCATGGCCTAGTGGGTAAAAGCACCAACTGTTAATCATTAGGAGGTTCTGCAAGGGACGGTCATGTGGTTTTTATCCGGGAACTCTGGTTTCTGCCCACCTCTGATTAACAACCAGCTCAAAATAAGTGAAAATCTTGAAAGGGCCATAAAACCAAAACAAAAACAAGGGTCCATAGGCCTCTTTGTTCACCAGATCTCAGGTGGGCACTGTCCACTGGCAGCAATATATTTTAGCATATGATTTTAATATACCGATTTTAAAGTCTCCAAACATACCCCCATACCCAACAGCACCCATGTCAACACTGTATTTGAAATATTTGTTATTTTATGAAGTGGCGGGGATGGGGCATGGACCCAATGAAGCCATGGTTGGTATCACTGAATGCGCCATATCAAAAGGAACAAGAATATATATGGATTAAGGGTGGGGATCTGTACGATTCTTTAGATACAAGGCCTTTTCGGCATCGGAGTGGTTGGGGCATTGCCCCGCTGGACACCAGAAAAGCTCTAGATGGTGTTGTCTCTGAATGTGTCTTATCATAAGGACCAAGAATATATATGGTTTAAGGGTGGGGATTTGAACAGTTTTTAGCTCACCGTCATGTAGTGACGAGGTGAGCTTTTGGGATCACTTTTTGTCAGTCGTCCGTCGTGCGTCCGTGCGTGCGTCCGTCCGTGCGTAAACAATTTCTTTAAACGACATCTCCTCCTAAACCACTGATCGGATTTTGACCAAACTTCACAGGAATGATCCTTAGGTGGTCCCCTTTCAAAGTTGTTCAAATGGTTCCGGTCCGTTGCACATCTAGGTCACAGGAGCCAAAAATAGATTTTTTTCACCAAAAACTTAAAAAATCTTCTTCTCTGAAACCACAAGGCCCAGGTCTTTGATATTTGGTATGAAGCTTCATCTGGTGGACCCCTACCAAGATTGTTCAAATTATAGTGCTGGGGCCAAAAATACCCCCGCTCCGGGGCCCTTTGGTTTTACATGGGCTTATATAGGGAAAATCTTTAAAAATCTTCTTCTCTGAAACCGTAAGGCCTAGGTCTTTGATATTTGGTATGAAGCTTCATCTAGTGGACCCCTACCAAGATTGTTCAAATTATAGTGCTGGAGCCAAAAATGCCCCCGCTCCAGGGCCCTTTGGTTTTACATGGGCTTATATAGGGAAAATGTTTAAAAATCTTCTTCTCTGAAACCGCAAGGCCCAGGTCTTTGATATTTGGTATGAAGCTTCATCTAGTGGACCCCTACCAAGATTGTTCAAATTATAGTGCTGGGGCCAAAAATGCCCCCGCTCCAGGGCCCTTTGGTTTTACATGGGCTTATATAGGGAAGAGCTTTAGAAATCTTCTTCTCTGAAACCGTAAGGCCCAGGTCTTTGATATTTGGTATGAAGCTTCATCTAGGGGACCCCTACCAAGATTGTTCAAACAATAGTGCTGGGGTCAAATATGCCCCCACTCCGGGGCCCTTTGGTTTTACATGGGCTTATATAGGGAAAACCTTTAAAAATTTTCTTCTCTGAAACCGTAAGGCCCATGTCTTTGATATTTGGTATGAAGCTTCATCCCACATGGCCATGGTCCTTCTTTCCCCCCCCCCCCCCCACTCCGGGGCCCTTTGGTTTTAAATGGGCTTATATAGGGAAAATCTTTAAAAATCTTCTTCTCTGAAACCACAAGGCCCAGGTCTTTGCTATTTGGTATGAAGCTTCATCTAGTGGACCCCTACCAAGATTGTTCAAATTATAGTGCTGGGGCCAAAAATGCCCCCGCTCCAGGGCCCTTTGGTTTTACATGGGCTTATATAGGGAAGAGCTTTAAAAATCTTAGCTCTGAAACCGTAAGGCCCAGGTCTTTGATATTTGGTATGAAGCTTCATCTAGGGGACCCCTACCAAGATTGTTCAAACAATAGTGCTGGGGTCAAATATGCCCCCACTCCGGGGCCCTTTGGTTTTACATGGGCTTATATAGGGAAAACCTTTAAAAATTTTCTTCTCTGAAACCGTAAGGCCCATGTCTTTGATATTTGGTATGAAGCTTCATCCCACATGGCCATGGTCCTTCTTCCCCCCCCCCCACTCCGGGGCCCTTTGGTTTTAAATGGGCTTATATAGGGAAAATCTTTAAAAATCTTCTTCTCTGAAACCACAAGGCCCAGGTCTTTGCTATTTGGTATGAAGCTTCATCTAGTGGACTCCTACCAAGATTGTTCAAATTATAGTGCTTGGGCTAAAAATGCCCCCGCTCCGGGGCCCTATGGTTTTACGTGGGCTTATATTGGGAAAATCTTTAAAAATCTTCTTCTCGGAAACCCCAAGGGCCAGGTTTTTGCTATTTGGTATGAAGCATCATCTAGTGGACCCCTACCAAGATTGTTCAAATTATAGTGCTAGGGCTAAAACTGCCCCCGACCTGGGGCCCTTTGGTTTTACATAGACTTATATAGAGATATTCCTTAAAAATCTTCTTCTGAAACAGCAATGCCATGGTCTTTGATATTTGGTGTGAAGCTTCCTCTAGTGGACCTCTATCAAGATGGTTTAAATTATAGCCCTGAGGCCAAAAATGCCCCCCCCCCCCTGGAGCCATTTGGTTTTATATAGGCTTATATAGGGAATATCTTTAATTAAAATCTTCTTCTCTGAAACCGCAAGGCCCAGGTCTTTGATGTTTGGTATGTAGCATATCTAGTGGACCTTTGCCAAGATTGTTCAAATTATAGCCTTTGTTGATATTTGGTATGAAGCTTCACCTTTTTAGACGTCTCTGAACATTATGCACATTATAGCCCTGGGGTTAATAATGGCCCTCCCCCGGTCCCACTTGTTACTCTATGGATCAGGTGAGCGATCCAGGGCCATCATGGCCCTCTTGTGTTTTTTTTAGGATCACTTTTTGTCTGTCATCCGTGCGTAAACAATTTCTTCAAACGACATCTCCTCCTAAACCACTGATCGGATTTTGACCAAACTTCACAGGAATGATCCTTAGGTGGACCCCTTTCAAAGTTGTTCAAATGGTTCTGGTCTGCTGCACATCTAGGTCACAGGAGCCAAAAATAGATTTTTTTCACCGAAAACTTAAAAAATCTTCTTCTCTGAAACCACAAGGCCCAGGTCTCTGATATTTGGTATGAAGCTTCATCTAGTGGACCCCTACCAAGATTGTTCAAATTAAAGTGCTGGGGCCCAAAATGCCCCCGCCCCAGCGCCCTTAGGTTTTAAATAGGATTATATAGGGAAAAATCTTAAAAAATCTTCTTCTCTGAAACCCCATGGCCCAGGTCTTTGCTATTTTGTATGAAGCTTCATCTAGTGGACGTTACCAAGATTGTTCAAATTATAGTGCTGGGGCCAAAAATGCCCCCGCCCCGGGGCCCTTTGGTTTTAAATAGGCTTATATAGGGAAAATCTTTAAATTTCTTCTTCTCTGAAACCACAAAGCCCATATCTTTGATATTTGGTATGAAGCTTCATATAGTCGACCCCTACCAAGATTGTTCAAATTATAGTGCTGGGGCCAAAAATGCCTCAACTTCGGGGCCCTTTGGTTTTACATGGGCTTATATAGGGAAAATCTTTAAAAATCTTCTTCTCTGAAACCACAAGGCCCAGGTCTTTGCTATTTGGTATACAGCTTCATCTAGTGGGCCCCTACCAAGATCATTCAAATTATTGTGCTGGGGCCAAAAATGACCCTGCCCCGGGGCCCTTTGGTTTTACATGGGCTTATATAGGGAAAATCTTTAAAAATCTTCTTCTCTGAAACCGCAAGGCCCAGGTCTTTGCTATTTGGTATAAAGCTTCATCTAGTGGACCCTACCAAGATTGTTCAAATTATAGTGCTGGGGCCAAAAATGCCCCAACCCAGGGCCCTTTGGTTTTACATGGGCTTATATTAGGAAAATCTGTAAAATCTTCTTCTATGAAACCGTAAGGCCCAGGTCTTTGTTATTTGGTATGAAGCTTCATCTAGGGGACCCCTACCAAGATTGTTCAAATTATAGTGCTGGGGCCAAAAATGCCCCCGCCCCGGGGCCCTTTGGTTTTACATGGGCTTATGTAGGGAAAATCTTTAAAAATCTTCATCTCTGAAACCGCAAGGCCTAGGTCTTTGATATTTGGTATGAAGCTTCATCTAGTGGACCCCTACCAAGATTGTTCAAATTATAGTGCTGGGGTCAAATATGCCCCCGCTCCGGGGCCCTTTGGTTTTACATGGGCTTATATAGGGAAAACCTTTTAAAATCTTCTTCTCTGAAACCGCAAGGCCCAGGTCTTTGATATTTGGTATGAAGCTTCATCTAGTGGACCCCTACCACGATTGTTCAAATTATAGTGCTTGGACCAAAAATGCCCCCGCTCCGAGGCCCTTTGGTTTTACATGGGCTTATATAGGGAAGAGCTATAAAAATCTTCTTCTCCGAAACGGTAAGGCCCAGGTCTTTGATATTTGGTATGAAGCTTCATCTAGGGGATCCCTACCAAGATTGTTCAAATTATAGTGCTGGGGCCAAAAATGCCCCCGCCCCGGGGCCCTTTGGTTTTACATGGGCTTATATAGGGAAAATCTTTAAAAATCTTCTTCTCTGAAACCGCAAGGCCTAGGTCTTTGATATTTGGTATGAAGCTTCATCTAGTGGACCCCTACCAAGATTGTTCAAATTATAATGCTGGGGTCAAATATGCCCCCGCTTCGGGGCCCTTTGGTTTTACATGGGCTTATATAGGGAAAATATTTAAAAATTTTCTTCTCTGAAACCGTAAGGCCCATGTCTTTGATATTTGGTATGAAGCTTCACCCCACAAGGCCCAGGTCCCCTCAACCCCCCCTGGGCCTTTTGGTTTTACATAGGCTTATATAGGGAAAATCTTTAAAAATCTCCCCGAAACCGCAAGGCCCAGGTCTTTGATATTTAGTATGAAGCTTCACCTAGTGGATCCCTACCAAGATTGTTCAAATTATAGTGCTGGGGCCAGAAATGCCCCCGCTCTGGGGCCCTTTGGTTTTACATGGCTTCTATAGGGAAAATCTTTAAAAATCTTCTTCTCTGAAACCACATAGCCCAGGTCTTTGATATTTGGTATGAAGCTTCACCTAGTGGACCCCTACTAAGATTGTCCAAATCATAGCCCTTGGGCCAAAAATGCTCCCGCTCCAGGGCCCTTTGGTTTTACATATACTTATTTAGGGAAAATCTTGAAAAATCTTTTTCTCTGAAACCACAAGGCCTAGGTCTTTGATATTTGGTATGAAGCTTATAATCTTGTGGACCCCTACCAAGATTGTTCAAATTATAGCCCTGGGGCCAAAAATGCCCCCACTGGGGTCCTTTGGTATTACATAGACTTATATATGAGTCATTGTCAAATTTCGTGAAAATTCTTGTCCGATTCAATTTTAAGGAAAATGCAGCATCGGAAAATTAAAAAAATGTGTTCATGTTATAGATTTTGACTATTTAAAGCAAATGTGCATCAAAAGATACCTGCATTTACAGTCAAACTGATATTTTTTCCAGGTTTTATGGTCCAATTTTGATGATTTTGGCTGTCCCACGACAAATATTCAGAATATAAGCTGCCAAATGGAAGAGAATATGACAATTTTCAAATAACTTTTGTGCTTGGATAATTAAATAAACCATTCAAGAAGCTGAATACAAGGCATTTATGCTATTGGGTGCAGCCTGACTTTCAATTATGTTAAAAATATCTATGTCCCAAGGTCTCATGTCTCTACTGTTACAAGTACATAAAGCCAGAAAAAAAAGAAGGATCCCCAATGTTTGTGAAGCTTACTTCTTGCCATGCTCTCTCTGAACTTCCTGTCTAAATGAGCAGAATCTTTTTGTGTTAATATCTTGAATAGTATAATGAGTTCAATCGTAAAAGTACATAAGCATCCCACAGTATTTTATTTTTGTGTCTTAACTGTTACTGCAGAAAATGCATGTTTAATCAGCTGTAGAAAATTCATATTCAAGGAGTAAATCAGATTCCAAGGAAATTCCATCAAGGCTGCATGAGTTTTGATCCTTGAAGGAGAAATTATAACTAAATTTCCATTTTTATATCAAATATGTCCCTACTGTTACAGTCTCTACTGTTACTGCTGAAATTGTAACAGTAGAGACAAATTACTTCTTTTTTGCTTCGAAAATATGTTTAATGTATTAATCAAAACAAAATAATTATGGTAAGTGTTTCATATTTATATTTTGTTAATCACAGAAATCTATTACTTAGTTTTGAGATAAAAAGAAGTCCCTGAGCCATGGTTCATTAAATGGTAACAGTAGAGACAGTAACAGTAGGGACATAGTTGAAATGTCTCTACTGTTACAAATTGTATTTTCATCATAGTACCTTATTGATAACATCACACAAAATGGTAACCATCTGAGAATTTGTTTGATGGATTTTTGTTGCTATAACTCTCTGCTTTGTTTAGGTTTTGTTTTCATTTTGTGGGAATACTTAAATTTTTGTCGCATAATGTCCCTACCGTAACCACTCATGTCTCTACTGTTACCAGGGACTTTTTCTGCAAAAAAGTTTAGTTAACAGAGATTTTTTGTGCTGGAATGTTGCTAAGTTTTATGTATAAACATCTTGCTTTGTCTTACATCAGACTGTATTCATTAAAACAGCTCGTCTAGGAAGACAATGAACACATTAATGTTGATAAAAATAAGATTTACAAAGATTTAAACAATTATGCATTGATTCGAATACACAAAGATCTATTTTTTCATGTTTTAGTGTCTAAACATTTGAAAACCAGAACACCTAATGAGAACAACAACACAAAATTTGATTTGCTATTCCATATTTAGCTAAAAGCCCACACAAAGAAGCGTAACAGTAGAGACATTTTTTGCCTCCCAACATTAGTTTGAAACCAAAGATGGTGAAAGTCTATTAAGATTAAGCTTTGATTTGTCTCATTTCTGGAAGTCAATTGATATTTTGACTGTTTAAGACAATTAATTTAGAGTTTGTTCATACTTTATTTTTTTGTTTTCTTGCCAGTGAAATTTTCACGAAATTTGACAATGACTCATATAGGGAAAATCTTGAAAAATCTTCTTCTCTGAAACCAGAAGACCTAGGTCTTTGATATTTGGTATGAAGCTTCATCTAGTGGACCTCTACCAAGATTGTTCAAATTATAGCCCTGAGACCAAAAACACCCCTGTCTCAGTGGCCCTTTGGTTTTACATAGACTTATATAGGGAAAATCTTTAAAAATTTTCTTCTGTGAAACCACAAGGCCTAGGTCTTTGATATGTGGTGTGAAATTTCATCTAGTGGACCTCTATCAAGATTGTTCAAATTTAAGCCCTGGGGCCAAAAATGCCCCTGCCCCGAGACCCTTTGGTTTTTCATAGATTTATATAGGGAAATCTTTAAAAATCTTCTTCTCTGAAACCACAAGGCCCATGTCTTTGATATTTGGTATGGAGCTTCATCTAGTGGACCTCTACCAAGATTGTTCAAATTATAGCCCCTGCCCCGGGGCCCTTTGGTTTTACATAGTTTTATATATAGAGATAATCTTTGAAAATCTTCTTCTCTGAACCAGCAAGGCCCAGGTCTTTGATATTTGGTGTGAAGCTTCATCTAGTGAACCTCTATGAAGATTGTTTAAGTTATAGCCCAGAGGCCAAAAATGCCCCCACACCAGGGCCATTTGGTTTTACATAGGCTAATGTAGGGAATATCTTTAAAAAATCTTTTTCTCTGAAACCCCAAGGCCCAGGTCTTTGATATTTGGTGTGTAGCTTCATCTAGTGGACCTTTGCCAAGATTGTTCAAATTATAGGCTTTGTTGATATTTGGTATGAAGCTTCACCTTTTTAGACCTCCCTCAGCATTATGCACATTGTAGCCCTGGGGTCATTAATGGCCCTCCCCGAGGCCCACTTGTTACCCTATCATATGGGTCAGGTGAGCGATCCAGGGCCATCATGGCCCTCTTGTGTTTTATATTAGGATCACTTTTTGTCTGTCATCCGTGCGTAAACAATTTCTTCAAACGACATCTCCTCCTAAACCACTGATAGGATTTTGACCAAACTTCACAGGAATGATCCTTAGGTGGACCCCTTTCAAAGTTGTTCAAATGGTTCTGGTCTGCTGCACATCTAGGTCACAGGAGCCAAAAATAGATTTTTTTCACCGAAAACTTAAAAAATCTTCTTCTCTGAAACCACAAGGCCCAGGTCTCTGATATTTGGTATGAAGCTTCATCTAGTGGACCCCTACCAAGATTGTTCAAATTAAAGTGCTGGGGCCCAAAATGCCCCCGCCCCAGCGCCCTTAGGTTTTAAATAGGATTATATAGGGAAAAATCTTAAAAAATCTTCTTCTCTGAAACCCCATGGCCCAGGTCTTTGCTATTTTGTATGAAGCTTCATCTAGTGGACGTTACCAAGATTGTTCAAATTATAGTGCTGGGGCCAAAAATGCCCCCGCCCCGGGGCCCTTTGGTTTTAAATAGGCTTATATAGGGAAAATCTTTAAATTTCTTCTTCTCTGAAACCACAAAGCCCATATCTTTGATATTTGGTATGAAGCTTCATATAGTCGACCCCTACCAAGATTGTTCAAATTATAGTGCTGGGGCCAAAAATGCCTCAACTTCGGGGCCCTTTGGTTTTACATGGGCTTATATAGGGAAAATCTTTAAAAATCTTCTTCTCTGAAACCACAAGGCCCAGGTCTTTGCTATTTGGTATACAGCTTCATCTAGTGGGCCCCTACCAAGATCATTCAAATTATTGTGCTGGGGCCAAAAATGACCCTGCCCCGGGGCCCTTTGGTTTTACATGGGCTTATATAGGGAAAATCTTTAAAAATCTTCTTCTCTGAAACCGCAAGGCCGAGGTCTTTGCTATTTGGTATGAAGCTTCATCTAGTGGACCCTACCAAGATTGTTCAAATTATAGTGCTGGGGCCAAAAATGCCCCAACCCAGGGCCCTTTGGTTTTACATGGGCTTATATTAGGAAAATCTGTAAAATCTTCTTCTCTGAAACCGCAAGGCCCAGGTTTTGATATTTGATATGAAGCTTCATCTAGTGGATCCCTACCAAGATTGTTCAAATTATAGTGCTGGGGCCAAAAATGCCCCCGCCCCGGGGCCCTTTGGTTTTACATGGGTTTATATAGGGAAAATCTTTAAAAATCTTCTTCTTTGAAACTGCAAGGCCCAGGTCTTTGCTATTTGGTATGAAGCTTCATCTAGTGGACCTTTTCAAAGCTCGTTCAAACTGCAGTGCTGGGGCCAAAAATCCCCCTGCCCCGGGGCCCTTTGGATTTACATAGGCTTATGTAGGGAAAATCTTTAAAAATCTTCTTCTCTGAAACTGCAAGGCCCAGGTCTTTGAAATTTTGTATGAAGCTTCATCTTGTGGACCCCCCCCCCCCCCCCCATTTTGTTTAACATAGACTGATGTAGGGAAAATATTGAAAAATCTTCTTCTCTGAAACCACATGGCCTTGGTCTTTGATATTTGGAATGAAGCTTCAGTTAGTGGACGTCTACCAAGATTGTTCAAATTATAGCCCTAATTTAGTTAAGGGCAGATAATTCAAGAACCAAACGAGCAAGAGTTGTCTTCCTTGTTCATGACGCATCGTCTCAGTATGTTGCATCCAACTGTGAAGTTTCATGACTATATTCCATAGGGTTAAGGAGTTATGGCCTGGACACAGATATACCATTACCCTATATAGAATTTAGTTAAGGGCAGATAATTCAAGAACAAAACGAGCAAGAGTTGTCTTCCTTGTTCATGACACATTGACTCAGTATGCTGCATCAACCTGTAAAGTTTCATGATTATATTCCATATGGTTGAGGAGTTATGGCCTGGACACCAATATACCATTATCCTATATAGAATTTAGTCAAGGGCAGATAATTCAAGAACCAAACAAGAAAGGTTGTCTTCCTTGTTCATTAAACATCATCTCAGTATACTGCATCCACCGGTAAAGTTTCATTACTATATTCCATATGGTTTAGAAGTTATGGCCCGGACCATTACACTATATAGAATTTAGTAAAGGGCAGATAATTCAGGAACCAAATGAACACAGAGTTGTCTTCCTTGTTCATGACACATCGTTTTAGTATACTGTATCCACCTGTGAAGTTTCATGACTATATTCCATACGGTTTAGGAGTTATCGCCCGGACACGGATATACCATTGTCCTATATAGAATTTAGTCAAGGGCAGATAATTCGAGAACCAAACAAGGAAGAGTTGTCTTCCTTGTTCATGACGGCTACATACTAATTATGAAAGTTCTGGGCCTCATGATTTCAGAGAAGAAGATTTGTTTAAGTTTTTCCAATTATAAGCATATGGGAGCTAATGACCCCCGGGGGCGTGGCCAATTTGGACCCCAGGGGCATGGTTGACAGGATTTATGTAGAGGACCACTAGACATTGCTACATACTAAATATGAAAGCTCTGGGCCTCATGGTTTCAGGGAAGAAATTTTTTTAAGATTTTCCTATTATAAGCCTATGGGAGAAAAAGACTCCCAGGGGCGTGGCCAATTTGAGGCCCAGGGGTATGGTTAGCGGGATTTATGTAGAGTAGCACTAGACAGTGCTTCATACCAAATATGAAAGCTGTGGGCCTCCTGGTTTCAGAGAAGAAGATTTTTTAAGTTTTACCCATTGTAAGTCAATGGGATCTAATGATCCCCAGGGCGTGGCCAATTTGGACCCCAGGGGCATGGTTGGTAAGATTTATGTAGGGGACCACTAGACATTGCTACATACTAAATATGAAAGCTCTGGGCCTCATGGTTTCAGAGAAGAAGATTTTTTTTTAAGATTTTCCTATTATAAGCCTATAGAAGCAAAAGACCACCCCAGGGGCGTGGCCAATTTGAGGCCCTGGAGCATGGTTGGCAGGATTTATGTAGAGTACCACTAGACATTGCTTCATACCAAATATGAAAGCTGTATGCCTCATGGTTTCAGAAAAGAAGATTTTTTAAGTTTAACCCATTGTAAGTCTCTGTGAGCTAATGATCCCCGGGGGGCCGGGGCGTGGCCAATTTGGACCCCAGGGGCATGGTTGGCAGGATTTATGTAGGGGACCACTAGACATTGCTACATACTAAATATGAAAGATCTGGGCCGCATGGTTTCAGAGAAGAAGATTTTTTAAGATTTTCCTATGATAATCAAAAGATTCCCCAGGGGCGTGGCCAATTTGAGGCCCAGGGGCATGGTTGGCAGGATTTATGTAGAGTACCACTAGACATTGCTTCGTACTAAATATGAAAGCTGTGGGCCTCATGGTTTCAGAGAAGAAGATTTTTTTAAGTTTTTCCCATTGTAAGTCTATGGGAGCTAATGATCCCCAGGGCGTGGCCAATTTGGACCCCAGGGGCATGGTTGGCAGGATTTATGTAGGGGACCACTAGACATTGCTACATACTAAATATGAAAGCTCTGGGCCACATGGTTTCAGAGAAGAAGATTTTTTAATATTTTCCTATTATAATCAAAAGATCCCCCAGGGGCGTGGCCAATTTGAGGCCCAGGGGCATGGTTGGCAGGATTTATGTAGAGTACCACTAGACATTGCTTCATACTAAATATGCAAGCTGTGGGCCTCATGGTTTCAGAGAAGAAGATTTTTTAAGTTTTTCCCATTGTAAGTCTATGAGAGCTAATGATCCCCGGGGCGTGGCCAATTTGGACCCCAGGGGCATGGTTGGCAGGATTTATGTAGGGGACCACTAGACATTGCTACATACTAAATATGAAAGCTCTGGGCCTCATGGTTTCAGAGAAGAAGATTTTTAAAGATTTTCCTATTATAAGCCTATAGAAGCAAAAGACCACCCCAGGGGCGTGGCCAATTTAAGGCCCAGGGACACGGTTGGCAGGATTTATGTAGAGTACCATTAGACATTGCTTCATACCAAATATGAAAGCTGTGGGCCTCATGGTTTCAGAGAAGAAGATTTTTTAAGTTTTTCCCATTGTAAGTCTATGGGAGCTAATGATCCCCGGGTGTGGCCAATTTGGACCCCAGGGGCATGGTTGGCAGGATTTAAGTAGGGGACCACTAGATATTGCTACATACTAAATATGAAAGCTCTGGGCCACATGGTTTCAGAGAAGAAGATTTTTTAAGATTTTCCTATTATAAGCAAAAGACCCCCCAGGGGCGTGGCCAATTTGAGGCCCAGGGGCATGGTTGGCAGGATTTATGTAGAGTACCACTAGACATTGCTTCATACCAAATATGCAAGCTGTGGGCCTCATGGTTTCAGAGAAGAAGATTTTTTAAGTTTTTCCCATTATAAGTCTATGGGAGCTATATGTTGCCATGGCAACCAGAGTTTCCATCGGATCTGGCCGAAAACCTTATGCAGCCTTTCCCCCTACCTGATAATGCTTTACATGAAATTTGATCAAGATTGGCCAACTGGCTTTAGAGATATACTTAATTGAAAATGTGAACGGACGACGGACGACGACGGACGACGGACGACGGACGCCGGACCATTGGCATACTAATACCTCACATGAGCCTTCGGCTCAGGTGAGCTAATAAATAGTACTTTATTATTCAACCACACAGAAATTTCTGTTGCTACTTCTATTGAGACTGAGGTTTGCCTGTGTGCATGAAAATCATTTGTTTATTACAATTATTACTTCTGATGTCTGAATATTTAAATGTAACTTCAACATGTACAGCCTCCTTAAATAACTTATCTGGAAAATATAATGTGCAAACAGTGTTTGAGCTTAAACTAAAAAAAAACTGTAGCTGAGGAGTTAATATATGTTATGCCAACAAAGCGTGTAGCTATACATGGTCTTAATCTATTAATAACAGCAAAACATTCCAATTTTCAGAATGGACATAAATTAGCATCTGCCTTGTCATTAACAACCATTAATAACCGTATCATTTTATGCATAGGCTTTAGTTATGACATGTCCATTCACTGCATTTGAACAAGTTTCCTACATTAAGTTTAGTAGTGACCTTGACCTTTGGTACACACTCATTCTTGAAAAATTAACAATTTCTTCTTTTTACTCATACAAAAGCATCGGCGCTAAACAAATTTTGAAAACAAGAGGACCATGATGGTCCTATATCGCTCAACTGATGAGCTAAGAGATATGAAGCTATGTACCAAATATCTGAGACCACACTGACTTTGACCTTGAGCCCTGGACCTTGAAAGTAAAACTTGCTCAAGGTAATATCATAACCCACATTTTGGTGAAATTATACTACAAGCGGTTCAATGAGCCTGTACCGCTCACCTGAGAAACTTAACTGTTAAAAAAAGTAATTGAGCACAAAAAGTAAAATACAGGCTTTTTTTGGCACTTAAGAGCAGATAACCCAAACATGAATCGCTGGATATCACTGAATTTCAAACACAACCGAGAGCTGATACCAAATATCAAATGCCTGGGCCTGCTAGTTTCAGACAAGAAGATTTTTAAGAATTTTCCCTATACTGTACAAGTCTTTGTAAAACAAGTGGGCCCATGGGTGAGGCCATTTTGGGCCCAAGGGCTATAATTTGAACAATCTGGGTAGAGGTCAAAGGATGAAGCTATGTACCAAATATCAAAGGCCTTATGGTTTCAAACAAGAAGATTTTTAAAGCTTTTCTCTATATAATTCTATATAAAACAAGGCATTGCAGGCTATACAAATCCCTTTACTTGGTGTAGGCAAGCAATATTGAGCACAGTACCCTGAAAGTCGAATTGCTCAAGATATTATCATACACAACATTTATTATTGGACATCATTTATTATTATACATTTATATTGGAATCCACTGATTAATGTAGGTGCTGGAGTGATGAAAAAGTTTTTCTAAAAATAGTCACAGTGTTCTGGACCTTGAGCCCAGCACCCTGACAGTCAAACTTGCTTGAGATATTATAATACCCAACAAATCCATCAATAAATGCAGGCACTAGAGCAATGTCAATGTTTTTCTAAAAATAGCCACAGTGACCTTCATCTAGAGCCCAGGACCCTGAAAGTCGAACTTGCTCTAGACATTATCATACCTAACATTTATGTGGTTATATTAAAATCCATCGATATATAGGCAAAAAAGCCATGACAAAGTTTTTCTAAAATTGCTAGTGACCTTGAGCTTGAGCCCAGGACCCTGAAAACAGAACTTGCTAGAGATATCATATCCAGCACTGGTGTGAAGTTATATTAATATCTATCAATAAATGTAGGCCCTAGAGCAATGACAAAAGTTTTTCCAAATATAGCCACACTGGGTGGGGCCATTTTGGGCTCCAGGGCTATAATTTGAACAACTTTGGTAGAGGTCCACAAGATGAAGCTTTGTACCAAATATCAAAGACCTGGGCCTTCTGGTTGCAGACAAGAAGATATTTAAAGCTTTTTTCTATATGAGTCTATGTAAATCAAGTGGGCCCCGGGGTGGGGCCATTTTGGGCTCCAGGACTATAATTTGAACAACTTTGGCAGAGGTCCACTAGATGAAGCTTTGTACCAAATATCAAAGACCTGGGCCTTCGGGTTGCAGACAAGATTTTTACAGCTTTTTCCTATATCAGTCTATGTAAATCAAGTGGGCCCCGGGGTAGGGCCATTTTGGGCCACAGGGCTATAATTTGAACAACTTTGGTAGAGGTCCAATAGATGAAGCTACATACCAAATATCAAAGACCTGGGCCTTCTGGTTTCAGACAAGAAGATTTTTAAATCTTTTCCATATATATATAAGTCTATGTAAAACAAGTGGGCCCCGATTTTGGGCTGCAGGGCTATAATTTGAACAACTTTGGTAGAGGTCCACTAGATGAAGCTACATACCAAATATCAAAGAAGATTTTAAAAGTTCTGTTAATTTTCTCCCTTTTTGTAGCTGGATTTTCTTGAGTTTTCTCTTCCTACTACACTGGTGTGCTAATTATTCCACATGCTTTGCTGATCATCATTTAAATGTTTTACTCTTCTCAATAATTGAGAACCATTTTGTTACATACTTACCATTTTTCTCCATGGCAGAGAAGGAACCCCATAGTCATAAAGAACTTCTTCGCCTTGCTTTATGTTCTTTGTTGCAAACACAGCAAGGTGTGGTTTACCTTTCACACACACTGGTTTTACAACAGCGTTCTGATTACCACCATAGCCATCATTGATATAACGCCCTATTCTTTTGGAGTTAGTTGCATCAATGCTATAAAGTACAAAACAGAATTAAGTTGGTAGGAAATAATTGCTGCATCAATTCATCTCAAAGTTTGAAACAATGAGATACATCTGAAAAGGTAATATTTCTTTTTGGGGTTCCGTCAGCATTACAACATTTAATCACATTTCATTTTGATTCAGTTCACAACCTACGAATTCATTTTGATATTGTTTGGTAAGCAGTACTGTACAGTTCTGTTTAGCCTACTTTAAGTTCAGTTCTATTTTCACTGTAAATACAGTACACCCATCAAAAAACTTTTTGACCCCCCTCAACCCCATGTAGAGGGTGCCATAATGAAAAGGATTAAACAGGGCATGATTTTATTTTTTCAAAATTTTACATATCGTACATGATCAAGGGCATGCAGGTTTTTGTGAATTCAATAGGGACTATTTACCTCTCCTACAGAAATTTTACCCATCATGGTGAGTGGACTTAAATACTCATCATGGCAAGTGGCTGAATGGAATTTTCCAGCCCTGTTATCACGCACAGTAATGTGTAAAGTCAGAATACAGTATGTGTGTTGCGTTGTTTATATTCATCCCGCCACGACGTGACACATCGTGTAACGTGAAAAGGATTAAAACCCACGATATTCCCACGATATTTACACGATATTCCCACGCTATTTACACGCGGCTTCCACGCTACACGTCGTGGAACGTGGAAAAGATTAAACACCCACACTTATCCCACTATCTTCCACGCTGATGACGCACCTTGTGTCGCTAATCTGAACGCTAATCTGAACAAGGAAATTAAACCATGAACAACCATTTATTTAAAAAAAAAGATGCTAATTCAAGATCTAATATATGTGAAATGAAAAAAAAAGCTGCTTGTCAAGTATTTTGTGTCACTGACCCCCATTTTGAAAATGGAATAGTCCCGTCGTTATGCATTCACTTGTTTACAGTGGGAACTTTTCTTAGCATGTGGCCGAAATTATTAGGTGAAAAAACCATCGGTTTCTACATGTACATAGAAAACATATTTTGTGAAGGCGCATCAGGATTAGAATGTATGCAGACTTCGACCAGCCTGTGACTGTGCAGTAGAAAATGAATTACGGCAACTGGAACTTAACAGTTTTACCCATTTGTGCCTTGTGTTCTACACATGGGACGCTAGCAAACAGCAGAAACCTGGATAGGCGCCGCGTTCTGCGGCGGCTAATCAAGATACATGTATACGCATAGCGCTGCTGTCTGATCTGAGCCTTTGCATACCGCCATGCAAATAGGATTAAAATGTATGCAGACTTCGACCAGCCTGTGACTATGCAGTAGAAAATGAATTACGGCAACTGGGACTTACTGTTTTACCTATTTGTGCCTAGCGTTCTACACATGGGACGCTAGCAAACAGTAGAAACCTGGATCAGGCGCCGCATTCTGCAGCGGCTAATCAAGGTATACATGTAGCGCTGCTGTCTGATCTGAGCCTTTGCATATCGACAATGCAACTATATTAATCTTCCACCGATGGTTGATGCGACTAGCAAAGGCTCTGATCAGACTGCGCTTATAAGCGCAGTCTGATCTGAGCCTTTGAATGTAATGTTGAGCCCATGATGCGGCTCAAACAATGATGAGAAACACAAACAGCAGAGTTTTCTGTAATACTTTTTTTTGCCCGAATGTAAACCCGAAACCCCTTGAAAATTGACTATTCCAAAGTAATGAACTTATCTAGTCCGCTCGGCATGAATGGCTAATAGCAAAATGGCATTTGACTCCCTGTGAGAAATATTCATGCTATCATCATGTTACCATTTACATGTCTGTAGTATGTCTTTGACTTCTGATATCACAGTTTAGGCCTAATAAGTTTCAACAGACAGAGGGCCGAGCCTTGATAGCACGGTGGATAGCGTGTCAGGTTTCAGTAATCTGATCATGTGAGATCGAATCCTAGCTCGGCCAATTCCTTTCGTAGAGACTTTGTGGTGGAATTTTTATGTAGTCATCCTCTCCCTACCGTTAGTTGTCAGTTACTGTCGAGAGAGAGCACTAAGTACTAGTTGACCGCTCAGGAGGTCTGAGCCTGCCCAGAAACATTGTGGTTAGGTCTCTACATAATCTTAATAGATTGAAAGGGTCGTAAAATCCCAAATCAAACAAACAGTGGGTAATTGCTCCTTTTCTTCAAAATTTATTCTCAGCTGTAACCTATTAACAAGCTTGTAAACGAACGCGCTCGTGATAGTAGTGCGTGCTGATGCACTAAAAAAGCGCGGGAAATCTTTTGAGCTGTGTACGGTAAAACGTACAATTATATGTGCGAACATCGAAAAGATAAATTGTCCAATGCAACAGCGCTGGCTGGTCACTATCCTTTCTTCCCTTCTGAAAAAGCTTTCAGTAAGCTTTCAAGTAACTAAACCACTGTTTTCTGATTATTTTGGACTTATTTTGATATACATCACAGTCTTTTGACTGTTCCTTTGAAACTTTTAACGAAATTTCTTCACAGTTTACTGTTTGGTTTTCGTCACCAAATCTTAACAGGGTTACTGATGAGGCTTTAGTAGCCGAAATTGCGTAGTCTGACCCATTTCTGGCCTTTAGAATGTGTTCATTGTTCTTAAGGGATACTCATTTTATTCTTTATTTGCTATGTTCCTGTCGCTAGCGAATAGTTGTTAGCGGCTGATCAGTATCCTTGCTTGGCGTATGTTTCTTAAGTTTTTGCTGTGTGCCGGCTCTTATTAAATGCTTCGGCTTTTTCACGGAAATCTCCGACAAATCACGACAGTTAAAGGGGACACAACTTTTCCTACGCAAGTAACATTCTACTGTCGCACGAAAAGCTTTGCTGTAAGAATCTTATCTTGTTTTGCAAATCATTTCCATTTCAACGTCTTATTACCGGAACTATCAATTCAATTGTCATTAAGGAGAGAGAGAGAGAGAGAGAGAGAGAGAGAGAGAGAGAGAGAGAGAGAGAGAGAGAGAGAGAGAGAGAGAGAGAGACGTGATTGCCAACAATGAGACTTTTTGACTCAGATCAGCCTCCTTATCAGGACTACACATTTGGCGCTTCGAGAGACGGTTTATGCGAATATCAAAGGCTCTGATCAGACTGCATCTATAATTGCAGTCTGATCTGAGCCTTTGCATTTCGCCAATGCCACAATGTTGAGATCATGATGCGGCTCAAGAAACACAGTCAGCTTTTGTTTACGAGCTATATCAACATTCAGATTTTGGGAAGAAAAAGAATAGACCACTCATGCTACTAATATTATGACGATGAATTCTTTTCGCACGATAACAATATCATGCTAGACCGAATTTGAAACTTCTAAATTTCTAGCTTATCCCTAGTGGGAGGTTGGGTCGATGCGAATGTGCTGAGTATCTTTCACTGCCGGGCCGTTCTACTGCTCTGGCTTCAGTAAAACAAGGACCTATTGTGCTTGTAGCAAGTATGGGATGGGGGCTTTTTTAAAAAAAAATAAAATCCTATCGTTCCTATTTCTGATGACCCATCATTTTTGGAGACTGCTTGCGATGGACGGTTTCTAGAGAAAATCCTATCGTTCCTTTTTCTGATGACCCATCTTTTGGGAGACGGCTGGCGATGGACGGTTGCTACAAAACAAACTCGGCCGTTGACCCTACGGCTGTTGTCACCCATCTATCTTGGGAGACGGCTTGGGATGGACGGTTGCTAGAAAACTCGGCTGTTGATGCACCGGCTGTATTGCTAATGGGAATCTATCGGGGGTGGGGGATAATACTAAGTACTGGTAAACCGCTTAGAGGGTCAAAGCCTGTCGAGGAACAGTGAAGCCCGACATTACCTTAGCTGTTGAATGGGCCGTAAAACGACAACAACACTACTTATCCTTAACAAAAACTTATGAAAATAAAATAAAATAAATAGATAACAAGACCGGTCGCCAGACAGGAAAGCTCGCCTGATACGGGACATGTTGTGTCGGGTGTAATTCTGAGAATTATATATTTTTTTATTTAACTTACTTTTGGTAAATTTTTTGCTTCTGCATGTACATGTATATCTTGAAGCTACTGCGCAAAAATTTAGGCTAGTACCTATCACCATACCAAATATAATTCAAATCGGTTATACGGTTTGAAAACTATGAGGTGCTATAAACTTTAACGCAAAACTTTAATGAAAAAATTCTAAGTCAGTGACCTTGACCTTGAGATGACCTTAGGAAGATCTTGATGCTACTGCGCAAAAATTTAGACTAATACCTATCACCATACCAAATATAAATCAAATCGGTTGTACGGTTTGAAAACTATGAGGTGTTATAAACTTTGACGCAAAACTTTAACGAAAAAATTCTAAGTCTGTGACCTTGACCTTGAGATGACCTTGGGGGGATCTTGATGCTACTGCGCAAAAATTTAGGCTAATACCTTTCACCAAACCAAATATAATTCAAATCGGTTGTACGGTTTGAAAACTATGAGGTGTTATTAACTTTGACGCAAAACTTTAACAAAAAAATTCTAAGTCTGTGACCTTGACCTTCAGATGACCTTAGGAAGATCTTGATGCTACTGCGCAAAAATTTAGTCTAATACCTATCACCATACCAAATATAATTCAAATCGGTTGTACGGTTTGAAAACTATGAGGCGTTATAAACTTTGACGCAAAACTTTAACGAAAAAATTCTAAGTCTGTGACCTTGACCTTGAGATGACCTTGGGGGGATCTTGATGCTACTGAGCAAAAATTTAGGCTGATACCTTTCACCATACCAAATATAATTCAAATCGGTTATACGGCTTGAAAACTATGAGGTGTTATAAACTTTGACGCAAAACTTTAACATTTGCGGACGCCAACGCCGCCGCTAACGACGACGCCGGGGGTAGTACAATAGCTCTCCGTGAACGTTGTTCAGGCGAGCTAAAAACGCTAACTTACACACGCAGTCGGCCCCATTGGCTTCACGTTCTATATACCCATATTTAATTATTATGTCTCTTGCAGTTGTAGATTCGAGTCACGGTTTGATTATGTGCCGATGTTTGTTCACATCTGATGCATGATCGTCTCGATATAAGTGTAATATCTTTATAGGTGTCGACAGGAGGATATGGAATTTTATAGAGCTGGTTTCTGGGAATATCCCTACTTACCCCCTTTTTTCCATTTTATAAAATTTCCTGTTCACCGCTGTTTCATCACATTAGTGAGATCATGGAACGAGTCACGGTCAAAGTTTTCCCTATCCCCATGAAGTTGCTGGGTCTTACGAAGACTCATCAGACTGCTTGTATGATAGGCTGATCGTAGTTTTCAATGGTTGTACATATTTTATACTGTTTGCTGTATCCTGGTGCATCTGATCGGAGTTTTCCCTGGGCATACGTCTTGTATTGCTAGCATCTGATAGTGGTTTTTGTGAACGTTCGTCTTGTATTGTTTGCTGTATCCCGATGCATCTGATCAGAGAGACTGCTGAACGCACATGTTGTCCTGTCCTGTTTGCTGCGACCTGGTGCATCTGATCGGAGTCTTTGCCGAACGCACGTCTTGTATTGTTTGCTGTATCCCGGTGCATCTGATCAGAGTCTGCTGAACGCACATGTTGTCCTGTCCTGTTTGCTGTGACCTGGTGCATCTGATCGGAGTCTTTGCTGAACGCATGTCTTGTATTCTTTGCTGCGTCCCGGTGCATCTGATCAGCGTCTTCTCTGGGCACACATGCTAGCTTGTCCTGTTTACCAGTGCATCTGATCAGAGTATTTGCTGAACGCACATGTCATCTTGCCAAGACGCATGTGAAACTGCTCACGTTGCTATAACGTGAAACGACACTATATAGGTCATTACGAGAACACGCCTATTCAAATATATTGAAAAGATGAAAAGTTTCAGATAAAAAAATCTGATATTTTTCATATTTTTACTGAAAACATAGGTTGTTGGTACTCGTTAGAACCGCCTCAGTGTTTTTGAGCAGAAATGAGAAAAATAACGAATACCCCGTAAACTCCAGTTTCACTATATAAAAGTGGGGTGTAATGGGGTCAAAATTATATAGGCGTGTTCAAAACGGTAATCCAGTCTGCACGCAGTTAGTGGATGAGTAGGCTGATCTGAGTCTTATCATCAAACTTGCCATATTGTTGGAAATCACATGTCGTGCTCATATATCAATAGAGATTGAACGCTGAATGACTTGAAATATTTTATGACTCCAGCCAATAACATTCATCTTTGGGAATTCATGTATACAACATGATTAGAATCTTAGTAGACTCCGACCAGACTGAGACTGCGCAGCTGTTAAATCTTGTACTGTCGCACTCTTTCATCTTTCCTCGTAAGCTTTGTCAGTTTAAAAAAAGCGTGGATCAAACGTCAAGAAATTTTGAGTATCTTTTCCACGTTTACGGCCATTTGACGTGCTTGCAGTAAGTGTGACATTTGTTTAGCGTTCCTTTGGAGGAAATGTTATGCTATGGCGCACTTAGGCGTGTGCGTGCCGTATAATACGATACTGTGGCGTAAGCTTTTCGTTGGCACGGCGTTTTGTACTTCTATTTGACGTATTCCGCGCCAGTATGTGCCGTTCACATTTAGGTATAAAGCGGTTGTGCAACAGTCTGTCAGCAGCATGCCACAGCCACACCCAACGTCTCCGTCCGGGCCGCCGTAGCGCAGTCGGCAGTGCATCTGATTGAGAAGCCAGGGGTTGCAGGTTCTAGACCCGGCCTGGCCACATACTAAACTTTCGTGGAAATTGATGATGAAATATTTTCTACCGTCATCATACTTCTTCTCCTGTTGATTCAAGTTGGGCAGTTGTCAGTTACTGGCGAATTATGTGCACTTAGTACTGCTTAACTGCTTAGGTGTAAGCCTGTCCAGGAATCAGGTTAAGTTTAAACACTAATTATTTTACTTCGATTACACAGAAAACTCAAAGAACTTACAAACGTGTCCTCGAAGGCGCGAATGTTGGCATTCTGTGGTCTCATGTGGTGGAAGAAACCGGAGCACCCGGAGTAAACCACCGCCCTTGGACGGGGGACCACTACCGTCACATGCCGACGCCGGGAATCGAACCCAGGCCGCTATCCAGGCATAGTGTGGTTAGGTTAACTGATCGCGCTCGATATAATCCTAATGGGTTGAAAGGACCGTAAACAAAATCAACTTCTTATAATAGGTTCATGAATTAATCTGTTGTAATCCATTTACCTGCGTGTGAACTAGTGCTCGTGATAATAGTGCATACAAAACCCCGCGAAATTTTCGAGCTGTGTACGGTAAAACTTGCAATTATAATGTGCGAACATCGAAAATATAAATCGTCCTTTGCAACGGCGCTGCCTGGTCACTATTTTGAAGAAGTTTTCAATAAAGTTTTTCGATATTCTTTATGCCAGTGAATAGCTGCCTGAATCTAGAGGCGGAGGCTGATCAGTGTTCTTGCTGGGCGTACGTTTCTTTAAAGGTTTTTGCTTTGTGCCGGCTCTGTCAAGATCCGGCTGTTTCACGGAAATCTCCGACAAATCACGACAGTAAAAAACTTAGGGTATCCAAGAAACTTTTGCAAATGTGTGTGTGTGTTTTGTGTTTTACGTCCCACCAACAGCTAAGGTCATATGGAGACGGGGCAAATTTGTAATAATACGTATAGTGATGCAGGTTACCGAGGTCATATTTATTATGGAATGGAAACGTATACTGTATAGAAATGCAGGCTATCGACGTCATATATATTATGGGATGAAATCGTAAGGTTAAGGCAAATATTTTATTATATTTTAATACCATTTAAACTATGCATGACTTAATATTTTTTGTTTGATTGAAAATGCTATCCTTGCTCGATCAGGTAGAAATCCCTGACTGATTTCCCCCCACGCTCCGGCTCTAATAAATGTTCCAATTACCGCGATTTGCTGTCAAAATCAACTGTCAAGGAAGTTCTATAAAGATTAACAACACGTAGGCATCTTTAACTATAAAACTAATTCAAATACAAGTTACGAAGACTGAAATATTTTCATCAAGCATAACTCCCTGGCATTCAAAATTTGTGCCTTGAAATTCACGATTTTATCATTATCATTCGCCAAGAAATTCGGGGTTCATTTGGCGGGAAATATAGCTTCCAAAAACTCCGAATGGCCGCGAAATTTAGCGGACTATCGCAAGTTGGCGAAACGTACTCGAAGTGTTGAACATTAATAAGAAGCGAACAGGGTTTTCTGAAGAAATCTTTTTCTTCCGCGATATTTTGCGATATTTCATGAAGGGAGCGAATGTGTTTCGCCGATTTTTTTTTCAACCTCGGCGAAAACAAGGCCACGAAAAAACTTAAGTGGGCAAATGCCGTTGGCTACAAAAGTTGCATCTTAATATGTGATCGTCTCCTTGTTTGATAATAGCACCACACTAAAAAGTTTTATCGTGATATATTTATCTTTTTTAATATTCACTGACAATACACTGGAAGTAAATTATGTTCGGACTTAGTATTTTTTTTCTGTCCACTGGAACGGGACGATAATCCTTTACACGCTCTGCCACGAGGCATTACACACTCCACGTCGCTCCACGCCACGACTTGCCACGCGCGATCCACGACAAACCCACGATAGTTACACGCGAGATTTTGTCGTGGGGTGTCACGTCGTGGCGCGATGAATATAAACAACGCGACACGCGTACTGTAAGTGCTACAAGGACACCTCAAAACCTCCACCAAGGACTTCAACATACCTACGGTGTCATGGGAGCAAACTGCACAGGACCGAGCGAAGTGGCGAGGCCTCATAACAAGAAGACCATGACAGTCCTATATCGCTCACCTGATGTACCAAATGTCAAAGGCCACACGACCTTGAGCGCAGGACCCTAAAAGTCAAACTGATTTCGATTTTGAGATTATCAATTTCCCTTACTTAGATGGTGATGTGACTCGTGCGACATCCTATGGCGTTTATATTTCGCAATTAATTCGATTTGCCAGAGTGTCTAGTCATGTAACTGACTTCAACACTCGTAATAAATTGTTAACTGCTAAACTTCTTAATCAGGGTTATCGGTATCATAAACTACGCAAAGCCTTTTCAAAATTTTATAGACATAATTCCGATTTAATTTCAAAATTCAATGTTTGACTTAAATCTCTTCTGCAACAAGGTCTATCGGAACCCTAATTTTATGGTGACTTAGTATATAAATTCAGAAAAATATATAATTGCAAGGACTTCCGCACCCAATTTCGTAAAATCATTCTTCGATATAAAAAGATTGGGTACAACATAAATGTTTGGGGTGTGGCACATAAGTTTCAATCCCCACCCCCCCAAAAAAAGAGCTATATGACACAGCCACCAGCAGATTAAAACTATTTACAAGAAGTCATCAGGGGAAGGAATCCATACCTATCCCCTGCCCAACCCTAGGATATTATATTTTGGCCTTAAACCCATCAACTGTCTCGGAAGAGACAGCTTCGGTTGTAAGGCCATTCCAAGTTGCAATTGTCCTGGGGACGGTGATATTGAAAGGGATGGGACCTGGTTCTCCTACTCCCTCCACCAGCTTGAGATAGGTATCTACTCTTATCTATAATAGCTAAATTGTTGTGAATCTTATAGAATAGGGTCAGAGAAGCCTGCTGATGCCTTTCCTGCAGAGTCGGCCATTGGAGCTCATCTAACATCTCTCCAACGTGGCTTTGGTTGCGCCAGCGTCTGCAAGTCCAACGAGCAGCAGTCCTCTGACTTTTTTCTATTCTATCAATCTCCTTTTGGTGATGGGGCATCCAAACTGGTGCTGCATATTCAAGTTTGGGGTGGACTAAGGTTTTGTATGCCGCATCCTTGGTTTCCCTCGGTGCAAAAGCCAAATTTCTATGAAGGAAACCAAGTGTCTTAGTAGCCTTACTAGTGATCTCGTTAATGTGATGACCCCACTCGAGGTCATCAGTGATTTGAACTCCTAAGTATTTAGCAGAGGTGACGTTCTCTAAAACCTGGTTATGTAATGTATAACCATGGACGATCTGTTTATGAGGGGTAGGGGTGCCTTGTCACTCTCACAGAGTGACATTAATTTTGGCGACATTAAATTTCATGAGCCATGCCTCTTCCCAGATAGCCAACTTTTCCAAGTCATCTTGTAATAATTGTTGGTCTTCAGACCCTCTTATATTTCTGTACAGTACACAGTCATCTGCAAAAAGGCAGACTGTTGAGTTGATGTTGTCTGGCACGGTCGTTTATAAAAATCAGGAACAGTATCGGTCCCAGCACGGAACCTTGTGGAACACCAGACAACACAGGGGCAGGGTCTGAGCAAACACTGTCAAGTACGACTTCTTGTGTTCATCCAGATAACCAAGCAGCGATCCACTGGAGGGTATCATTTTGGATACCATAATACTCCAGTTTATACAGAAGTCTTCTATGGGGGACCTTGTCGAAAGCCTTGGCGAAGTCCATGATAATTAGGTCTGTTTGTTTGTGACCCCTATTATGGGCCCCGTCTAGGTTTTCCTGTAGGTCGTGAATGAACTGGACAAGCTGGGTCTCACATGACCTACCGCTTATAAATCCATGCTGAGACTCAACAAGGATCTTATGCTCTGTATGATGTTGCATGATTTTGCTCACGATGATGTGCTACAGAGACTTACAACAGATACAAGTCAGTGAAACTGGCCTATAATTGGCAGGTTCATACTTTTCCCCCTTCTTGTAAATGGGGGCCACATTGGCTTGGGACCCTACCCTGGGCCAGGGACTGATTGAAGATGCAGGCAATGACTGGAGCAATTTCAGCGCTGCATTCTTTCAACACACGTGCGCTGAGGTCATCAGGACTTTTTCTTTCTTTCTTCCTATACTGAGTCGATCCTTTGGATCATTACCTCAGGTTTTGGGTGGGTGGCTAAATTTAGAAGTTAGCTTAAAAAAAAAAAAAGTAAATAAACATTATTTACTGGTTGGGTCATTAAAACTATTTACAAGAGGCTCAACAGAGGCATTCTAAAACGCATGCCTCTGGGCCAATAGTCTAAATAAGTGCTTTGAACTCTTCTGTGGTTTGAGTACTTACCACAGAAGAAGGGAGACTATTCCATTGTGGGATAGTCCTAGGGAAAAACGAGTTTTTCAGGGCATCCGTATATGAGGGGTACCTACGACACTGTGGATTATGCGATGCCCTAGTTTGGCGAAGTAGTGGTGCAGGGGTCAGGTATGTGTCTTTGTTAATAGACACAGCACAGGTATGGATTTTGTGGAAGACATCTCCCGACGTGTCTCCAAGGGTGGCCAATCCAACTCATCTAACATTTCTCCAACACTGCTAGCATTCCGCCACCTCCTGCAGACCCATCTGGCAGCAGTCCTCTGCACCTTCTCCAACTGAGTAATCTGAGTTTTAACATGTGGATGCCAAATAGGTGCTGCATACTCTAATTTAGGCCTAACCAATGTTTTATATGCAGCATCCTTTGTCTGCCTAGGTGCAAAAGCCAAGTTACGCCAAAGAAAACCCAAAGTCCTAGTTGCATTTGCAGTAATTTCAGAAACATGTTGACCCCAGTCAAAGTTGTTTGTAATTGTAATGCCAAGGTATTTGGCGGACTGAACTTCCTCCAAGGTTTGTTGATGTAGACTATAATCAAATCTGTACTGTTTATCTGCTAGATGCCTTGTCACTCTCGTTGAGTGACATTTGGCAACATTAAATTTCATTTGCCAATCAGTTTCCCATTGTGCCAAGGTATCCAGGTCTCCCTGCAAAATCTGACCTGAGGATTTGTGGGGGTTTAGACGGTCTAGTAGTTTTTTGACCCCATTCGGGTCAATGAATAGTTCACCTATATCTGGTAAGGGCTTGGTCTTTTTGATGGAGGGTCACCTACTTGTTCCCGGTCGTACACAGACTCAAACTGTCTATTAAATATGTTTGCATTATCTTTAACTCCAGTTTTCAAAATTCCATTTTCTCTTAAACAAGCTACACCCGTGGAATCCTTTCTCAAGTTTTTCATAAAGGACCAAAATTTTTTGAGCCTATTTTCCATAACACCTTAACCTCCGAAGAGGACGTCAGATGGTGTTCAGGTATACCAAGAGCTAAAGGGGGTTAGATGAAATAAAAGTAAAGGAATAAAAGAAATAAAAGTAAAGGAAAGTGGGTGAAATGAGTTTGTACAGTGAAGTAAAGAGTGTTAGTATAGTTAAAAGGTAAAAACGGATACTTGAGATGTGGGATGCCCTGGTTATCTTTTTTCTGACTATTAATGTACTTATAGAAGTCTCTAGGGTTTGCCTTTATATCACCTACTAAGCCGTTTACATACTGATCATGCTGTTTGTTAACATCAACCTTGTAGTGATCGGCAAATGGTGAGACCGCCAGGACGATATCGGTCATTGGGGTGACCTGTGCGGGATCCAGCACAGTGCTAGAAGAACAGGTACCAGATGGAAGAGTCTGATTGGTTTAGCCTCTAGAGGAACGCTGCACGCTCTCTTGGAACTGGGATGCCATGGCGAGCAGACGTGTATGCAGGAACAGCAGCCAGTAAAGTGTGATACCAACGGGATGGCAAGAAGATACTAACGAACTGTAGTGGTAAGCAAGGAATTCACTATAACCATAATTTCCCTTCTCAAAGCCTCAAATTTTGCCCTAAGTTTGCTGCTGCTAGTTTTCTTGGCCCTAGCATGCGTTTTATTTCTCCTGCGAATCTTCCGCCTTATCTCAGGTGTAATGCAAGAGACTGAAGAAACTGACCTACTAGTTTTTGAAGGAATGTGCTTCTCTACTGAAGTTTGTATAAAGGAGGTGACAAGGTTAAAATTGTCCTGGATCAAGCCTGGGTCATACTATTAAAGGGTTAGAACTCTCCCGCGATCTCGCTAAATTGGCTGCCGTGCCGAGACGACACGGGAATTGGATTTGTTCGCGGCGCTATTCAATTGTTGACAATAGGATTAGAGTAGAAGAGTTTATCTGATGTGATCAGGTGAGTTTATTTATACAATTAACTAATTTTCATAAATTCTTGTAGAATAAAGGTTGTTCTTTAATTTGAGACCATTGCCCGCTCGGACAATAGAGATCAAAAGCATTATTTTTTTGCGTAAATATTTGTTTCGATTGTGTATTTCTATGCCTGAAGACACAAAATGGTGGCTAAAATTGGCACCCTCGTCAATCTGTGTTCGCGTTTACAAGTAAACTTGCAATATTCATGAAGGAAAATTATGTTGAAATGAGAGTTGTTTAATGTAAGAATGCACATGTGCATCGTATAATGTCTGAAAATGAGAAGAGACACCTCATTGTGTTTACAAACGCAGAGGGGGTGTCTGAAAATACATGGCAATGGAAAATCGTGACCGTTTGATTTATGATGGCTATTATTGACTTGCACAATGGAACATTAAAAAACCAATATTATTTAAAGATACATTCGATATCAAACAGTGTTTTGATATGAATCTTGGAAAAAAAACATAGCGTTTTTACGCTTATTTCGGACGAAATATCTGGCTTCCTTTTCAAGCACACATATAAAAATGGCGTCTCGTATGCGTTCGATTATTTTTGGGTGAAAACGTATAGATTTTGGCGAATCGAGGCGCTTTCATCGTTTTATACGCACTGATCATTCATTTCGAAAGTTGAATCTCGTAATTGATTCAAATCTGAATCAGTTATTTACCAAAAACTGGGGGAATAACTGGGGTTTGGTAGAGATTTCCTGTAATGGCGGATAATAGACTAGCCACATATGCCCCAGCAATGAAATTTTCTGTATGCACTAAAAAGTGTTGCTGCATAGAACATTTTCAGATTTTAGCAATTGTCATTTTAGCATTCAAAATTTAAAAGTAAAAAATAAAAAAAATTCTCTGCACTCTGGCCCATTTGTTCAAACTAATTGTGTTGTTGGCTAAAGTTAGTTAAAATCTGAATTATGCCATTATTTTTGAGATTCTCACATTTTTTCAATAGAAACTATCAGTGTATTTGGTATTAAGTCCAAAAATACAAATGAGGTGACCTCCTAACGAGCTCGTTAGACTTAGTTGCCAACTTTTCTGTATGATCAGTCGAGTGGCATTTAGTATTGAAAGGCGTAAACCACAATAATAAATAGTTTTCATATTCTAGCCCTGGTTGTCATGTGCATTTGATTGTGATAAATTACTGCCCAGCAGCATACAACATTAAAATGACGTCATATCAATGTTGATGCGGCGCAATCACGTCACATCGACGTTGATATGTCATCATTTTAATATCATGTGTCTAGGTCCTGCACTTGAATCCTGGTTCTGTAACTCCTTTCATCTTTGACGGGCCTCCATGGTCTAGTGCTGAAGAGCGCTGTCTCTTAAACATTAGTTCTCTCACCGCTGTGGGTTTGAGTGTCGCTCGAGTCACATGTGAGATGCGAAGTTCTGCACCAGTAGGCCAGGTGGTTTTCCTCCGGGTACTCTGGTTTTCGCCCACCTTTGATTAACGATCAGTTCGATATAAGTGAAATATTCTTGAAAGAGCCGTAAAGCCCAAAGAATTTTTTCTTTCTTTCATCTTTTTCAAAAAAAAAAAAAAGCTGCAAAAATGAGACATTCCTACTTTATATCTTCATCATCCCACATTAAAAAGTCCTCTTTCCCATAAGACATGATGAATATGTTTGCACCACTTATTAATTAGAAGAAAAGAATGTAACCAAAGTTAGCCTGATAGTAACTCGTAAAATTGGTCATAGCCTTTTTATTTTACAAACGCATTGGAGACAATAATAGCTCATTTAAAGACTGCTTCTTTTTCCCTGTGACAAAATTCAGTGTTTATTTAACAATTTCAATGACTGCAAACTACTATATGATAAATGCACCTGCCAATTAAAATCAATCGCCGTAACGGTAATTAAGATATAACACTTACTACTCGCAGTATGATGGAAATATATTGCTTTTGTTTTATTAAACTCGTTGTTTGTTTAACAATTAATAAACTATCAGACGACCTACCGTGTCAATTAAACCTGTCAATTAGGTCAAACGCCGCAATCCATTTTATCGGTTACGGCTAGTCTATCCGATATCGTCTGCTAAAGTACAGTGTGTACAGACCGGGACAGAACAATCCAGGTAAATCGGCACGACAGGAGGGTAGATATTATTTTATCGATATATGCTGTTTTCTCCTTGATTCGTGCCTCTTAATTGTTTTGCATACAAGCTGCGCAGTGCAAACAAACTGTCAACATAATACAGGTAATCAAAATAAAGTTCAATTCATCCATTTTAATTATCAGAAATGAAAGACAACAAAAACATGTCTGTATCTATAAATAGCATACCTGAAATGACGTCACTGGATTGCTCATGGTCGGAAGAAACTTTCTCCTTGAATTCGTGCCCTTTGGAAAAAGTCAGTTTGGATTGTTTCCTTTTGACTGGTAAGACTAATTATACTTCGCCATAAAAGAAATGACCTTGACCTAATGTTGTGAAAACGAACGCTGCCGCCAGAATTAAATAGCAAAATTAATATAATGCATGATAAAATAGAACTTTAAAAGGTATTTTCAGTGAAAAAATAGGTACTGAATTGAATTTTTAAACTCTCCTTCATTGTTTTAAGGAGGTTATACAAGCGTCTTCCACATTTTATTGTCTTGAAAGTGTAAACAACTATCCTACATAGAACTTCCAGGGAATCGGAACACGTGAGGCAGATTTACACACGTGATTTTCATGTGATCTTCAAAGGCACGAATTCAAGGAGAAGGCACGAATCGAGGAGAAACAGGCATACACTGAGTGTATTCTCCCTGTAATAGAAACTCCCTGATCGAGCGAGATGGTGTCATTTTCGCTCGATTTAGACCCATCAGCCACCGATTCCGACTCGGAACCTTCCTTGGTTGAACTGTGCTTTGACAGCTTAGCAAAAAATGAAAACATCGTCGGGCCACGATGTTTTTCTTCTTTTTCTTCCAACTTTCGTTTCGTTAAACATGAAGGCGATAGAAAAGTGTAAAACGTAATTTGATTGGTCTAAAATATGAAGTCGAAAACCTGCGGACCAATGACAACCTTTTGTTTTACGATTCACAGTAGAGTTTGATTACGCCGTCTGAACCGGTATTGATAAGCCGTTTTCAAATTTAGTGTTCCGGCGCACCGAGATTCCAGACGTTGCGGACCCCTATTTTTTATTTTGCGTCAAAACGGCCGATCGGCATGAATTAGAATGCGCCAATGACGCTATGGCGCGGCCTAGAACGATGTGTTTTTTTTTTTTTTTTTTTTCCCCTTAACCCCTCTGTACTAACAGAAAAATAGCCACGCAAGCCCATTTTGCCACACAAAACCCTTTTATACCTAAAACAAGCATCATAAACTCATTTTGTAAGAGCGGACGGAGGACGGACAAATTTCAATCACAATAGCTCATGGTGAGCTAAAAGGTCTTTTTTTCAAGTGTTTTCAAAATTGTGCAAGACCAGTGACAAATGCCTATTGCCAAATTTCTATTCGCCCAGTTAAGTCTAGCTTCAGCGATGGTGCTTGCCTGAGCCTTTGTGGCAAGAGTTTGTATCATTACTCGTTCATTTCTTCATTGTATCTTTAATGGTAGAAGTGCCCCTTTAAACGATTATATTATGGTATTTATTATTCTATTTTGCCATAAAAACATTTCTCACTCTTTGTCAATAGCTTTTACGGACCCTTCTTGTGCACTCAGGGGAGCTTATAGGATAGGCAGTTGTATGTCGTCATCGTCATCTGTCGTCAACACATTTATATGACATATCCACTGAAGCCACTCGGCTGACTGGGCCCAAATTTTGTCTGTAGCATCCTTGGGCTGGGGGATCGAAAGTTTGTGGGTTTTATGACAAGTGGTTCTTTAATTTGGTTGCTATGTCAACTTAAGAGTTTTCATAGGCTTATAATGAGGAAAACTGAAAAATGGCACTTACTTTACATTGTAGATATTTTGACAAAATTTTGATAGAAATGTTCTTTGAGTAATCTTTTACCAGCCAAATGATTTTATGCCCACAGCTCATTCTTACTGCTTGCCATGGAAACAAAATGCAAATAAATGAAAAAATAAAAAATAAAATAAAACATTATCTCCGCTGAAACCATATACTCTATGAGGCTGAGACATGAAATAGTCATCATATTAGCCTTTACAGCTTTTGTATTTTTTTTCTGAAACATAACCCATATTTGTTCTTGACCAAGATGACTTCAAAGCACATATTCTGGTTAAGTTGCATGAACTTGAAGATTAAAGCAAAACTGTGGCCTCTACAGAGTGAACAAGTTTTGAATCAAATCTGACCTAGTGACCTATTTTTTGACTCAACATGACACATATTCGAACTTGACCATGATATCATCAAATCAAACATTCTGGGGACAGTCTATGGCCACACATAGATCTAGTGCTCAGAATAAGCGTTGCTATTTTCTACATCATGATTCATTCAGCAGCTGAGATATATATAGTATTATAGTCCTTTTCCTTGTTTTTAATGTAAGAGTGTACATTTAAGTAATTATCAGACCAAACCTTGAAATCTGAAACCTGAGACTTTTCATCACCAGTAAATGAGAACAAGTTACAGAGAAAACAATTTTCTCTCCTATTAAATGCCTGAAGCATCCCCCAAAAAGGTACCTTGACAAACACTCAACCCAGATCACACAGTGCAAAATGGGGCAGGTGCAGCATCTGCTCAGGGTCTACACTGTTTACCTAATATACACGAATTGCAGGCCATATATTAACCTTTATCCTGCTGAACACGAAAAACCCATACCTTTGCAAACAGTGCAGATCCAGATCAGATGGCTTGAAGAAACCATCTGATCAGGATCTACACTGTTTGCCACGGCATTCTGTGAATCCAACGAATATATTATATCAAGTAATTTGATTCGTGGATAGTCAAATATGGGTGTGGCTAAGTTAACCCATAAAATGGCAATCACAACAATTGTCGTCTGCTTTGTCGTCTGCTGGTGGCTTTAAAAGTCATTTCTGTAAACAGTGTGGACCCAGATCAGACTGCTCCTCTAGGAGCAGTCTGATCTGGGTTCACACTGTTTGCCTGTATGCAAAAATATGTTTGAAACGTTTACGAGAAGATACAGCAGACGACACAAGCAGACGACATTTTCAGATACAGTTTTTCTTGGCGTCTTAAGGGTTAATATTTATTCAGCAGAATAAAGGTCAAGAGCTATTTAGAGTATTATTTTTATAATGCCATGAATGAAAATACACAGTTGATCAAAGTCTCCTGGTGGCCCTGGATCGCTCACCTGATCCATTCTGTAATTAAATGGAAGGCAAAATAAGGTGCATTTAAAATCAGGAGGACAAGTTGTTTATTTTATTTCTTTTCAGATGCACAGCGGAACAGTCAGAGCAATTTGGCAAAGAAACATTTCTGTAAAATTATTTCAAAATCAGTGCAATATTTTAGGAAGAGAAGACGTTTACAGATTTTTTTATCTTATTTTTAGCTCAGGTGGCCATCTTGTTCAGTAGAACAGTTTGAGCAATTTTGGTAGGGGATCACCTGATTCCCGTTAAATTACATGTATTTCGAAATTTGTCCAGCCTTTTAGGGGGAGAAGTCATTTAACACTTTTTTATTATTAGCTCTGGCAGCCACCATGTTAAGTAGAGCAAAACAACATTCCTGTAAAATTATTTCAAAATCAATCTACTGTTTAAGGAGAAGTTTAATGGTTTTTATATCATTTCCGGTTAACTCTTAGTTACAGTTTTCATCTGATTGAGCTGAAACTTGGTAGATAGTGAAACTATTATGTGGAGCAGCGCGTATCATTTCGAGGTTAACGTCAACTATATTTTAAGAGAGTTATTGCCCTTTAAAGGTTGAATATATGGATTCGTTTCTGAATAAGTCATCTTACAGTTTTGATCCGATTGACTTGAAACTTTGTGACTAGTATGACTATGATGTGGAGCAGAGCATAGCATTTTGAGCTTAACGTCAAATGCATTATAACAAGTTATTGCCATTTAAAGACTGAGATATGTGGAATAATTTCTGGCTATCACCTCGGACTGTTTTTATTCCATTGAACTGAATCTTGGTGGATAGTAAGAGTATGATGTGATGCAAAGCGTATCATTTCAAACTAAACGTCAACCACAATTTTACAGACTTATTGCCCTTAAAAGATTGAAATGCATTGAGGTGTTGCCAGATAAGTCCAACAGTTTTCATCTGATTAAGCTGAAATTGGGTACACAGAAATACTATGATGAAGAGCCGTGCATATCATTTCGAGTTTAATGTCTAATGCATTTAAACAGAGGTATTGTCCTTTAAAGATTGATATATGTAGAGTCATTATTGGCTAACTCTTCCTAAAGTATTCAACTCATTGAGCTATAATACTTGGTGGATAGTAAAACTATGATACGGTCGAGGGCATATCGTTTCCAACTTAACGTCAAACACATTTTTGCAGAATTACTGCCCTTTAAAGATTGAAATACAAGGTTGAAATACATGGATTTTTTTTAAAGGTAAGTCCTCCTTCAATTTTCATCTGAGCTGAAACTTAGTGAGTAGAAAGACTAGGATATGAAGCAGCACATATCGTTTTGAGGTTACATCAAATGCATTTTAACAGAGGTATTGCATTTTAAAGATTGACATATATGGAGTCCTTCCTACAATTTTCAGCTGAGCAAGCTAAAACTTGGCAGATAGTAAGACCATGATGTGGTGCAGCACATAGCATTTAAAGTTAATGTCAACCACATTTTTACAGACTTACTGTACTTTATAGACTGAAATATGTGGAGTCTTTTCTGGAAACTCCCCCTACAGTTTTCATTTGATTGAGCTGAAACTGGGTAAATATTAAGACTATAATGTGGAGTAGAGCATCAGTTTTCAGTAAATTAACATTACCAGATAATTTCTTTATCAGCATCGATCATGCTTGCCTGCTATAGTTTTCACTGAGTGTAGTTTTACTCTTGCATTTTAAAACTACATTACCGCTCATCTCAGGATCAATTTGGCCCAAAATGGACGTATATTGCCCCGCTTGCGGAGCTCTTGTTCTATTTTAGCTCTGGTGGTCATCTTGTTCAGCAGAGCAGACCAGAACAGTTATAGCAATTTAGGTTGAGGGTCACCCAAGGAACATTCCTGTCAAAATATTTTCAAAATCAATCCACTGGTTTAAGGGTATTTCTATTTTAGCTCTGGTGGACATCTTTAGTTTGAGCTCAACATTTTGAGGAAATTTGGTAGAGAGTCACCCACGGAACAATTTCAAAATCCATCTACCAGTTTAGGAGGAGAATGTGTTTAAATGTTTTTCTGTTTCTAGCTCTGGTGGCAATCTTGTTCAGCGGAGTGAAACCGTTTGAGCAATTTGGGTAGAGGGTCATCCAAGGAACACTCTTGTGAAATTATTTCAAAATCAAATTAAAAGTTTAGGAGGAGAAGTGCTTAAATGTTTTTCTATTTTAAGCTTTGGCAGCCTTCTTGTTTAGCAGAGTGGAATGGCTTGAGCAATCATGGTAGAAGGTCACCCAAGGAACATTTCTGTGAAGTTATTTCAGAATCTGCCAAGCACTTTAAGAGGACAAGTTGTTCAAAGCAAGAGTTGACGACGGACGGATGAGCAACAATTAACGCTGATCACAAAAGTTCACCTTGAGCACTTCATGCTCAGGTGAGCTAAAATGTTAGTTATCCTGTGACACTTCTAAATTCACTGCTCTGGCTTATTTGGCTGATATTTTTAAGGTTTTGGGCAGATAAAAACAAACATTATAATAATAGGAAGTGCATCTCCTTGACATAAAAAGAAATATTAGTTGCATATTGCAACCTGTTGATTTCAGTGATACGATATGTCTTAGAGCAGCCGCATCTCATTAGATAACAGTCCTATGTAGTACATAAAGCACTATAAATTGCTTTTATCTTATTTTTTCATATTTCTATTCAAAACATAATCTGATGGTGCCCCTTCATGAGTACATAATATGTGTTTTGAACAGAAATTATTTCTAAGCTCACCGGAGCCGAAGGCTCGGGGAAGCGTTTGTGATACATGTAAGTCACGATTTGTCATCATAGTCTTCCTCGTCTCTATGTCCATCCACAATTTCCACAATTTCTTTAAACTACATCTCCTCCTAAACCACTGAATGGATTCTAACCAAACTTTACAGAAGTGATCCTTGGGTAGTCCTCTGTCAAAGTTGTACAAAAAGCTCTTTCCATGCAGAACTCTGGTTGCCATGGCAAAGAAAAGGGGAAAATTACCAAAAGAAAAAAGAAAAAAAAATGAATTCCGTCAAAGGCTATGTCGTGCCTGCAAGGGAGCAAAAGTTTAAAAGGATCAATTTGGCATGGGATAATTCTGAATGATGATTTTTTGCATATATAATTGCAGGACCAATGCAAACCATGTCATAATACTAGTATTAAGTGTATGCTTTTTCTGCATAAAAAGTAGCTGAACAGTGAAATATAGGTCAAGGTCAAATAAGGTTACCCACATATTAGTAGTCGTCATTAGATACAAATCAATACCAAGCATGAATACTCTAGCCCTAGAAGTTCTTGAGAAATTGACTGAAACAGTTAAGTTTCGCCAAAAATCGCAAAGTCAGGCAAGCATGAAATATAGGCGAAGGTCAATTATGGATATGCACATGTAGATGAACATCTTTAGATGCAAGTCATACTCTAGCGCTAGTAGTTCTTGAGAAATAGATCAAAATAGTTAGGGTTGACGCAAAAATCACAACGTCAACGAACCATGAAAAATAGGTCAAGGTCATACATGGATGCCTACAGGTAGGTGGTCATCCTTAGATGCAAGTCATTACCATTACCAAGTATCTTTATTCTAGTAGTTCTTGAGAAACACATTAGACTGAAATAGTCAGGATTGGCGAAAAAATGACAAAGTCATAGAACCGTGAAAAATAGGTCAAGGTCAAATCTGGATACCAACATGTGGTTGGTCATCCCTAGTTGGAAGTCAGTACCAAGTATCATTACTCTAGCCCTATTAGTTCTTGAGAAATGGACTTGAACATAAGAGCTGACGCTAGGGTTGCTGCAAATGTTGACGGCCTGACGAATGAATGAACAAATGAATGAATGGACGAACGAATCGACCAACAGACGAAAATTCGGATCCCTATATCACGCCATGCTTAAGCAGGCACGACAAAAATCTTCTCGTCTAAAACTGGAAGGCTCAGATTTTTTTTATATTTGGTTTGTAGCTTCATCCAGTGGACCTCTGCAAAAGTTGTTCAAATTAAGAAATATATCAGCTCTAGCAGTGATTTGTTGAGTGATATATCACTGTTTGGAGGTCAGTTGTAAAGTATGTCAAATCACGAGCACGTAGCGCGAGTGATTTATCTACTTACAACTGACCGACAAACTGTGATATATTACTCAACAAATCACGCAATAGAGCTGATCTATTTCGATTCTAACACACTGAAAGTCGATTAAATGCTGTTGCTTCCTTCAGATTCTCGCAACATTCCACCATTGTTTGAAGAAATCCCGCCAACATATTTGACTGTAACACATGCAGTTACCTGTTTTTGTAACGTACTTGATGCGTGAAAAAGATGCTACACCGTCTAACGTCAAGGAAACGATCGATGACGTCGCAAAACGTCATAAAACGGCGGCTCTTCGCGTCACGCTTTTTCGCCCAGTGATTTGCCACTCAATATATCACTGGATTTAACCATTGGCTATATAGGCGATCAGTGTTAGAATTATAGCCCTTGGGTCAAAAGTGGCTTCGCACCGGGACTCACTTGTTTTACATAGGCCCATAAAGGAAAAAACTTTAAAAATCTTCTGGTTTAAAACGTGAAGGCCCAGGTCTTTGGTGTGCAGCTTTGCTTAGTGGACCTATACCAAAGTTGTTCAAATTACAGCCCTTGGGTCAAAAGGACCCGCCCCCAGACCTACTTGTTTTACATAGACCCATATAGGTAAAAAAACTTAAAAATCTTCTCGTCTGTTCGAATTATAACAGTGGGGACAAAATGGCCCACTTGTTTTCCTAGAGTTATATAGGGAAAACATTAAACAAGAGGGCCATGATGGCCCTAGATCGCTCACCTGATCCAAACTGCAAGATTAAGTAGGTTATATGTTTAGGTAATTCTATTAAAATCCATCAGTAAATGCTGGAGCTAGTGTTATGAAGTTTTTTTTCTAAAGATAGCAACAAGAACCTTAACCTTGATCCCAACACTCTGAAAGCCATACCAAACAAGAACGTTAATTCACAAGGTTTTTCTATGATTTGACCCACTAACCTACACTTTGACTGGACAGGTCCCATTTTCGAACTTGATCAAGATATTGTCATGACAATTATTCTGAGCAAGTTTGATGATGATTGGACCAAAACCCTGGTCTCTAAAGTGTTCACAAGGTTATTTTATATAAGACCTGTCGCCAGATACGATAGTTCACAGGAAGTCGCGCTTTGACTAAGTTGCGCAAAGGCAAATTTTCAGACCAATAACAGAAACAAAGTCACAAAGAAAGAATCCAGTGCTATATCAATATTGGGGATCATGTATGATTCAAGTCTGTCACATTAGTATACATTTTAATTTCATTTAACCCTTAGACATGAATCAGCCAATCAAAACATGCCAAATAAAAAGGCTCTATCACAAATGGTTAAGAAGTTATAACAAAGTAGATCACAGGGCAAGGGTCAAGTCACAGGTCAAAATTTTATGTACTAGTTGGAAGGCAATGTCACAAGCAATCCACATGTCAAATATGAAAGCTCTACCTAAAACAGTTAGAAAGTTGTCTAAGTCATAGGTCAAATTTTTTTTGTATCAGTGGAAAGGCAATGTCACAAGGAATCTACATGCCAAATATATAGGCTCTATGTCAAATGGTTAAAACTTTATGATAAAGTAGGTCAAAGGTCCAGGGTCAAGGTCACAGGTCAAAATTGTTTTGTACGAGTGGAGAGGCAATGTCACAAGGAACCTACATGCCAAATATGTAGGTGCTATCTCAAACAGTTAGAAAGTTATAATAAAGTAGGTCAATGGTCACAGGTCAAAGCCACAGGAAATTTTTTTTGTATGAGTGGTAAGGCAATGTTACAATGAAACTACATGCCAAATATGAAGGCTCTATCTCAAATGGTTAAAAAGCTATGATAAGTAGGTCAAAGGTCCAGGGTCAAGGTCACATCAAATTTTTTTGTATGAGAGGAAAGGCAATGTCACAAGTAACCTACATGCCAGATATGAAGGCTCTATCTCAAACAATTAATAAGTCATGATAAGTAGGTCAAAGTTCCAGGGTCAAGGTCACAGGCCAAAATTGTATGAGTGGAAAGGCAATGTCACATGGAACCTACATGTCAAATATGAAGGCTCTATCTCAAACGGTTAAAAAGTTATGGTAAGTAGGTCAAAATGTCAGGGGTCAAGGTCACAGGTCAAAATTGTTTGCATCAATGGGAAGGCAATGTCACAAGGAACCCACATGCTAAGTATAAAGGCTCTATCTCAAATGGTTCTAAAGTTATGATAAAAAAAACTTGAGTGTTCATAAGGTTTTTCTATGATTGAACTACTGACCTACTTTTGGACCCGACATGAATCTTATTCAAACTTGACCAAGATATTGTCATGAATATCATTCTGAGCAAATCTGATGATGATCAAACCAAACCTGTGGCCACTAGAGTGTCCACAAGGTTTTTCTATGATTTGATCTACTGACCTCCTTTTTGACCCAGCATGACCCATATTCAAAATTCACCAAGAAATTGTCACAATGATCATTCTTAGCAGGTTTGATGATGACTGAACCAAAACTGTGGCCCCCAGAGTGTTCACAAGCTTTTTCAATGATTTGACCTACTGACCTACTTTTTGACCCGACATGACCCACTTCTGAAAAACCGAGATATTGGCATGATGATCATTCTGAGCAAGTTTGACAATGATTGGACAAAAAACTGTGGCCTCTAGAGTGTTCACAAGGTTTTTCTATGATTTGACCTACTGACCTACTTTTTGACCCAACATGACCCATATTCGAACTTGACCGAGACATTGTCATGATGATCATTCTGAGCAAGTTTAACAATGATTGGACCAAAACTGTGGCCTCTAGAATGTTCACAAGGTTTTTCTATGATTTGACCTACTGACCTACTTTTTGACCTGACATGACCCATATTCAAACTTGCCCCAGATATTGTCATGATGATCATTCTGGGCAAGTTTGACTATGATTGGACCAAAACTTTGGCCTCTAGAGTGTTCACAAGGTTTTTTCTATGATTTGACCTACTGACCTACTTTTTGATCCCACATGACCCATATTCAAACTTGACCGTCATATTATCATGATGATCATTCTGAGAAAGTTTGACAATGATTGGACCAAAACTGTGGTCTCTAGAGTGTTCACAAGGTTTTTCTATGATTTGACCTACTGACCTACTTTTTGACCCGACATGACCTATATTCTAACTTGACCCAGATATTATCATGATGATCATTCTGAGAAAGTTTGATGATGATTGGACTAAAACTGTGGCCTCTAGAGTGTTCACAAGCTTTTTCTATGATTTGACCTACTGACCTACTTTTTGACCCGACATGACCCATATTCAAACTTGACCCAGATATTGTCATGATGATCATTCTGAGCAAGTTTGATGATGATTATACCAAAACTGTGGCCTCTAGAGTGTTCACAAGGTTTTTCTATGATTTGACCTACTGACCTACTTTTTGACCCGACATGACCCATATTCGAACTTGACCCAGATATTATCATGATGATTATTCTGAGCAAGTTTGATGATGATTGGACTAAAATTGTGGCCTCTAGAGTGTTCACAAGGTTTTTCTATGATTTGACCTACTGACCTACTTTTTGACCCGACAAGACCAATATTCAAACTTGACCCAGATATTATCATGATGATCATTCTGAGCAAGTTTGATGATGATTGGACCAAAACTGTGGATTCTAGAGTGTTCATAAGGTTTTTCTATGATTTGACCTACTGACCTACTTTTTGACCCGACATGACCCATATTCGAACTTGACCGAGATATTGTCATGATGATCATTCTGAGCAAGTTTGATGATGATTGGACCAAAACTGTGACCTCTAGTTTGTTCACAAGAAAAAGTTTACGCACGACGGACGACGGACGACGGACGACGCACGACGACGCCGGACATCTTACGGTCACAAAAGCTCACCATGACCTTCGGTCAGGTGAGCTAAAAATACACATTCTTTTCTAAAACCGGAAGCCGTTGGCATTTGCTATTTGGCATGTAGCTTCATCTAGAAGACCCCTACCAAGATTGTTCAAATGATACTCCTGGAATAAACAAGAGGCTCAATGAGCCTGTTCAAATGATACCCCTGGAATAAACAAGAGGTTCAATGAGCCTGTACCTCTCACCTGACCTGAGCACCTTAGTGGTGATGCAGAAATGTAGACATTCACACAACAGACATTACATTCATTATTGAACAAATCAAAAGATATAAAAGGGGAACTCGAACATATGATCTTTTGAGTTATCTGTTGTAGCTTCTGTCAGAGTCTGTCTACTTTCAGAAAAACTGGGGCAAAACACATTAGATTTTTCATTTTTGATTGACAAAGTACATTTTTGGATCAAAAATCTCAATTTTCTCAAAAACTACAGACCCTAGAGCAAAATGGAAAATAGCGCCTCATGAAAGAGAACTCAAAAATAGGTCTGGTAATAAACGAATAGAGTAGTATGTGTAGCATAAAGAACAGCACGTAATTCATAAAATATTGAAAAGGGAATAAATGTGAAAAGTCAAGAGTACACTTCTTGCATAACCCTGCTTCATTCATCTAGACACATATACCTGGCCAGTTTGGTTAAGTTAGCTTGTATGTTTTCAGAGTTATGATGCCAAAAGTTTACACTGGATGGATGGACAGACAGAAGGACAGGCATATGGACAGACAACTCCATACCAATAATTTTTTTTCAAAACCGGTGTACTAAAAAACAAAGTCATTTTCATCTGGACAACATCTGCCCAATTACATTGAATGGGCAAATTTTTCATCACCAAAGGGCATGTAATTCCAAGGTCAATTATCCGATTCGGCCCCAAATCGAATTTAACTGTGACTTTATGCCTGTCCTCGTTACCTGCAAGTTTAAAGGAGATCTGAAAGGAAATGAAGTCACTATCATGGTCACAAAATTTTCCCTATGTTAAGTCTATGGGCAAATTTTTTTACGCTCAAGGTCATGTAACTCCAAGGTCAATGGTCAGATTTCTCTGAAAATCGAACTCAACTGAGATTTCATCACTGTCCTCGTTACCTGCAAGTTTGAAGCTGATCTGAATAAAAATTAAGTTGCTATCGTGGACACAAGATATTTTTTACACTCAAGGGCTGGTAACTCAAAGCTAAAGAATGCGATTTGGCCAAATATTGAATTTAACCTAGATTTTTAGTCCATCGTGGTTACATGCAAGTTTGAAGCTGATCTGAAAAAAAGTTGAAGTCGCTATCCTAGTCACAACATTTTCCCTTTTTTAAGTCTATAGACAAATTTTTTACGCTCAAGGGCACGTAACTCCAAAGTCAGTTATTCGATTTGGCCCCAAATCAAACTTAACTGAGATTTTATGCCTGTCCTCGTTACCTGTAAGTTTGAAGCTGATCTGAAAAAAACAAGATGTGTTTGTGAAACACTGATGCCCCCGGACAGCACCAATGTTAATGTTTTAAAAATTTTTGAAAAAAATAGGTCAAAGGTCAAGTTCAAGGTCACGAGATCAAAAATTATGGTACCACTGGAAAGGTCTTGTGATAAGGTATACACATGTGAAATATGAAAGCTCTATCTATTACCATTCAAAAGTTATGCCCAATGTTAAAGTTTTTGCAGACGGACAAAGGGACAAACAGACAAACAGACGGACAGACCAAAAACTATATGCCCCCGAATCTCTTAGATTCCGGGGGCATAAAAATGAAGTCGCTATCGTGGTCACAATATTTTCTCTATGTTAAGTCTATGGGATGATTTTTTGACGCTCAAAGTCATGTAGCTCTAAGGTCAATAGCCCGATTCCACTGAAAATCGAACTCAACCAAGATTTTATCACTGCCTTTGTTACCTCCAAGTTTGAAGCTGATCTGAATAAAAATAAAGTTGCTATCGTGGACACAACATATTTTTGACGCTCAAGGGCGGGTAACTCGAAGATAAATAATCTGATTGGGCCAAAAATCGAGCTTAACCTAGATTTTAAGTCTATCGTGGTTACCTGCAAGTTTGAAGCCGATCTGAAAAAAATAATGAAGTCGCTATCATTTTCCCTATGTTAAGTCTATGGGCAAGTTTTTGACGCTCAAAGGCATGTAACTCCCAGGTAAATTATCTGATTTGGTCCAAAATGGTACTTAACCGAGATTTTATGCCTGTCCTCATTTCCTGCAAGTTTGAAGCTGATCGGGATAAAAATAAAGTTGCTATCGTGTGGTCACAACATTTTACCCATGTTAAGTCTATGGGAGCTATTGGTTGCCATGGTTACCAAAGTTTTGACCAGACTAGCCCCAAAACCTAATGCAGCCTTTTTCCCTGCCCAATGCTGCTATATATAAAATTTGAACAAGATTGGCCGACTGCCTTCAGCGATATGCTTCATTGCCTTGGTTTACTAATAGCTCAGTGGGGCCTTCGGCTCAGGTGAGCTAAAAATGGCCCCACCCAAGGGGTAACTTGTTTTACTAATCTCCTTGTCTGAAACCAGAAGTCCTAGTCCTTTGATATTTGGTACAAAACTTCATCTAGTGGACCGCTACCAAAATTGTTCAAATCATAGCCCTGGGGCCAAAAATGCCCCCCACCCCTGGGATCACTCGTTTTACATAGACATACAGGGAAAACCTTTAAAAATCTTCTTGCCTGAAACCAGAAGGCCCCGGCCTTTGACATTTGGTACATAGCTTCAGATGATGGACCTCTATCAAGATTGTTCAGATTATAGTCATTTGGCCAAAATGTCCCCGCCCCGGGATCCACTTGTTTTACATAGATTTTTGTAGGATTTCTTTTTAAAAATCTTGTCTGAAACCAGAAGGCACACTTTGATATTTGGTACATAGCTTCATCTAGTGGACCTCTACAAAGACTGTTCAAATCATAGCCCTGGGCCAGAAATGGCTCCGCCCTGGGACTCACATAAATAAGATTTTTGTAGGAAACTTTTAAAAAATCTTCTTGTTTGAAACTAGAAGGCACAGGCCTTTGATATCTGGTACACAGCTTCATCTACTGGACCTTTACTATTTAGGCAAAAATGGCCGCGCCCACTTATTTTTACATAGACTTATATATACAGTAAAACCTGTCTTAGTGGCCACCTCTATTAAGCAAGCAACCTGTGTTAAGCAAGCAGACATTCAGTTCCCCAAAAAGGAAAATGCATTAAAGTTCACCTTTGTTAAGCAAGCATCTGTTTTAAGCAAGCACTTTTTGAATATCCCATAGGTGGTTGCTTAATACAGGTTTGACTGTATAAGGAAAATCTTTAAAATTCTTCTTGTTTCAGACCTTATCCCTTTCATCCCTAAGTTTCTATATTGGACTGTTCCATCATTAGAATTGGGAATGTTTTTGTGGTAAAATGGGATGAGAGGTATTGAATTGATAAAGAATTGCAAACAGTGTAGATCCTCATGAGACTGCTCATTATGAGCCGTCTCATCTGGATCTACACTGTTTGTAAAACGATTAATCCGGTCCGGTTATTCAGTTCCCCATCCTTTTTTTAAACCATGTTGAAATTTTGTTATCAAAAGTGTGGATAGTGTTTGCTTGTCAAAAGAACACACTGTTGCTGAAACTTTCTAAAACTCAGTATAATATTATTCCCTAAATTCGCCAATATAGACTGAACTATATGGATTATTCAGAGTCTTTGGACTTTAGTGCATTTCTTTTTATTCTGTTAATGTTTACATGGAAAACAAACCATATACACTGTTAAACCAATTGAAATAATGGGAAAAATGAGTGGGCATTGTTTAAAGTAATTACTGTTGGTATCTGTCAACACATATTAACAATGAATCAAGTATTGTGGCTGCAAAAAAATCAGGGAAAAAGACTATAATTTATAATTAGAAGAAATCAAGGGAAAGCCAGCCAGACAATTATATCAGTAAAGGTCTCAAATTTCAAAACACAAGCAAATTTTCATCTCTGGCCATGGAGTAGGGAGTTTCATGAAGACTGAAGCAAAACTTGGGCCTATTATGAGAGGGCGAAAAGGTTTCAAAGAAACTATTTTTGATCTGAAATAATCCATTGATCTTCATCAAGATGGCGACAAGACAAACAGTCTGGTATAGTTTCATGAAAATTGAAGCAAAACTGTGATCTCTTGAAGGTGAAGAAGTTTTAACCTATTGACCTAGTTTTTGATCTGACAAGACACATATTTGAACTGGACCAAGATATCAGCTAGACAAACATTCTGGTATAGTTTCATGAAGACTGAAGCAAAATTGTGGCCTCTAGGAAGGGTGAAAACAGTAGCTCATCTTGAGCACTTCGTACAGGTGTTCTAAAATTATATTTTTCCAAAATCTAGGGGGTTATGAATTCAACTCACTGGCCACATGGAAGAAAACAGGAAAAAGCTCTACAAATGTCAAAACTGGGGTCTACGAACTCCCCCTTCTTTTTTTGCATGAATGTACAATATCAAAGAGTGGTTTAGAGACAGCCCTATTTTGTTTGAAATTGAATGGCCTAGTCAAAACTGTTTTCGTCATGACCAGCTGGGACCATGTATCTGGGACCCGAGGTTTCTGGGGCCTACCTGGAGTGTAGCTGACTTGACCAGGAACAAAGGTGGCTTGGGGTCAAAGTCTCTGCAATTCAGCAATGCACCCCTGACTTCTCTGATGCTGGGGCACAATAAAGAAGAGGGGCTTTCTAATCACTCAAAGGTAGTTTTTGACTACTCTGCAATTCAGCAATGCACCCCTGACTTCGCTGATGGTGGGACACAATAAAGAAGAGGAGCTTTCTAATCACTCAAAGGTAGTTCTTGACTACTCACCAAAGTTCTTGCTTTTTGTCTCTGAAGAAGAAAAGAAAACTTCCTAGTGCTAGAGGATATTTTTTTTCTCTCCTTCTAGCTTCTTCAATGGAAATGAGTTGTCCATGGTATTCTAACAGGAAGTCCCCAGCCTGAAAATCTCTAGTCGTGAACACACCTTTACCTGCAACATTTAACATAAAATTTTAGAAGTATCAGGGAATCCATCTATAGCCCATCTTTGCAAGCCAAGGGTTCTAAATCCACTTTGTTGTTTTGGGAGCAAAATGGGTTTGCCAAGATGTCTATAGCCCTACAATAACACTCATATATAACATGAGTAGAGCTGTGTACCATGGTATGTACTATGGTGCACAGTGCTACTGGCAACTTTCGAAGTATGCATAAATATGTAGCTATCTCAGTATCTTAGTAGGCTTAGCATATTACATTGACATGCCCACCCTTATGGTGCTTAAGATGAAAAAGTGTTATTTAATTCTTATTTATAACCAAAACTTTTCAGGTTCATTAGAACCAGCTCAATGAAGTAGTTCTAATGTGCTGCGAAAGTCTGTTTTTACTCATAAATGAGAAATTTAAAGCACAAGCAAAGCCCTGTAAACCCCAATTTCCTTGAGAAATGGCTCAAGGTTGGCAATATGAGTACTGACCAGACCAGGTCATTACTGGTTATAACTTGTCATTACTACCAGTAGTGGTTAACTGGTCTACTGCAATAATAGTGGTCAGTTTGAAGATATAAAGCAAAATATGTTAACCCCTTTTTCCCGGACCTTATACGCAGACAAAAGAAGATACAGTCTTAATTGAGAACGTATTCATCTCCACTGCAGCTGGTGCTGTGCCCTGTGGAGGCCGTAAGACATCTGCCCATACATCATCATAGTACCGATTTTATTTATTGGTGCTTTGGGGTCATTGAGTTCATTTAAATAGAAGTGAAGGCAACGATCAGGAACCGATACAATTAACCCACAGCTCCTATCACTGACACCAAAGGGAAAGAAACACAAACATGAAATAACTAGACTCTAATGGAAACATCAATAGCGGAAAGCCAAAAGGACAGTCACTTTCCCACAAAATGGCCAATTGGCTATCCAAAATAAAATAATGTAAGCGATACACACACACAAAAGACACACCATAACAAAAATAAACCGCGACAGAAGAACAAGTCTGCTATTTTCATTCATTTGGTGTAGTCTTTGCTTCCAAAGGCCCCAACTATTCATGACTTATTTTTTCGTCAAAGATTTTGCAGAAACTACTATACCTAGAAACTTGAAATTCGGTACATTTGACAAGTAGGACGCATTATATTGTGGGAAAGAAAATTGGGACCATGGGGCCATAACTGTTTAAGTTATTTCCCTTTGTGATTCTTGATAATGAAATGTGTATTTTTCTGAATTACTTCTTAACCCTTAGTTTGATTATGAATTTATGATAGAATTCATATACCACTTGCACCTTAATGCACTGCATGTGTGGTATTAAAACAGCTGAGGGGCCAGGTTTAATAGAGTAATGTCCTTTTGTTATTCTGTCTCTGTGTGTGTTAACATGATTTCTTAGGTACTACTATACCAAGAAACTTGAAATTTGGTACAAATGACAAGGCCATAGTATTTGACCTGACATGCCCAAAAGTTAATGGTGAAGGCCATAGAGTGGGGGCATCTGTGTACTTTGGACACGTGTCTATTTTTATTTTTTTCAGGCCCTCCATTTCTACATACATCACACACTTTATCAAAATCAGTTGAGTAGTTTTACTCACCAATCGTCTCATTTATGTGCCGAACACAAAATCCCTTCCTGTCTTTCCCTTTGAGAATGTAGAATTCAAAATCTTTGTTATTACTCTCATCCTAAAATAAAATCAAAGCACTGAGAGTACTGGTAGATCGATTGTCTTCAAGCGTAAAAAGGGCAAATAATCATGAACTGAGGTATAAATTGTGTCATTAAAATATTTTATTCTTGTTTTGAAGCAAAATTTCACAGTTAAGAGCTTGATCAGAGGCTGCATTCAACAGCTTGGGATCTAGGTCTTCCACTCTATGATTCAATAATAACCATCTTTAGGCTTACACAACACTCTGACAATACTGCGACTATTTTCTATATAAAAGTTATTCCGACAAGTAAGTTACAGTCACGTGGACTTCAGCACTGAACAGCTTTTATCCTTTGTAACTTTGAAGTCGACTGACAAGCAATCGATTTAAACTTATAAAACCGCGTTTCTTGTTCGTCTATAAAGCCACATTACGAAAACATGCATATACAAATACATTGCACATTTTAAAGACGAAAACAGTAACATTTTAAATGAAAAATTGTGATTTTTTTTCCCGCTCAAAACATAGATTGTGGGTGCTCGTTAGGTGGTTCCTGCGAATATCCGCACTCTATGTTTTCGAACAAAAATGAGACAGATAATGTTTAACCCCCTAAACCCCAGTTTGCTCTATATAAAGTGTGGTTTAGAGTGGTCTTCGTTTAACGGACAATGTTTACCCAGATTAGATGCCGCAATCAGGGCCTATACTGTTTGCAATTACATGAAACAGTCTAAGTACCCGATCGTTTTTACAGCCTAATATCCATGTGTGCTGTCACTGCTTTGATTTATTTAATCTCAAAACCTTTTCTGGAATGCACTCTTCCAACTCAGGTTGGGCACGTCCATTCTGCTCTAAATTGGTGTCTAGATAAATGGCATGCGATTTATATAGAACACTGGTTGCATAGCTCCACTGGCCAGGGTTGAAAGGGATGACCTTTCCGCAAGAAGATGTGTACTCAAATTCCAATATACATGTCACTGATCGAGTTAAAAAAACGTCTTTCATTCTCTTTTTTCTGGCCGTAGGTCGTACAGCAGTCTGGTTAAATTGACAGTTCTTTACTTAAATACCAGCACTTTCAAACAATGACAGCTGAGCAGACAACGCTTTACGATCTGGGTATTCAGTGTATCATAAACCTGTCCAGATTCTATAGATAGCCATTTTGCGCAATACTCTGACCTACATGTAACTTCGATAAAGATAGAATGGCCGTTTTCTATTAATAAATATAACCTTGGGTTTTCCAAATCAGTGATGGTCACGTGGACATTTGCAGGAGTAGAGATTGTGTGGTATGGAAACTTAAGATCGATTGTCGATAACAATCGATCTAATCATATAAATGAATATCAGATAGATCTATTAAGTTTTAAACAGATGTCGTGGAAACAGGCTCCTTCTCATTGTTTTGTTTGTTTGTTTGTTTGTTTGGGGGTTTTACGGCCCTTTCAACCCATTAGGATTATATCGAGCACGGTCAGTTAACCTAACCACACTTTTCCTGGGCAAGCTTAGACCTAAGAGGTTAAACAGTGCTGAGTGCACATACTTTCGCAAGTAACTGACAACTGTCCTTCTTGAATCAGCGAAAGGAGGAGAATGTTCATAGAAAATATTTCATGATCAATTTCCACTAAAGTATGTGACTGAGCCGGGTATCGAACCCGCAACCTTACTGTTAAGAATATTTTATTTAATGACCAGACAATGTGTTTGTAAAACACTATACCACAACCGTATGTGTGCCCCTGAGTACAGGAACTAAATCCAACAGACACAATACATCCTATTTTCAGGGTCATAAATAAATTGGTTTCTAAGCTACAGGCGGCCATGTTGACTATTAAGGTCTTATTTTCACATAAGGGGCATTTACTCTTGTAAAATTTTGATGCAGTCAGCCCACAAGTTAATCAGCACTTCTACATTTTGTCAGGGTACCGTATACCTAATAGCAACTTCATATATTAGATGGTTCTTGAGATATTGTATCCCCAACATTTTATCATAGCTCCCTATATACAAGTTGAAAAGAGGAAAAATTTCATGAGCAATGGATCAATCAAAAATAATTTCATTATCAATGGCTTATGCAAAACAATTAAAGAAATATGGGTCTGCTTAGCTTTTTTCATATAAAATATGCATATAAAATTTCAGTGTCCTAGGCAAAGTGGTTTCCAATATACAGGGGTCTCTTTGGGTTTTCACAAAAAGGGGCAAAACTCTGACAATATTTGATGCAGCAGCCCCAAAACTTATCAATAAAGTATAAACTGAGTATCCCTTACGATCAATGAACACATTCTAAAGACCTGAAGTGGGTCAGACTACGCAGTTACGGCTACTTAAGCCTCATCAGTAACCCTATTAAGATTTGGTGATGAAAACCAATGGTAAAGAGTGCTGAAATTTCATTAAAAGTTTCAAAGGAACAGTTGAAAAACTGTGATGTATACCAAAATAAGTCCAAATAAACAGAAACGGTGGTTTAGTTGCTTGAGTCTAAACCATTAGTAAATTTGGAGTTCTCAGAAAGATCTTAAAGGATAAAAAAAAGTATCTAGGACTCTGAATCTTTATATGCACATTCTATATGAAAAATAAGCAGAACCATATTTTTTTTCCTTTATTGATTAATCCATAAATAACAGAAGTACATCTTCAGATGGGCACGGTACTGTACCCCAATTATCAACTCCATGAGTCAAGCTGTGCTCAAGATATTGTGTCTGCAAAATTTTGTCAAAGCCCCCCCCCCCCCCCATACCAGTTGAAAATGGAAATAATTCTGTTATTAATGGATTAATCAAAAATATAGGTCTACTTATTTTTCATTTAGAATGTTCATATAAAGTTTCAGGGTCCTAGGCTAATTGGTTTCCAAGATACAGGGGGTCTCTTTGACAATGTCAAATTTGTCAAACAGGGGCATAACTCTGGAAGTATTTGACCCGACATGCCCAAAAGTTAATCAGCACATCTTCACATGGTCAGGTTACATTATACCAAATATCAACCCCATGGGTCAAATGGTTCTTAAGTTATCGTGCCAGCAACATTTTACCATAGGCCCAGCCCTTATACAAGTTGAAAGGGGAATACTTCTGTTATTTATGGATTAATCAAAAAAGGAAAAAAATATGGGTCTGCTTATTTTTCATATAGAATGTGCATATAAAGATTCAGAGTCCTAGAATAATTGATATCCAAGATACAAGGGGTCATTATGACAATGCCAAATTTGTCAAAATGGGTTATAACTCTGGAGGTATTTGAGGCCACAGAACTTACAGTTAATCAGCACATCTCCACATGGTCAGGGTACTGTATACCAAATACCAACTCCATGGGTTAAAGAGTTCTCAAGTTATCGTGTCCGCAAAATTTTATCATAAGACCGCCCATATACAAGTTGAAAAGGGAAATAATTCTGTTATTAATGGATTAATCAAAAAATGAAAAATTCGGGTCTGCTAATTTAACATATAGAATGTGCAAATAAAGTTTCGGGTCCTAGGCTAGCTAAATGGTTTCCAAGATACAGGGGGTCATTTTGACTGTGTCAAATTTGTAAACAAGAAAAATAACTAACGGCATTATGGACGGGTTTTTCAGTACGGTTTCTGGCAGCCATTTTGTTTAGCGGAGCAGAACCATTTTAGCAATTTTGGTAAGTGGTCACCCACGGAATATTCCTGTGGAATTATTTTGAAATTGGAGCATTGACCTTGGTGAAAATGTTGTTTGAAGGTTTTTCTATTTTTAGCACTGGTGGCCATTTTGTTTAGCAGAACGGAACAGTTTTAGCACTTTTGGTAGAGGGTCACCCATGGAACATCCTGTGAAATTATTTTAAAATCCACTGAAGAATAAAGGTAAAATTGCAATTTAACCAATAGGTTAACCTCGTAAGCCGGCGGGCAGCTGGTGGCCATTCTGTTTAGTAGAGCGGAACCATTTTAACATTTTTGGTAGAGGGTCACCCAAGGAACATTCCTGTGAAATTATTTTGAAATCGGACCATTGGCCTTGACGGAGATTTTGTTTAAAGGTTTTCTATTTTTAGCTCTTAAAGCCATTTTGTTTAGTGGAGCGGAACCATTTGAGCAATTTGGGTAGAGGGTCTCACTAGGAACATTCCTGTGAAATCATTTTAAAATCCACCAAAGAATAAAGGTAAAATTACAATTTAACTAAAAGGTTAACCTCCGAAGACGCCCACCCGCCCTCTTACCCGGATATCGATACTTTATAGGACGGATTTTTTTTTTTATAAAATCCCTTCCAAAAAGGGGCATAACTCTAGAAGTATTCGATGAGACAGGACCAAAGTTAATCAGTGCATCTTCACCAAGTATACCAAGTATCAACTCCATGGGTCAAAGGGTTCTCAAGTTATTGTGTCCGCAAAATTTTATCATAGACACTGCCCTTATAAAAGTTGAAAAGGGGAATAATTCTGCTATTAATGGATTAATAAAAAAAAGAAAAAAAAGGGTTCGCTTATTTTTCATATAGAATGTGCATATAAAGTTTCAGGGTCCTAGGCTAATTGGTTTCCAAGATATAGGGGGTCATTTTGACTATATCAAATTTATCAAAAAGGGGCATAACTCTGGAAGTATTCGACTTGACATGCCCAAAGATTTATCAGCACATCTTCACATGGTCAGGGTATTGTACACCAAATATCAGCTCCATGGATCAAAGTTAATTTGTTCGCAAAATTTCATCGCAGGCCCAGCCCTTATACAAGTTGAAAAGGGGAATAATTCTGTTATTAATGGATTAATAACAAAATGAAAACTAGCATACACGGTTCTGAAGATATGCTATGCACCAGAAAGCAACACAATTGAGTGGCAAAAAATTACAAAGGGCCATAACTCTAACAAAATTTTATCGAATTGGTTGAAAACTTAATCAGGTAGTCTCCTCCTTAGTCCCAATCACTATACCAAATATCAAGGCTGTAGCTCAAATACTTTTTGAGATATCTTGCTAACGAGAATTCTATGTTATTTAATTAAAGGGGAAATAATTCAAGAAGGGGAGATAATTTGGACAAGAAAAAAAATACGGGTCAACTATTTTTTCATGAGGAACCCATATATGAAATTTCAAAACACTAGCATACACGGTTCTAAAGATATGCTATGCACCAGAAAGCAACACAATTGAGTGGCAAAAAATTACAAAGGGCCATAACTCTAACAAAATTTTATAGAATTGGTTGAAAATTTAATCTGGTAATCTCCTCCTTAGTCCCAATCACTATACCAAATATCAAGGCTGTAGCTCAAATACTTTTTGAGATATCTTGCTAACGAGAATTCTATGTTATTTAATTAAAGGGGAAATAATTCAAGAAGGGGAGATAATTTGGACAAGAAAAAAAATATGTGTCAACTATTTTTTCATGAGGAACCCATATATGAAATTTCAAAACACTAGCATACACGGTTCTAAAGATATGCTATGCACAAGAAAGCGTGACGTACGAACGGACGAACGGACGGACAAGCCAGAAGCAATATGCCCCCCAACTTTTTTAAAGTTGGGGGCATAACTATGGGTCTGCTTATTTTGCATATAGAATGTGCAGATAAAGTTTCAGGGTCCTAAGCTAATTGGTTTCCAAGATACAGGGGGTCATTTTGATTATGTCAAATTTGTCAAAAAGGGGCATAACCCTGGAAGTATTCGACGTAAAATTTCCAAAAGTTAATCAGCGGATCTTCACATGGTCAGGGTACTATATACCAAGTATCAACTCCATGGGTCAAAGGGTTTTCAAGTTATTGTGTCCGCAAAATTTTATCATATGCCCCGCCCTTATTTAAGTTGGAAAGGGAAATAATTCTGTTATTAATGGATTAATCAAAAAATGAAAAAATATAGATCTGCTTATTTTGCATATAGAATGTGCATATAAAGTTTCAGGGTCCTAGGCTAATTGGTTTCCAAGATACAGGGTGTCATTTTGACTATGTCAAATTTGTCAAAAAGGGATATAACTCTGGAAGCATTCGACGTGACATGCCCAAAAGCTAATCAGCACATCTTCATATGGTCAGGGTACTGTATACCTAAAATCAACTCCATGGGTCAAAGGGTTCTCAAGTTATCACGTCAGCAAGAAAAGAGTAACGGACAGATGGACAGATGGACAAGACAAAACCAATATGCCCCCTCAAATTCTCTGAAGTTGGGGGCATCAAAATAAAATATTTTTTTGCAGTCTGACATATTAAACGAGGAAATACATTTAGGAGAAACCAGGGGCTAGTGTGGTCCCATTTTTTTTAAAAAATAAGTATGATTTCAAATTCCTATTATTAATCAACTAAGTAAGTATTGGCACTAATACGAATAAAGCAGCCCGCATAATAACACGTGTCTTTCGAACGCTTTAAATTAATACGACGTTTGGCCCGGGCAAATAATAGGTCCAATATAGGATTTTAGTTGTGTTTAAGGAATAAAAACAGAGGGGTTTCAAATGGTCCAATATTTTACGGTATAAATCATGTACAAAAAAAAAAATCAAGATGGCGTCGATACTATTGCATAAACCTAAAATCTGTCTCGTATACCCACATTAATTACAACCTTATTATTCTAAACGTGAAGTCGGGACATAAATTATATCCAGGTATTGTAACTGTATCAGGTAAGGTCCATTTGAGAATTATCACAATAACAACAAGGGCGGAAAGTAAGGTTCCAGAACGAAGGTAGGGAATAAACCTTTGGACACAAAAGTGTGCAAACTTTGATGGGCCTCATTTCATTTTGATTTGAAACATTATTCAATATATCCTAACATGCTGTCAGTCAACTGCTGGCCAGGTATAAATTCAAAACACAAGATGGTGTTCATCTCATTGTAGACAACTGCATTGTCCAATTAAAATACATATCAAATGTCATTAAAGAACATAAATAAGACCTAAAAATAGAACAAGTGCTTGCCAAAATGAGACAAATCAATTTCTTGAACAAGTTTCAGAATTCTTAGATGTACATTTATGACATTTTTGTCAAATTCATTGATACAAAGAGATTCATTGAAAGGTACTTCATACGAGTTTGTACAGTTTTGTGTCCACAGGTGTAAATCAGGGAATAAAAATAGTTGATTAATAAAAATGTCATGAAATGGACGTTTTCGTATTGGCCTTGTTACAGGTCCTCGGTCAGTCGCATTGGCCCTCGGGTGGCCAATACGACAGACCTCGAACCTGTAACAAGGCCAATACGAAAACATCCATTTAATAACATTATATTACAGCTTAGTGTCCGAAAATTAGTTATGCAAGTAAGGCACAGTGCGAATTATACTTCTTTGTGTGTCTATTTCTGACAAAGGGAAATTTTCAATCAAAGAAATCGGTGGTGCAAGTTAGGCCATCACCCTCCCTGAGAAAGTTCGGCTCACAGAAACTGTCCGGAACTATTATTATATTTCAAAGGACTAAACTGTAGGGAGGAAAAGTAATATAAATATAAAATGCAACCACCAGTTTTAATACTGTAACTGAAACTAAACTTTTCTATGCAGATATCTGAATTTCTAAATTAAATAAAGATACCTGCATTTTAAATACAGTTATTTGCATTTCAAATACAGGTATCTGCATTTCAATAAGAGATATCTGTATTTATGGTTGAAATAGAGGTATCTCTATTTAATCGACAGTTTTTAATTTCGATTTTCATTCAAATAAGAGATATCTGTATTTTCCATGAATAGAAATATATTTATTTGAAATACTGATATCTCCATTTGAATAGGGATACCTTTATTTATCTGATAATTATTATGAAATTATCTAAATTTCAATTGGAGGTATCTATATTCCAAATAGATATGTATATTTTAAATACAGCTATCCTAGTTTGTCTCTAATGACTGACCTGTCATAGTGACATATGTCTTAGTGGGTTTAGGACCCACTATTTAGGCTTATTTTGCTTTTTGTATGTCTTGCTTCTTGCCAAGTCATACGCATTATATGTTTCGTTTCAAAACTTTTGGTGTTTAGCCACACTGATGAAGTTTAAATAACAGAAAGGCCTTTGTGGCACTAAATTAGGTATAGTTACATAATATTTGAACCACTGAGTCGGTATCTCTGCTGGTGAATGATTCGTTCGTCCCAGAAGATATCATCAGCTAAGTTTCAGTTCATCAGTGCTGATGTTGATACTGCGGTGTTAATGTCAGTACTTAAGTACTGAATTAACTAGAGCTGTCAGAGGATCTGACTATAGCCCCGCTTCAGCGCTGTCAGAGAAGAAAGTTATTTAAGCTGCAGAGAAAACAGTTATGAACAAGAAATAACTGTTGAAAATTTTACATTATCTGGAAAAACTCTAAGAGTTGTGAGCCCTTGTCCCTCATTTCAATGAGCATGATACATTACCAGAATGTCCATGTTTATACTAAATTTCATCTTCCATTTTTCAATGTTCAAAGGGTAATAACTCCTAAAGTAGGCAAATCAGAGTCAGGGTTCCTGCGCTCTGCACATTGTCTCATGGTGCTTTACACTTGTGTGAAGTGTCATGAAAATATCTCAAATGGTTTGTGAGTTATGGAGCCGACACAGTCAAAATTGCCTTTTTAAATGTTCAAAGGGCAATAACTCCTAAAGTAGGCAAACCAGAGTTATGGTTCCTGCACTCTGCACATCATCTCAAGGTGCTTTTCATTTATTTGAAGTTTCATGAAAATATCAGAAACGGTTATGGAGCGGACATAGTTAAAATTGCCATTTTTTAATATTCAAAAGCCTATAACTGAAAAAGTAGACAATCCAGAGTTTGGGTTCCTGCGCTCTGCACACGTAATATGGTGCTTTACATTTGTGTGAAGTTTCATAAAATTATCTCAAACGGTTTTTGAGTTATCGAGCAAAGACGGCTAAAATTGATATTTTTCAATATTCAAAGGGAAATAACTCAAAAATTAGGCAATCCAGAGTTATGGTTCCTGCACTCTGCACACCATCTCATGGTGTTAAATGTTTGTGTGAAGTTTCATGAAAATATGTGAATGGGTTTTAAAGTTATGGAGCGGACACGAAAATTGTTAACAGACACAGACAGACACACAGACAGACACACAGAAAATACGAAAACCAGAGTTATGGTTCTTGCGCTCTGCACATTGTCTCATAGTGCTTAACATTTGTGTGAAGTTTCATGAAATTATCTCAAACGGTTTTCGAGTTATGAAGCGGACACTGTTAAAATTGCCATTTTTCAATGTTCAAAGGGCAATAACTCCAAAAATAAGCAATGCAGAGTTATGGTTCCTGCGCTCTGCACATCGTCTCATAGTGCTTAACATTTGTGTGAAGTTTCCTAAAAATATCTCAAACGGTTTTCGAGTTATGAAGCGGACACAATTAAAATTGCCATTTTTCAATGTTCAAAGGGCAATAACTCCAAAAGTAGGCAATCCACAGTTATAATTCCTTCGCTCTGCACATTGTCTTATGGTGTTTAACATTTGTGTGAAGTTTCATGAAAATATGTTAAGCAGATACAAAGTTATGGAGCCAACACAAATTAACGGAATCACGGAATTACGGAATTACGGAAAATGTTCAAAGGGCAATAACTCCAAAAGTAGGCAATCCACAGTTATAATTCCTTCGCTCTGCACATTGTCTTATGGTGTTTAACATTTGTGTGAAGTTTCATGAAAATATGTTAAGCAGATACAAAGTTATGGAGCCAACACAAATTAACGGAATCACGGAATTACGGAATTACGGAAAATGTTCAAAGGGCAATAACTCCAAAAGTAGGCAATCCACAGTTATAATTCCTTCGCTCTGCACATTGTCTTATGGTGTTTAACATTTGTGTGAAGTTTCATGAAAATATGTTAAGCAGATACAAAGTTATGGAGCCAACACAAATTAACGGAATCACGGAATTACGGAATGTAATATTCAAAAGCCTATAACTGAAAAAGTAGACAATCCAGAGTTTGGGTTCCTGCGCTCTGCACACGTAATATGGTGCTTTACATTTGTGTGAAGTTTCATAAAATTATCCCAAACAGTTTTTGAGATATCGAGCAAAGACGGCTAAAATTGATATTTTTCAATATTCAAAGGGAAATAACTCAAAAATTAGGCAATCCAGAGTTATGTTTCCTGCACTCTGCACACCATCTCATGGTGTTTAATGTTTGTGTGAAGTTTCATGAAAATATGTGAATGGGTTTTAAAGTTATGGAGCGGACACGAAAATTGTTAACAGACACAGACAGACACACAGACAGACACACAGAAAATACGAAAACCAGAGTTATGGTTCTTGCGCTCTGCACATTGTCTCATAGTGCTTAACAATTGTGTGAAGTTTCATGAAATTATCTCAAATGGTTTTCGAGTTATGAAGCGGACACTGTTAAAATTGCCATTTTTCAATGTTCAAAGGGCAATAACTCCAAAAATAAGCAATGCAGAGTTATGGTTCTTGCGCTCTGCACATCGTCTCATAGTGCTTAACATTTGTGTGAAGTTTCCTAAAAATATCTCAAACGGTTTTCGAGTTATGAAGCGGACACAATTAAAATTGCCATTTTTCAATGTTCAAAGGGCAATAACTCCAAAAGTAGGCAATCCACAGTTATAATTCCTTCGCTCTGCACATTGTCTTATGGTGTTTAACATTTGTGTGAAGTTTCATGAAAATATGTTAAGCAGATACAAAGTTATGGAGCCAACACAAATTAACGGAATCACGGAATTACGGAATTACGGAATTACGGAAAATGTTCAAAGGGCAATAACTCCAAAAGTAGGCAATCCACAGTTATAATTCCTTCGCTCTGCACATTGTCTTATGGTGTTTAACATTTGTGTGAAGTTTCATGAAAATATGTTAAGCAGATACAAAGTTATGGAGCCAACACAAATTAACGGAATCACGGAATGACAGAAGGACATGGCAAATCCAATATAGCCCCACTTTTTCAAAGCGGGGCTATAATTAACTATTTTATACCTTAAACATTTGCAATAGTTCTAATTCTGAATTTGTCTAAAACTAAGACTGACCTGTCATAGTGACATATGTCTTAGCGGGTTTGGGACCCACTATTTAGGCTTATTTTGCTTTTTGTATGTCTTGCTTCTTGCCAAGTCATACGCATAATATGTTTCGTTTCAAAACTTTTGGTGTTTAGCCACACTGATGAAGTTTAAATAACAGAAAGGCCTTTGTGGCACTAAATTAGGTATAGTTACATAATATTAGATAAAGATATCCGCATTTGAAATGCAAATATCTTTAATCACAATACAGATATTTCTTAATTCAAAATCAGATATCTTTATTCAATGACCAAATAGATAGCCATATTCTAAATACAAATATCTGTATTTGAAATATAGATATCTGCATTTAAATGCAGATATCTAATCTGCATTTAAATGCAGATTTCTGTATCTAAAATCAGATATCACAATTTAAATACAGATATCTTTATTTGAATTGTACAAATTAATATTAAGTGGGTGTTAACCTACTGCCATATACAGTACAGGTCGCGCAGAACAGCCGAAAGACTCTTTATTCCGAATTTCTTCATTTCGCATGATTCTTTTGGCCCTCTAAAACATTCCGAATCTGAAAATTATTCGGAGTGTTTAACTCGCAAACACTCCGCGAACCGTCGTCGTTCGCGATTCGCGGAGCATATTCAGAGTGTTTCGGAAGCTTTACCTCTTTGCCGCAGGCTATCTTTGCCGCGAAATCCATGCGAAAGTTACGCGGAGTGTATTTAATTATTACCTGTGTGTACAACTGATAATTAATTATGAAAAAAAGAGAAGAAGAAGAACAAAAAAAAAAAATAACGAAAGTTATTGGAAATGAAAAAGGGAAAAGGTTTAAAACAAACACGGTTGAATGGCGCAGTGTATCAGTGTTGAAGAATTTATCTTTTATATGCTCATGTGTTTTCCCGGTCCGTTTTCTGTATACAAAAAAAAGACGATTTTTTTCGATGTTTTGTCTTTGTGTATGTGTGTGTGTCTACGTGTGTGACATTCAAGATGTTTTGTCTTCCGATGTTTGGTCGCGTGTTGTTTGATGTTTCTATTTGATGTCGCATTAGATGTTTTGAAGTTTCCATGTTTTTTTTGCCTTTCGATCAAAATTCGGACATCCGTCTTGGACATTGGTCGACCGACCGACAGACAAACAGATAGGCACAGACAGACAAGATAGACCAATGGACAGACAGACAGATAGAGTTTAGAAAATGCAAGATTGCACCTCGTAAACACTCCTAAATTGACCCATCTTTTTTGGTAGGTGTAGTGGGGTAATATGGCTCTTTCAAGATGTCGATCGTTAATCAAAGGTGGGCGAAACTCGGCTTACCCGGAGAAAATCCGCTTGACCTTTCGGTGCAGAACTTAGCATGTTTTCACTTCCCTCTTTTCATTCCTCAGATGCTGCAGATGGGACTGCGCGAATGCGCAGCTGGTCCAGATGAGGCTGAGCGGGTGCACAGGCTGTGAGGTCTTTACTGCTCGTTCAGGACTTAATGGCTCAAACTACAGTTAGCGAGGCGATTCCATTTTTTGTAGTGTTTATTCGTCGCTGCGATACATGTAAACGTATCTATGACATGACCAGCGTTATCCCAATCTGAATGCCCGATGATTGTCTCTAATCAGATCTCGCGGTTGTGCAGGCTGATCAACTCTAGTCAGGCTCCAATCTACGTCTTTACTGGTCATGTGAATCTTATTGTATTTGGCTGGCGCTCGCTCGAACTTAGCTTCGTGTTTAACGAGGCGATTCCATTATTTATAATAAAAATCATGACATTTATATATATAGCATAACTTGTAATAACTCCTGTTTGTGTGTGTGCGTTTTTTTTGTTTTTGATTTTGAAACAGTGTAGATCATGATCAGATGCCTACAAAACGGAAATGCCAATCAAACTGCGCATACGGAAAAGCTGATTTTCGCTGGTTAGGCAGGATTTGCAGGTTAATCTTGAGTTTTAGCAGATCGTGCAAGCACTGGGTCTGATGGGTTAAAGTGACGTTCACAAGAATGATCAGTCATGACTTTAGCATACATAATTACGCCCCGCCCATCGGGGCTTGAAGAAATAGATGGGCTACGCAGAGCTGAAACCGACCGCACACGAGTACTTGCTTGTTTATAATGGCCAAATCGAAATCGGTCTTGAGCACATAGCGAATTGTTCCCAAAGCTCTAGATATCTATATACACCACAACCTCTTGGCCCCCGCCCATCGGGGCTGAAAAAAATAAATTGGATGCATGATGCTTCCACCCAGAGCTGTATCCGACCACACACGGGTACTGGTAAACCGCTTAGAGGATCTAAGCCTGCCCAGGCAAAGCAGTGCGAGTAGGACCGTCCATGATTATAAACCCTAATGGTTTCATTGGGCGCCAGGGCTTGAGATATCATTTCATCTCAATGTCGGGTAAGAGTCCCACAAAATTGGAAGCAACGTCTCCAAAATGACCTATACAGTGTTGACGGGGACGTTAACCCTCAAATCAAACAAACAAAACATACATAATTTTTGTTATTTGCGTAAACAGTTCAGTTCCTTATCTGAGTACCTGATGAGGTTTTCATAGACTGATCAGTCACAACTTTTCTGGCTACACAGCTATCTCTATCACCTCACCGAGGCGTTTCAAAAGGAGCGTGCAGGCTTTGGCCGGCGCTAGGTACTGGGTCGGATTTACAAACACTGATCAGTCAGAATCTTTCTCACTACACGGCTTACTTTATCGACTCACCGAGGCGTTTGAAATATGAGCGCGCAGGTTTTTTTCCGGTCTACAAGTCCCGCGTCTTTGCAGTTCGTGCGAGTTTTACAGTCCAGTTTGGTCCCCATAGGCTAAGACATTACGAAAACACGCCTATTGAAATACATCGGCAAAATTTTACCTCCAAAAATGGAATTTTTTCAGATAAAAATCCTGATAATTTTTCGTATTTCTACTCAAAACATAGATTGTGGGTACTCGTTAGCACAATCTCGACGAGGCGGTTGTAACGGTTACCCACAATCTATATAGGGAACATAAAGATTAACCCCTGTAAACCCCAGCTTCGCTATATAAAAGTGGGATTGAAGGGGGTCAAAACTATATAGGCATGTTTGCGTGATGAATAAAAAAAGTAGTTGCATTCACAATGTTTGTGACAGTTGGAAGGACGGACGGACGAACACCAGTGACGAAAATAATATACCCCCAAAAAACAATAACCAGTGACACCACCCAATGAATCGTATACCCTTTAGCTGAAAAATAAAATGTCGTAGCCGAAGCTGACTGGTTTTGACCGTCGGTCTCATGTTCAGCATGTTTTAAAACAAACAATTGAGATCGTACATTAGCTAGCGCTCGGCATCAACAAAGACCTAGAATAACATGCACTGTCAAAGGTAAGTGTTTTCGCTCATTTCACCATGGATAGAACTGCGGCCACTTATGACGGACGGACGAACAACAATGACGAAAATAATATGTCCATGTTTTTTTTCTTCAAAAAAACAACAACTAGAAATGTGTCCAGACGACACAGATGCCCCCGCCAATGGCCCCGCCTCACCCCGAAAACCCATATTGCAACAAAATTTTCTAAGTGTGTAGCCTTGTCATCAGGAACATTTGTGAGAAGTTATATTGAAATTGATGAAAAAATGTAAGCGCTAGAGCGATAACAAAGTTTTTCTAAAAATAGCCACAGTGACCTTGACATTGAAAGTCTAAATGGCTCGAGATATTGTCATAAGGAACATTTGTGTGAAGTTATATTGAAATCAGTGAAGGAATGTAAGCGCAAGAGCGATGACAAAGTCTGTGACCTTGACCTTGAAGCCATAGGCGTGAGTGGGGGTATTGCCAAATAAACATTTGGACCTGTATCTATCATCATAGCATACATAAGCCAAATCCATAATATTGTTTGGAAAATTTGAGATCTTTAAAATCTTTCACATTAAAATTGTCTAAGTCTGTGACCTTGACCTTGAGATCATAGGCATGGGTGGGGGTATTGCTGAATAAAACATTGTACCTATATCTATCATCATATGAACCAAAGCCATCATAAAAGTTCAGGTTCTACCAGGTACAAATACCTTAACTGGAGTCTTTAACATGGAAAATTTCTAAGTCCATGACCTTGACCTTGAGGCCATGGGCATGGGTGGGGGTATCGCTGAATAAAACTTTGGACTATAATCATAACAAATACGAACCAATTCCATCAAACGGTTTGGAAAATATGAGTTCTAAAATGTTCAAGTCTACCTGTTACAAAAACCTTAACCTGAGTCTTTAACATTGAAAATTTTTAAGTCTGTGACCTTGACCTTGAGGTCACAGGCATGGGTGGGGGTATTGCTTAATAAAACTTTGGACCTATATCAATCATCATACCAAAGATGAACCAGTTCCATCAAATGGTTAGGAAAATATGAGTTCTAAAAGTTCAGGCTCTACCTGTTACAAAAACTTTAACCTGAGGTTACAGGATCACGTACGTACATATGTACGTACGTACGTACACACACACGTACAGACGGACGTACACATGTACGCACGTACACACGTACGGAAAACCGAAAAACTATATGCCCCCGGCATCATATGATGCGGGGGCATAAAAAACGGGTATATTAAAATCAACAACACACCCCTATTTTAATCAGTAGACTCGACAAAGGAATTGTATACCCTTTTACTGAAAATAAATTCGCAGCCGGCCTCATGTTCAGCATGTAACAAACACTGAGATCGTACATTAGTTAGCGCTCGACATAAAACCCGTGCTACTACAAAGACCGAGACGGCCCCCGCCCATCGGGGCTTGAAGAAATATATGGGCTGCAGGATGCTTCCACGCAGAGCTGAAACCGACCCGCACACGAGTACTGGTAAACCGCTTAGAGGATCTAAGCCTGCCCATGCAAAGCGGTGCGAGCCGGCCCGTCCATGCATATAAACCCTATTGGTTTCATTGGGCAACAGGGCTTGAGATGTCATTTCATCTCACTGTCGGGTAAACGACAAAAAGTCCCACAAAATTTGAAGCGACGTCTCCAAAATGACCTTTACAGTGTTGACGGGGACGTTAAACCTCAATCAAACTAACAAACAAAACAAAAACCCAGAATAACATAACTGTCAAAGGTAAGTGTATCATTTCACCATGGTTAGAACTGCGACCACTTGTGATGGCTGAATATTGATCAGACTGCATGGATGCGCACGCCAACCTGGAAAAACCGTCTATGAAAGGTGGGTGCGTGTGTTATTCCAGCGACTTCCAGTATATTCATAGGCGAAAGGCTCATCAGACATATTACGCATGTGCGTAAAGTAAAAAAAAATACTTGCCTTTCGGGAGCAAATTCTTTCCTTCAAGAGTAGCATTGATTGATTGATTTGAGGTTTAACGTCCCCGTCAACTCTGTAAAGGTCATTTTGGAGACGTTGCTATCAATTTTGTGCGACTTTTACCCGACATTGAGATGAAATGACATCTCAAGCCCTGTCGCCAAATGAAACCAATAGGGTTTATTAGCATTGACGGTCCGCCTCGCACCGCGGTTCCTGGACAGGCTTAGATCCTCTAAGCGGTTTACCAGTTCTAGTGTGCGGGCCGGATTCAGCTCTGCGTGAAAGCATCATGCAGCCCATATATTTCTTCAAGCCCCTATGGGCGGGGGCCAATTCAAGAGTAGCATACCATCTCGGAAAAGGGTTTTATTATTACACAGCACCATAGAAAGTTTTCGGTAGATTGACAGTCGACCAAAACTTACGAAGTGCAGTAGTTTTACGATACTAATTCTAAATGAGTGTCACTTATTTGTATGAAATCCAGGTAGCGGTTTATTAAAGCCGCGCTGTTCGTATCAGTGAGGCCAGAGTAGTGTGTAAAGGTTTACCTGTAGAATCGATCTGGTCTGGAAATGGCAAACATGGTAGATCCCGATCAGAAGCCAAATAAAGGGCCTCTTATTAGAGTCTGCATTGTTTAGAGTTAAGGCATTTAAGGGATTAACGAACGAATGTCTGAGCTCCCATCCAGGGCCATTTTCCCAAATCATCAATGCCTCGATTAAACCATCTTATTGTAATGCTGTTTTCATTATTTCTCCATTAACCCATTTCAGACTGGAAACCCCTAAGCGGGTACCCTGGCAAACAGTGCAGGCCCAGATCAGACGCCGAAGAATGCAGCGTCTGATCAGGGCCTACACTGTTTGCAAAAAGTTCAGCCCTTTTCCTAATCAATTTTGAAGAAAACAAAACCTGACGCCCCTAAATTTTCAAATGGACTCCTGCCATATATAAGCTGGAAGATTCCATTTGGTAAAAAAAGGGTTAAACATCTCTCGCTTCTCGTGAACAACCAGTGTGACAGATTGCTTTTTTCCATGCGCTGTCTCCGACTGAGCACATGATTCCCACGATTTACCGCAGTTCCTCATGTAAGCACGTGCAGATTAACCATACTACGTCATACTAGTGAGCACGCGCACAGTTATTGCGTGTGAAAAGGCACTTACAGGAAACATAATTGCTCGTTTGAGAATTGATATGTGCAGTCTGATCAGAGCATTTGCTGTTCCTGTGAGCATTCTGATCTGTGGGCTATTCAAAGAGCAACAAGTGAAGACTTTGACCAAAGTGGATGCACAGACTGGGGAACACGTAATTCGATAAGACGTGTAACCATTGAAGACTCAGATCAGCCTGCGCATCCGTGCAGTCTGATCAGAGCCTTTGCTGTTCGAATAAGCCTACAATGTGGGCTATTCAAAGAGCAACAAGCGAAGACTGGACATGTTGTCTAGATGCAAATGCTGATCCGATACTTCTGTAGTAGAAAAAAGTCTTTGTCGTGCGCCGGCTCATGTACAAGGAAAATGTATAAGAATGCGGTCTACATATGTGTCTGTTTTAGTTTTTCGTCCCACCAACAGCTAATGTCATACAGAGCCGGGTCCTTGGTTAAAAGACGCATCCGAAAGTCTGGAGAGGCCCGGGATTGATCCGACAATCCCTGGTTTATGAGGCGAGTAACGTAACAACTATACACCGGCTATTATAATTTATTCCTCAATGACAGATTTCATGTTAAGGGGTCCGTTAACTGACTACAGATAAAGGTATGTAATAGTGGCAAATCATTATTATTTTAAATTTCTTTACTTCCAATTTCATGCGGCGTCTGATCTGGGTCTTCAAACCCGACAACAGGATTCCAGTCCAGATTCTAGAGATAATTAACCCATTTGCGCAACACTCTGACCTCACAGCGATTAGAATAGCGCGGCTATCAATACCAGGATTTGTGAAACCAACAATTTTTAATCCCCCGCCGCGAAGCGGAGCGGGGATTATAGGAATGTCTTTCGTCTATCCGTCCTTCGCGGCGGGATAATAGGAATGTCCGTCCGTCTGTCTGTCCGTAACACTTTCTTGTCCGCCCCATATCTCCTTTACCCTTTGATAGATTTTCATTAAACTTTGGTCAAGTGTTAGTCTCAGTGAGCTGATGTTCAGAACCCATAACGAACCATGCCGACAAGGTCAAGGTCACAGTTGAAGGTCATGAGTTTGAAACTTGGTATTTTTTGTCCGTTTTATATCTCCTTTACCCTTGGAACGATTTTCATTAAACTTTGGTGAGCTGATGTTCAGAACCCATAACGAACCATGCCGACTCAAGGTCAAGGTCACAGTTGAAGGTCATGAGTTTGAAACTTGGTATTTTTTGTCCGTTTTATATCTCCTTTACCCTTGGAACGATTTTCATTAAACTTTGGTCAAATATTCTTTTGAGTGAGCTTATGTGCAGAACCCATAAATGAACCATGCCGACTCAAGGTCAAGGTCATAGCTGAAGGTCAAGACTTTGAAACTTTGATTTTTGTGTCCGTTCCATATCTCTTTTACCCCATTCTTTTACCTCAGTGAGCTTATGTGCAGAACCAATAAATGAACCATGCCGACACAAGGTCAAGGTCACATTTGAAGGTCATGACTTTGAAACATTGAATTTTGTGTCCGTTCCATATCTCCTAGACCCCTCAAAGGATTTTCATTAAACTTTGATCAATTATCCCCCTCAGTGAGCTCATGTGCAGAGTTCATAAATGAATCTTGCTGACACCAGGTCAAGGTCACATTGGAAGGTTACTACGCCGTATGGCTTTCCGGTCATACATTTTTGATGGCTACGTTGCTCATCCTGGAATGTTCAAAACCAACAAACACAATTTCTTCTACAATCATTTTATTCTAGTACATCACGCCCATTGCCAGCCTCGGTATCTCATTCGGATGCGCGTCTGACTTGGGATCAGGAGAACGTGGGTCCGATACTTGCCGGGGTCGGCAACATTCTGTTGTGGAGACTGATCATGAAATTTGTTCTGGCCTTTCTCTCCTTTCCGCTGTTATCAAGAAGGGCAGTTGTCATTCTCTGGCGAAAGAATACGCACTGTGCTGGTTAACCGTTACCGTAAAAGACTGCCCAGGAATAGTGTTGATGGGTAAACTGATCAGTTAAAAAACAAGAGGCCCATGGGCCACTATGCTCACCAGAGCTCAGGTGGGCACTGCCAAATTGCAGCCATGTATTTTAACATGGTATCATTTTAATCTGCCAAATGAACCCCCATATCCAAATGAGCATCAATGTGGACTCAGTATATGAAACATTAGGCCTTTTATGAAGTAGAGGGGGTGGGGCATGGACCCAATGGAGCCCTGGTTGGTATCACTAAATGTGTCTTATCACAAAGAACAAGAATATATATGGTTTAGCAGTGGGGATCTGCATGGCTGGAGATAAAAGTGGAGGGGTTGGAGCATGCCCTGTCGTTCCCAGGAAAGCCCAAGATTGTTGTCCCTAAATGTGTCTCATCATAAGGACCAAGTATATATATGGTTTAGGGGTGGGAATCTGAACGGTTTCCAAGATATCCTTTCATGAAGTGATAAAGGAGAGGAATGGCCCCTGTGGACACCCCTACAGTAGGTGTGCTAATAATAAGGAACAAGAACATATATGAATATGGGGTGGGGATTTGAATGGTTTCTGAAATATATGGCCTTTTATGAAATGGAAGGGCGGGGCACATTGCCTCAGCACAAAGAGACCCCCAAGTTGGTGTGACTGAATGAGTTATCATATGGAACAAGAATATATATGGTTTAGGGGTGGGGATCTGAACTATTTCTGAGATATGTGGCTTTTAATGAAGTCAAGCGGTGGAGCAAGGCCCGGGCATGCCCCGGGGACTCACAAGCTGGTGTCAATGAATGTGCCTTATCATAAGGAAGATGAATATATATGGTTTAGGGGTGGGGCTCTGAACAGTTTCTGAGATATAAGGCCTTTTGTGAAGTGCAGGGGTGGGGCAAGGCCCAGGGAGACCCCCAGGTTGGTGTCAATGAAAGTGTCTTATCATAAGGAACAAGAATATATATGGTTTAGGGGTGGGGATCTGTAAGGTTTCCGAGATATTGTGATATTATGAAATGGAGGGGGTGGGGCATGGCCCCAGCACATCCCTGGGGACCCCCAGGTTGGTGTCACTGAATTTGTCTCATCATAATGAAAAAGAACATATATGGTTTAGGGGTGGGGATCTGAACAGTTTCTGAGATATATGGCCTTTTGTGAAGTGAAGGGGTGGGGCATGGCTCCGGCGCACCCCGGAAGACCCCCAATTTGGGGTCAATGAATGCGTCTTATCATAAGGAGCAAGAATATATATGGTTTAAGGGTGCGGATCTGTAAGGTTTCCGAGATATTGGGCCTGGAGGGGCGGGACATGGCCCCGGCGCATCCCGGGGGACCCCCAGTTTGATGTCACTGAATGCGTCTTATCATAAGGAACAAGAGTATATAGGGTTCAGGGGTGGGGATATGAATTGTTTCCGAGATATTGGGCCTTTTATGAAGTGGAGGGGGTGGGGCATGGCCTCGGCACATCCCGGAGGACCTCCAGGTTGGTGTCACTGAATGCGTCTTATTAATAGGAACAAGAATATATATGGTTTAGGGGTGGGGATCTGTAAGGTTTCTGAGATATAAGTCATTTTATGAAGTACTGGGGGCGGGGCATGGCCCCGGCACAACCTACTGGACCCCCCGGTTGACATAACAGCATATGGCTGAGAGAAGTTTACTAAAGGAACATTTCTATGAAAGTTTTGTCAAAATATCTGCAAAGGCTTTGTAGTTAATGCCATTTTTCAATTTTCCCCATTATAAGTCTATGGAAAATCTAAGTTGCCATAGCAACCAAACTAAAGAGCCGAATTTCATAAAAAACACAAAACCTGTAAAGGCAAATATGGTGAATATTTCCATAAACTTTCAGCCTCATAGAGCATACGGTTTCTGAGGAGATGATTTTTTAAGTATTTTTTTTCTATTTTTTCATTTTGGTTTCCATGGCAACCAATTCAAATGAGCAGTAGGCCTAAAATCATATGGCAGATAGTAGATTGCCTAAGGAATATTTCTATGAAAGTTTTGTCAAAATATCTGCAGTGGCTTGGCAGTAAATGCCATTTTTCAATTTTCCCCATTATAAGTCTATGGAAACTCTAAGTTGCCATAGCAACCAAACCAATGAGCCGAATTTCATAAAAAACACAAACTTTCAATCCCCCAACCCAAGGATGCTACAGATGAAATTTGGACTCAATCGGCCCAGTGGTTTCAGAGGAGATGTCGTTTGAAAGTGTTGACGACGCAGACGCAGACGCAGACGACGACGACGGACAACTGCCTATCCTAAAAGCTCCCCCGGAGCCTTCGGCTCTGGTGAGCTAATAAAGCCCATAACGGCAATGGAAATGGAGTGTTTTATTGTGCAATAAATCTCAGCGAAGAAGAGCGTGACCGAACAGCCGCAGTTGTAAAAGTCACTCCTTTTTTGTATAAGAGTTTGACGGTCCAGTCAATACTATTTTAGGTCATTCTTTTAGCTGTCAGCACTTCCTGTGCAGACCTATTGGCTACGTGAGCGTTTAACTAATAGGCTGCAGTGTGCAAATTCTTTCACCAGAAACTGGCAAGTGCCCTTGACTCAGCGGAATGGATTTGTTTGTTTGTTTGATTTGATGTTTACGTCCCCGTTAACACTCTATAGGTCATTTTGGAGACGTTGCTTCCAATTGTGTGGGACTTTTACCCGACATTGAGATGAAATGACATCTCAAGCCCTGTCGGCCAATGAAACCAATACGGTTTTCAAGCATGGACGGTCCGACTCGCACTGCTTTGCCTGGGCAGGCTTAGATCCTCTAAGCAGTCAACCAGTACTAGTGTGCGGTTGGTTTCAGTTCTGCGTGGAAGCACCTTGCAGCCCATCTATTTCTTCAAGCCCCGATGGCGGGGGCCGTCAGCGGAATGGAGAGAATGACTGTAGAAAAGTTGTAATGATCGATTTCCACGACAGAAAGCTACCGACTCCTAGCAGGTATTCAATCCGCATCCCCCTGAATCACTTAATTTGCCGGGATTCCTTTTAACATATTACGTGCCTTGATAGCTCGGTGGTTAGTGCACTTGCATTTGATGCTAGAGGTCCCAGGTTCGATCCCCGGCAGCGGCGATAAAATTTTGATGTCCGAACATGCTCCATTGGCATCATTTGCAGGGATGAATGTCATAAAGGGCATCGTCCTTCGGATCGGGACGCTATCTGGAGGCCCCCTGTGCAGGGAGAGTCATGCCCTATGCAGGTTGATGACCCCTACCGCAATTACATGATTACTGTGTTGGCTTTCATCCTGCAAAACTGGTGTGTATGTAATGTACATCTGCGAGTAATGGTAAGATGTGACCGATCGCAGTATTAGTAGAAAGAAAAGGAAGAAACAGTCGAAAAGTTGGGAGAATTTGATGGTATTGTCGAATATGAGTGTGTTAGAATCCAAATAGATCAGCTCCAGTTTGTGAACCATTGCAAAAAAAAATCACAGTTCAAGCTGCCGGTTACTTTAAAGTAGATACACCAATCGTGGTTTAGTCTTCTTTACAAATGCCTTCAAACTGTGATTTATTACTCAACAAATCACATAGAATATGATAAAATAGAGTCATTTCTCATATAACCTGTCTTGACGATAACAAGACTGTGAGCTAAGGGGTGGGAGTGTTTCGCGGCCCTCTCAAGATTATTTCATTTATTTCTATCAAAATGCTAATCTGAGATGGGCGAAAACTGGAGTACCCAGATAAGAACCTGATAGCCGTTGTTTTTTTACATGCCCGAGTGAGACCCAACGGCGGTGAGAGACCAAATCATTGCTCTTGCAGGGGAGGCTCTTATCGTATTTCTTATCTCTAGAACTAACGTTTGTTGTTTTTTTTTGTTTTTGTTTTAAGATGACATAGTTCGGCATCATCGCGAAAACATGTCTAAATAATTCTGACCCCCTTTAACCCCACTTTTATACAGTAAAACTGGGGTTTAGAGGGGTAAACGTTGTTTTCTTTATTCTGCTCTATAACACAGCCAGTGGTACTCGTTAGAACCGCCTCGATCAGGCAGTTCCAATGTGTATCCATAATCCATATTTTGAGCAGAAATAAGAAAACTATCACGTTTTTACACTGAAAAATTTCAATTTGGTGGTAAAATTATCCTATATATTTGAATAGGCGTGCTTCCGTAATGTTTTTACAAATCTAGTTCAAATGTAAACTACTGGTGCTCGTAAGAACAGCCACAATTAGCCGATCCTTACGAGATCCATAAATCGGTACATGTAAGCTTCTGTCTAAAAATAAGAGAACTAATGAATATCCCCAATCCTCGTAAGCCCCACTGCTTTATATAAGCTAGGTGTTCATCTCACGGACCTGTCCACCTGACGGACACGTGCTCGGCTACGGTTGCTGTAGACGCTGATTCGGATGTTTTCCTTTTTCCCTTCCTCTCCTTGAAATTTGGATTCCGCCAGTCTTTAAAACAACGATCTGGTCGAAAGAAGTGAATTCTTCAACAGAACATCAAACCAAAAAAAAGAAAAAAATATATATATTGCATTTGGGAACATATCACAAGGAGTACCTTATACTCATTATATGCCTGTTTATTACAATTTCAAGTAAGGCATTTTACCGTAATGGTCCCGTTTCCGTGCTGGGGTATATTAGTTGCACGTGCAAACTGAAAATCCAACCGGCATGAAAAAAGATTGGGTCAAATGATACATGTTAGGCTGCGCGAAAGTTGGCGAGGCATGTTAGAAAGGTGAAATTTTGATAGGGGAAGGAAAAACGACCTGATGAAAAATTGTCACTGGTAAAATAATAAAAATAATAATAATAACAATTAATATACAACCAATATCATATGAATAAATATAAACTTGAACCACTCGGAGTATTTCTACCGACATTCGGAATATTAGCTCCGGGCATTATTGACCAAACATTACCTGTATAGTCGTTCGGAAAACTCCGAGTATACTCGATATTTCGCGGAGTGTTTGGGAGTGGTTTGTTTCCTCATTCCGAGTGTTTTGATGAAAATATGCGGAGTGGTTTGGAGTACTGTGAAAATTGCATTCGGAGTGAAAAAGAAAACTGGCTTTTATGCGCGACCTGTAGTGCAGTACAGGTCGCGCAGAACAGCCGAAAGACTCTTTATTCCGAATTTCTTCATTTCGCATGATTCTTTTGGCCCTCTAAAACATTCCGAATCTGAAAATTATTCGGAGCGTTTTACTCGCAAACACTCCGCGAACCGTCGTCGTTCGCGATTCGCGGAGCATATTCCGAGTGTTTCGGAAGCTTTACCTCTTTGCCACAGGCTATCTTTGCCGCGAAATATATGCGAAAGTTACGCGGAGTGTATTACCTGTGTGTACAACTGATAATTAATTATGAAAAAAAAAAAAAAATAACGAAAGTTATTGGAAATGAAAAAGGGAAAAGGTTTAAAACAAACACGGTTGAATGGCGCAGTGTATCAGTGTTGAAGAATTTATCTTGTTTTCCCGGTCCGTTTTCTGTATACAAAAAAGGACGATTTTTTTTCGATGTTTTGTCTTTGTGTATGTGTGTGTGTCTGCGTGTGTGACATTCAAGATGTTTTGTCTTCCGATGTTTGGTCGCGTGTTGTTTGATGTTTCTATTTGATGTCGCATTAGATGTTTTGAAGTTTCCATGTTTTTTTGCCTTTCGATCAAAATTCGGACATCCGTCTTGGACATTGGTCGACCGACCGACAGACAAACAGATAGGCACAGACAGACAAGATAGACCAATGGACAGACAGACAGATAGAGTTTAGAAAATGCAAGATTGCATCTCGTAAACACTCCTAAATTGACCCATCTTTTTTGGTAGGTGTAGTGTGGTAATATGGCTCTTTCAAGATGTCGATCGTTAATCAAAGGTGGGCGAAACTCGGCTTACCCGGAGAAAATCCGCTTGGCCTTTCGGTGCAGAACTTAGCATGTTTTCACTTCCCTCTTTTCATTCCTCAGATGCTGCAGATGAGACTGCAGGCTGGTCCAGATGAGGCTGAGCGGGTGCACAGGCTGTGAGGTCTTTACTGCTCGTTCAGGACTTAATGGCTCAAACTACAGTTAGCGAGGCGATTCCATTTTTTGTAGTGTTTATTCGTCGCTGCGATACATGTAAACGTATCTATGACATGACCAGCGTTATCCCAATCTGAATGCCCGATGATTGTCTCTAATCAGACCTCGCGGTTGTGCAGGCTGATCAACTCTAGTCAGGCTCCAATCTACGTCTTTACCGGTCATGTGAATCTTATTGTATTTGGCTGGCGCTCGCTCAAACTTAGCTTCGTGTTTAACGAGGCGATTCCATTATTTATAATAAAAATCATGACATTTATATATATAGCATAACTTGTAATAACTCCTGTTTGTGTGTGTGCGTGTTTTTTTTTTTTTTTTTTTTTTTTTTTTTGAAACCGTGTAGATCATGATCAGATGCCTACAAAACGGAAATGCTAATCAAACTGCGCATACGGAAAGGCTGATCTTCGCTGGTTAGGCAGGATTTGCAGGTTAATCTGGAGTTTTTGCAGATCGTGCAAGCACTGGGTCTGATGGGTTAAAGTGACGTTCACAAGAATGATCAGTCATGACTTTAGCATACATAATTACGCCCCGACCATCGGGGCTTGAAGAAATAGATGGTCTACGCAGAGCTGAAACCGACCGCACACGACTACTTGCTTATTCATAATGCCAAAATCGAAATCGCTCTTGAGCACATAGCGAATTGTTCCCAAAGCTCTAGATATCTATATACACCACAACCTCTTGGCTCCCGCCAATCAGGGCTGAAAAAAAATAAATGGGATGCATGATGCTTCCACCCAGAGCTGTATCCGACCGCACACGGGTACTGGTAAACCGCTTAGAGGATCTAAGCCTGCCCAGGCAAAGCAGTGCGAGTAGGACCGTCCATGATTATAAACCCTAATGGTTTCATTGGGCGCCAGGGCTTGAGATATCATTTCATCTCAATGTCGGGTAAGAGTCCCACAAAATTGGAAGCAACGTCTCCAAAATGACCTATACAGTGTTGACGGGGACGTTAACCCTCAAATCAAACAAACAAAACATACATAATTTTTGTTATTTGCGTAAACAGTTCAGTTCCTTATCCGAGTACCTGATGAGGTTTTCATAGACTGATCAGTCACAACTTTTCTGGCTACACAGCTATCTCTATCACCTCACTGAGGCGTTTCAAAAGGAGCGTGCAGGCTTTTGCCGGCGCTAGGTACTGGGTCTGATTTACAAACACTGATCAGTCAGAATCTTTCTCACTACACGGCTTACTTTATCGACTCACCGAGGCGTTTGAAATATGAGCGCGCAGGTTTTTTCCGGTCTACAAGTCCCGAGTCTTTGCAGTTCGTGCGAGTTTTACAGTCCAGTTTGGTCACCATAGGCTAAGACATTACGAAAACACCCCTATTGAAATACATTGGCAAAATTTTACCTCCAAAAATGGAATTTTTTTCAGATAAAAATCCTGATAATTTTTCGTATTTCTACTCAAAACATAGACTGTGGGTACTCGTTAGCACAATCTCGACGAGGCGGTTGTAACGGTTACCCACACTCTATATAGGGAACATAAACATTAACCCCTGTAAACCCCAGCTTCGCTATATAAAAGTGGGGTTGAAGGGGGTCAAAACTATATAGGCATGTTTGCGTGATGAATAAAAAAGTAGTTGCATTCACAATGTTTGTGACAGTTGGAAGGACGGACGGACGGACGAACACCAGTGACGAAAATAATATACCCCCAAAAAACAATAACCAGTGACACCACCCAATGAATCGTATACCCTTTAGCTGAAAAATAAAATGTCGTAGCCGAAGATGACTGGTTTTGACCGTCGGTCTCATGTTCAGCATGTTTTAAAACAAACCATTGAGATCGTACATTAGCTAGCGCTCGGCATGAACAAAGACCTAGAATAACATGCACTGTCAAAGGTAAGTGTTTTCGCTCATTTCACCATGGATAGAACTGCGGCCACTTATGACGGACGGACGAACAACAATGACGAAAATAATATGTCCATGTTTTTTTTTTCTTCAAAAAACCCCAAAAAAACGGGTATATTAAAATCAACAACACACCCCTATTTTTATCAGTAGACTCGACCAAGGAATTGTATACCCTTTTACTGAAAATAAATTCGCAGCCGGCCTCATGTTCAGCATGTAACAAAACACTGAGATCGTACATTAGTTAGCGCTCGACATAAAACCCGTGCTACTACTAAGACCGAGACGGCCCCCGCACCCGACCCGCACACGAGTACTGGTAAACCGCTAAGAGGATCTAAGCCTGCCCATGCAAAGCGGTGCGGGCCGGTCCGTCCATGCATATAAACCCTATTGGTTTCATTGGGCAACAGGGCTTGAGATGTCATTTCATCTCATTGTCGGGTAAAAGACCCACAAAATTTGAAGCGACGTCTCCAAAATGACCTTTACAGTGTTGACGGGGACGTTAAACCTCAATCAAACTAACAAACAAAACAAAAACCCAGAATAACATAACTGTCAAAGGTAAGTGTATCATTTCACCATGGTTAGAACTGCGACCGCTTGTGATGGCTGAATATTGATCAGACTGCATGGATGCGCATGCCAACCTGGAAAAACCGTCCATGAAAGGTGGGTGCGTGTGTTATTCCAGCGACTTCCAGTGTATTCATAGGCGAAAGGCTCATCAGACATATTACGCATGTGCGTAAAGTAAAAAAAAATACTTGCCTTTCGGGAGCAAATTCTTTCCTTCAAGAGTAGCATTGCAGGGATTTTCCTACCCTTCAGAATCAGGGTCCAGGGGCCGCTGGGTTTGGGAAAAACAGCTCGCTAATATTTATAGTTGGGAATTTAAATCGGCTGTAACTTTGTCAATTTTGGTTCAATTTTCATGATTTTTTATCAAAATGTAGCACAACATCAGAAATTGGGAAATTTGTTATAAAATTTGGGAATATCCGTCTCTAAATTGGGAAAAATAGGGGCCGATTACCGGCCCCAAAATTGCACTAGGAAAATCCCTGCATTGATTGATTGATTGATTGATTTGTGGTTTAACGTCCCCGTCAACACTGTAAAGGTCATTTTGGAGACGTTGCTTTCAATTTTGTGGGACTTTTACTCGACATTGAGATGAAATGACATCTCAAGCCCTGTCGCCAAATGAAACCAATAGGGTTTATTAGCATTGACGGTCCGCCTCGCACCGCGGTTCCTGGACAGGCTTAGATCCTCTAAGCGGTTTACCAGTACTAGTGTGCGGGCCGGATTCAGCTCTGCGTGAAAGCATCATGCAGCCCATATATTTCTTCAAGCCCCTATGGGCGGGGGCCAATTCAAGAGTAGCATACCATCTCGGAAAAGGTTTTTATTATTACACAGCACCATAGAAAGTTTACGGTAGATTGACAGTCGACCAAAACTTACGAAGTGCAGTAGCTTTACGATACTAATTCTAAATGAGTGTCACTTATTTGTATGAAATCCAGGTAGCGGTTTATCAAAGCCGCGCTGTTCGTATCAGTGAGGCCAGAGTAGTGTGTAAAGGTTTACCTGTAGAATCCATCCGGTCTGGAAATGGCAAACATGGTAGATCCCGGTCAGAAGCCAAATAAAGGGCCTCTGATTAGAGTCTGCATTGTTTAGAGTTAAGGCATTTAAGGGATTAACGAACGAATGTCTGAGCTCCCATCCAGGGCCATTTTCCCAAATCATCAATGCCTCGATTAAACCATCTTATTGTAATGCTGTTTTCATTATTTCTCCATTAACCCATTTCAGACTGGAAACCCCTAAGCGGGTACCCTGGCAAACAGTGCAGGCCCAGATCAGACGCCGAAGAATGCGGCGTCTGATCAGGGCCTACACTGTTTGCAAAAAGTTCAGCCCTTTTCCAAATCAATTTTGAAGAAAACACAACCTGACGCCCCTAAATTTTCAAATTGACTCCTGCCATATATAAGCTGGAAGATTCCATTTGGTACAAAAAGGGTTAAACATCCCTCGCTTCTCGTGAACAACCAGTGTGACAGATTGCTTTTTTCCATGCGCTGTCTCCGACTGAGCACATGATTCCCACGATTTACCGCACTTCGTCATGTAAGCACGTGCAGATTAACCATACTACGTCATACTAGTGAGCGCGCGCACAGTTATTGCGTGTGAAAAGGCACTTACAGGAAACATAATTGGTCGTTTGAGAATTGATCTGTGCAGTCTGATCAGAGCATTTGCTGTTCCTGTGAGCATTCTGATCTGTGGGCTATTCAAAGAGCAACAAGTGAAGACTTTGACCAAAGTGGATGCATAGACTGGGGAACACGTAATTCGATAAGACGTGTAACCATTGAAGACTCAGATCAGCCTGCGCATCCGTGCAGTCTGATCAGAGCCTTTGCTGTTCGAATAAGCCTACTATGTGGGCTATTCAAAGAGCAACAAGCGAAGACTGGACATGTTGTCTAGATGCAAATGCTGATCCGATACTTCTGTAGTAGAAAAAAGTCTTTGTCGTGCGCCGGCTCATGTACAAGGAAAATGTATAAGAATGCGGTCTACATATGTGTCTGTTTTAGTTTTTCGTCCCACCAACAGCTAATGTCATACAGAGCCGGGTCCTCGGTTAAAAGACGCATCCGAAAGTCTGGAGAGGCCCGGGATTGATCCGACAATCCCTGATTTATGAGGCGAGTAACGTAACAACTATACACCGGCTATTATAATTTATTCCTCAATGACAGATTTCATGTTAAGGGGTCCGTTAACTGACTACAGATAAAGGTATGTAATAGTGGCAAATCATTATTATTTTAAATTTCTTTACTTCCAATTTCATGCGGCGTCTGATCTGGGTCTTCAAACCCGACAACAGGATTCCAGTCCAGATTCTAGAGATAATTAACCCATTTGCGCAACACTCTGACCTCACAGCGATTAGAATAGCGCGGCTATCAATACCAGGATTTGTGAAATCAACAATTTTTAATCCCCCGCCGCGAAGCGGAGCGGGGATTATAGGAATGTCTTTCGTCTATCCGTCCTTCGCGGCGGGATAATAGGAATGTCCGTCCGTCTGTCTGTCCGTAACACTTTTTTTGTCCGCCCCATATCTCCTTTACCCTTTGATAGATTTTCATTAAACTTTGGTCAAGTGTTAGTCTCAGTGAGCTGATGTTCAGAACCCATAACGAACCATGCCGACAAGGTCAAGGTCACAGTTGAAGGTCATGAGTTTGAAACTCGGTATTTTTTGTCCGTTTTATATCTCCTTTACCCTTGGAACGATTTTCATTAAACTTTGGTCAAATATTCTTTTGAGTGAGCTCATGTGCAGAACCCATAAATGAACCATGCCGACTCAAGGTCAAGGTCATAGCTGAAGGTCAAGAGTTTGAAACTTTGATTTTTGTGTCCGTTCCATATCTCTTTTATCCATTCTTTTACCCTAGTGAGCTTATGTGCAGAACCAATAAATGAACCATGCCGACACAAGGTCAAGGTCACATTTGAAGGTCACGACTTTGAAACATTGAATTTTGTGTCCGTTCCATATCTCCTAGACCCCTCAAAGGATTTTCATTAAACTTTGATCAATTATCCCCCTCAGTGAGCTCATGTGCAGAGTTCATAAATGAATCTTGCTGACACCAGGTCAAGGTCACATTGGAAGGTTACTACGCCGTATGGCTTTCCGGTCATACATTTTTGATGGCTACGTTGCTCATCCTGGAATGTTCAAAACCAACAAACACAATTTCTTCTATAATCATTTTATTCTAGTACATCACGCCCATTGCCAGCCTCGGTATCTCATTCGGATGCGCGTCTGACTTGGGATCAGGAGAACGTGGGTCCGATACTTGCCGGGGTCGGCAACATTCTGTTGTGGAGACTGATCATGAAATTTGTTCTGGCTCTCTCCTTTCCGCTGTTATCAAGAAGGGCAGTTGTCATTCTCTGGCGAAAGAATACGCACTGTGCTGGTTAACCGTTACCGTAAAAGACTGCCCAGGAATAGTGCTGATGGGTAAACTGATCAGTTAAAAAATGACGCCCATAACGGCAATGGAAATGGAGTGTTTTATTGTGCAATAAATCTCAGCGAAGAAGAACGGTTGTGCAAAATGACATCAGTTAACTATCGTTCATCTCTCAAGTATGAATATGGCAGATACATAAACAGATATTTTTTGCTAAAATTTTGAATAGTTCTTGTACTGCAAAATTTTCCGGTATTATCATTAGTGTTTTCAGCAAAAAAAAGAAAAGAAAAAAAAAAGGAGGGGGGGGGGGGGTTCAGCTATACCAGTCAGTCCTTCGGATGAGACTTTAAAGCGAGGTCCCGTCTCCGTATGACCTTAGCTGTTAATGGGACGAAAAACTCAGACAAAAACAAATTAATGATACAAATTACTGATACCAGTATCTACATTTTGCTGTAAATGAGTATCTTTGGCTGACAAATGTGAATAGCTTTTGACATACAAAAGCAACTCGCATTCTTTTCAGTAAAATATCAGTGTATTTGACGGTTAGATCGATAGATAAATTCAACAAGAGACCATGACCTCTAAAATCGCTCACCTAAGAACATCTGCATTAAGTACAATACTTAATATATTTTCGTATTGAAATATTGAAGTCTTGGCACATTATGATTTATTGAATGTAATATAGACCCCAAGACATTACTTTAAATTCGCCAAGCGGTTATGGAAGAGATGTTATTTGAAGTTTTATTTCTATTTTTAGCTCTGACAGCCATTTTGTGCAGCAAAGCGGAACAGTTTGTGTAATTTCGGCAGAGTACCTTCATATCAAACTTGGTTGAAATCCGCCCAGTGGTTACGGAGGAAGTGTTTTTTTTTTTTTTTTTTTTTCTTTGTTTTGTTTTTTCTTCTATTTTTAGCTCTGGTTGCCATGTTGCGCAGTGAAACATATCAGTTTCAGTATTTTATGACAGAAGAGCTCCAAAAGGAACATTCCTGTCAAATTTGATTGAAATCTGCCAAGTGGTTACGGAGGACATGTCATTTGAAGTTTTTTTTTAATCTATGTTTAGCTCTGGCCGCCATTTGCGCAGCAAGGCTGAACAGTTTGAGCAATTTTGACAGAGGATTTCCCAAGAAACAATCCTTTCAAGTTTGGATGAAATTTGCCAAATGGTTACAGAGATGTTGTTTGAAGTTGTTTTTTCTTCTTGTATCTCTGGTGGCCATTTTGTGCAGTGGAGCGTAAATGTTTGAGCAAATTTGGTACAAGACCCACCAAGGCACAATCCTATCAAGTTTGGTTGAAATACCCCAAGTAGTCAAGGAGAAGATGTCATTTAAAGTTTCTTTTTTTGTATTTTAGCGGAGCGGAACGGTTTGAGCAATATTGGTAGAGAGCGTCAAAGGAACAATCCTATCAAGTTTGGATGAAACCCACCCAGTAGTAATGGAGATGTCATTTGAAGTTGTTGCTTATTTTTAGCTCTGGCGACCGTTTTGTGCAACAGAGCAAATGATTAGAAACCACAAGGATCAATCCTACTAAGTTCGGTTGAAATCCATCCAGTGGTTACGGAGGGTTATTATTTTTTCTATGTTTAGTTCTGACGCATTTTGTGCAACTTTGAGCAATTTTGATAGGAGACCTCCCAAGCAGGAATTATCGTACTACAGGTACTAATCCGCACCTATCTGTCACTTCTGTGACGTCACAGCCTGTCGCTAATCCTCAGACAGGTAATAGTGTGGAAATGTATAGACTTATATAGGAGACCGTCATTTAACTATTAAACTCATTTATTTTCATTAATACAAGATATTATTATAACCTCGCAATTGGTAGAAAATTTTATCTGCTTTAGTTTGATACCAAATTTGTTGAAATGAAATAAATTTTAGAATGGCCCAGATTGTAATGAATGATACAAGGGTTTCTCCTTATTAAGTCTTTATGTTTTATAAGAAAAATGAAAAATAGCCTTAATTCATACGCCCAAAAGTCATACTTTTGAAAATTTCTCCATTCGCTATAACCTCTCATTCGATAGATCTATTTAACATCTATAGTTATGTGGTTAAATATTGAATAAATTATTTTATTAAAAGTTGCCCACAGGCTGCAGAAGATAGGTATATTTGAAAATGTGGATCGAAAATGTGTAAAGACTACACAGACGCAGCTTTTTTTTTTTCAAAAAAAAAAAATGATAAACTTATTTGAATTATTTTTACATTTTACCCACAGCGGTATGAGACCTAACGATAAAGACCACTGATGTGATTTGATAAAGTTTGATGTTTCAATTATTATCCCATCATGAACTACATTTTTGATATATTAATCTGATATTATGTTGTCATAATTTGGAAAAGGATTAGGACAGATTAATAGCCACGCGCTTTAATCAAGTCATACTTTGCAACAAATACAAAAGTAAATGGGAACTTGCCCTTTCACCCCTGTAGACCGGATTAATAATTTTGCAAACAGTGTAGAACCAGCTGAGACGGCTCATGAGCCTTCCAAAAACCTTCCAAATTTTAATGATAGAACGGTACAATAGTCACATCATCCTACTTCAGAACTTGAAGTAATAATTGAATATTTATTAGCCAGTATATCTTATTTTTAGCTGTTTGTTTGTTTGTTTGTTTTGGGGTTTTACGGCCCTTTCAACCCATTAGGATTATATCGAGTGCGGTCAGTTAACCTAACCACACCTTTCCTGGGCAGGCTTAGACTTAAGCGGTTAACCGGTACTAAGTTCACATACTACGCGGCCGGTCAATATTTTTAGCTAACAAATGTATTAAAACACACAGAGATGCAGAAAAATTATTTATTGTACTTTCCTAAAAATAAAAGAAGAGAAAACATAAACGCATACATTATTTATTTTAATAACCAGGTGAAAACATAAACGCATACATTATTTGTTTTAATAACCAGGTGAAATTGCTTCCCTTTTCATTCCAAAAGATGCCTTTAATGTAAAAGTGAATATACACTACTGGCCCATGCTGATACCAGGCTAACTGATCTCGCTTGATATGATCATGATAGGTTTAAAGGGCCACAAAACAAAAACTAATTTTCTTCTTTTCATTATTTTCATGAGAGGGGCGGGATGGACAACTCGCTTTTCATTTCGTGGCCTTGATAACATATTTTGTCTCAGCTTTTGGTGGATAAAGCTGTTTTTAGGAAATACCAAGATGAGGTGATCTAAATTTTCAATCTCAGGCTTTCATATGTTAAGAGAAAACGAGTCATTTAATCCATAATCACGGATTCAACAGGAGTTAGCTGGACAATGCGCGTCGTTTGTTTATACAAGACTTGCCATTTAATCTACCGTACACCTATGCAACTGGCATGCAAACTGGTACTTGTAGCCAATTAACAAGGCCAGTCTGATGTAATCCAATTAACAGGGTCTTTTAAACTTTCCAGTAACAATATGAAATTTATTTTAGATTTTCATTTTCCGCGGATTTATTCAAAATATTACATAATTGACGGATGAAAATATTATGACATTTTCATTGTCAAAAGAATATATTAAAATGTGTTGTAAAAACGGACTTCTCATTCATACAACAACACTCCGTGACTGCCCAGTGGCAAGGCTAGAACGACAATAACAGAGATGATCAGGATGACACCACCAATTGTTTCTTTTTGTACCGTACAATTGGATAAACGGTTGAATACCGTGAGGTATCAATGAATGGACTGTGGTAACAGGAAATATGACGAAGAAGGGTTTATGCAATATGTTTTAATCTAAACTAAGGCTTCTAAACAAAATAGTACGGATATATGTCAAAGAAGTACAATACAAAACAGTTTAACTAATGCCAGCCCTTGATTGGTCAAGATAAATCTATTAAGGTAATTCTTACTTAATTGGGCAAACTGACTGGGGGATAGAAAGAAAGAAAGAAAGAAAGGGAACTTGAATGTTCTTTTTTTTTTATTGAAGGTATCCGACTTCAAACTGTATATATCACAGTTAGAAAACCAAAAGTCTACACTTCCACCACAACTCTGTATCTTCTTAAACTGCGCACTGCAATCGCGTGCTTTAAGGAAAATATCTTTCTCCTTTCATAATGCAGTAAAGAAGGCAAAAAGTGTGTACAAAGATTTTTATGTCAATATAATGTAGCCCCTTTTTTTTACAAATAAATGACCCTACCCAGATTAAATTTGCCAAAGACAAGGTTCATTCAAATTGTTCAAAATAAGCAAAACATTATTGAACAGCCATTCAGAAATCTTTACTGTCAAACGCAAATCCTGCGCTACAGGAGAAATACACACTCCTCCTTCATATATGACAGAACAAAACTGAATAACTTTTGTCTAGTTGAAACAGTTATCTTTATAATAAGATTTATTCTAAATAGGGGCCAGATTAAGTCATTTTTAACGAGTACCCACAATCTATGTTTAGAGCAAAAATATGAAAAATATCGGAATTCTTCAGAAATCTTTACTGCCAAACGCAAATCCTGCGCTATAGGAGAAATGAACACTCCTCCTTCATATATGACAGAAGAAAACTGAACAACTCTCTGATCAGGATCTCTATCAAATTTTGTAAAAGGATATTTAACGAAAATAAAGCAAAATAGAAACAAAACTCTTTTTCAATTGTCTTCACAATGTCGAGTGAATGGATATCATCCTTTCGTAGAACAATCAGTCCTTCCCGACAAGTAAATAAATATCAAAGAGTTCCTTTCGCCGTAAAACAAAATAATCAAACTTCAAAGACCTCTTTAAGTTCCTTTAAATATATCAGAAAAATCAGCTAAAGTAATATAACTGTATAAATTTCTTCAATTCTTAATATACTTAAAGCTTAAACCCAATTTCTATAATACCCCCACCCAGTAAATGCAAAGAGTCAGATACCTAAGTGTATATTTCCAAGTCAAGTTGCTGAATATGAAAAAACCCGCAGAATGAGAAAAAATAGAACCAGGGCGGTTTTTATAGTTCCTAATATCATATTCATACACCTGCTGATTGGTTCTCATAATGTCAAATCGCACATAATGCAATGTACATTACATACATTTGATGTTAAACATTATATAACACCTATATAACTCCATGCTAAAATCTAGTGGTGCTAACATTTAGAATAAAAGTGCAAATTATCAATCCCCATGGAACTATATTTCAAAAGAAAAGTTTAGCGTAGTTACACAACAGTTAATTTTTTCTCCCTTGACAAAATGTACATTACGGAGAGCGTTTTGGAGATTTTTCGTTTCCTCTCTTCAAAACATAGACAATTGATTACAGTTTTCTGCATCCTTTACCCTCTTGTTACATGAAACCTTATCAATAGAAAGAACAAAACTGTGAGGTAACTTGTTCAATAATTATCATTAAAACACCAGTTTTCCCTTCCTTTTGCTTGGCACTGCCTAGTGGTTAAATTCCAGCCTCTCTGATAGCCAGCCAAAGCATAAAAAAGGTGTCCTGTAGCTTGATAAGTTCAAAAGCGCTATTAATAAGATTTAAACAGTGCAGTCCAGCAATGCGCTACTTACAACTAAACAGAATCGAACTAAAAGACATTGTCGATTCTCAATCCAAATAAACCCTAAAAAACAAACCAATTTAATGTAAAAAACAGTGTAACGGAAGGTACCTTTTTACTTTCACCTTTTCTCAGTGGTTAGTTGGAACATTTTGCGTAACCTGACCTGCTGTAGCAAAAACAGTTGGTGCACAACAAATAGCCCCTATTAGTCAATTTTAACAGATTTTTAACTTTATCTACCCGACATCTTATAACTGCTAGACAGTTCTTAATATTCCCAAATAATAAACCAATTAAAACAAAAAGGGTAGCATCTTTCTCTTGAATGTGTATGTTATCCATTAAAATTTCAAGGTAATTTCTTAAATGCACAGTCTTTATCTTGCTGCTATGTAGTAAAGAAACACAAATTGTTTTGACAGCCTAATTTTCTGGTGTTGATAGACAAAATATAATCTTTGTTTGTACTGGGAGTTAACGTCCCTGTCAAGGCTATTTTGGTCATAGGCATTTTAAGAAATATATCTTAAATGTTCATTTCAACTTGTAAATTCCCTGCATATGTTTGCAACTTAACTAAATGCCAGCAGTTAAAAGAAAATACTTCATAAATTTACATCTAATAAATGGTACTAGTACAAAAACACACACTATACTACAAGTTTGATCACACAGAATGCTAATTCCGCCACACATGAAAGAAAGAACGAAACTATCATTATTATATAGTTAAAGGTATGCATGATAATTACATACACATCACTGGGGTAACACACCTGTGAAATATAATGTTGTGTTTTTTCGTCACTCTAAGAATGGCTTTTAGCGAATGATTATTTTACATATATTATTTAAAACTTATTTAAACCCATCTCTCATCATGGTCACAATTCAGTGAAATGAGTGTCCCGGTAAACCCAAATTCATACCGTAGGGGTACATAATTATCAAGAAAAAAATATGGATTCTTGATTCTTTTTAGAAAACCCTCACCATGCTGTTTTACTGAGTCCTCACAAAACTTCATCGGTGTCGCTTTTCCCCATAAAACAGAGGAAAATAGGAGATGGGCAAAAGTTTTTTTTTTCAACATGAAATAATCATTATTACTATGAGAATACGTCATTTGGGGAATAAACTAATTATAAATGCTCTTTACATCCTAATTACCGTAAAGTTTATACATGGGAGACTTTAAGCAAACCTAATTACCGTAAATGCTTCTACCATTTAGCGGTGCATGCAATATTGCAGACAGAACGGCAAAACGTTCATGACCATGATAAGACTGCTCATTCAGGACACGGTGTTTGCTCAGACCTACTGTCCCAAACTAAGAGTAATAATGGGTATTTGTTAGTTACCTGGATTAGTGACAATCATGAGGGATTATGACAACAATTATTGCTGATAGCGAAATACGAGGTCGTATTGGATTTGTTTTATGACTGATTTTTTTCACATATCTAAACAGAAAGAAGAAGAAAAGTTTACAAAACAAATTTCATAAAAATATATGCTTTGGGGTTATTCCGCCCAGGAGTTACGAAGGAGATGTCATTTGAGGTAATTGTGGACGACGGACACAGGGCAATCACAACCGGTCACCGTGGACACGTTGTGTTCATTTGAGCTAAAAACTGGGCCTAGATATGTTTGAAATTTTTTTGTAATGAAATAAGCTACAAAAAGCATACGAAGCCAATTCTTTCAACACATTACAGCTAATGAAAGAACAGTTCATCAAAGTATGGCGAAAACCGGACTATCCAGAAGCATAAGGATAACATACCCACTATCTTTCAGGACTCCATGAATAGCATTTTGTAATATTTTATCTTATTTTTGTTCGAAAAATAGCGTAGTCAGTGTGTACCCGTTAGAACAAGGCGGTTCTTATAGATGCACCAGAGCAAAAATAATGTATATCCCCACCCAAAACTTTTATTCTTCAGTATATAAAATGGGGCTTAGCAGGGAATAGACTTCATGAACTTATTAATGTAATGAAACCTGACCTTGCGCTTAACATTAATGCTACGAAAGTCCGCAAAGCAGAAAGACAATATAAATGCATTTACAGTATTATGTTATTTAATTCTAGATCAGGTCTACTGTTTGAATCTATTTCTCTGTGATTTTTCCACTATGAATATTTGACTTACCGAAAGGTAGGTGAAAAGTCCACTTTGAACGAAAAGTCCTACACCATTGAACGAAAGATGCGACAGTAACAATGAAACCTGAAATATACACCCTGTACGTCATGTGGCTTCGTTGAACTCACATGAGCATGCGCACTTATCTCGCCAGAGCAGTTAGAAGTCATGCATCTAGCCTATTATTTGTTAGAGGCCCCATACTGGTACGGAATGCTCCTATGGAGATTTTCTGAATTCTGCACTGAGGGGTCAATGCAAAGGTAAAATATCATTCCCCGCACTCCCCCGTGCATGGAGCGGGAAGGGGAATGGGAGGGGATTTTGTTAAAAAAGAGCAGCACATTCAGTTTTATTGTTGTCACTGATCGTGCTGCAGAGGTAATCAAGTTTGATGACTAGCAAAATCGACATGCCTATAATTGATATTTGAATGGTTTCAAGATAAAATAAAACAAAAACGTAATTATATATTTCCCGAATCAGTGAAAAGGGTCCCGATAATTCTGATAGACAGTCACAGTTTTGAAGCTCTCGAGCCGCATTATTGCGCATTTAATCCTTGCATCTTGTTAACAAGTCCATGAAAAAATACTCCTGTAAACCCTGCTCTTACGACATGAAAGTCGTAACAAAGGAAAGTTTCTGAAGTACTCAAATGGTCAGTACTGAGGTAAAGCAAAAAAACAAAAAAGCAGCAAACAACAACAACAACAAAACAGTATATTCCATCAGCAGTTTTACTGACAATCCCCCACCACCCACCTAACTTGAGTTTTTGTAAATTCAAAACAAGTAGCCCATGGGTAACGATCTCTCATCTGACACTAGCTTATCAATAGAATAAATAAATAAATAAATAAATAAATAAAACGCATAAAAGGACCATGACAGTGACTTGTTTCTTACAAGATACAACCAGTCATGATTGTGTATTCTTCCAATTTACAGGCTTCTAGCCATCATGATTCCAGAGAGAAAGAAAAAAACAAACGATAAAAAATGAACAATTCTAACACAGGTCGCCTATATAGCCAATGGTTAAATCCAGTGATATATTGAGCGACAAATCACTGGGCGAAAAAGCGTGACGCGAAGAGCCGCCGTTTTATGACGTTTTGCGACGTCATCGATCGTTTCCTTGACTTTAGACGGTGTAGCGTCTTTTTCACGCATCAAGTACGTTACAAAAGCAGGTAACTGCATGTATTACAGTCAAATATTGGCGGGATTTCTTCAAACAATGGCGGAATGGTGAGGGCAGCAACAGCATTTAGTCAACTTTTAGTGTGTTAGAATCGAAATAGATCAGCTCTATTGCGTGATTTGTTGAGTATTCTAACACTGGTCGCCTATATAGCCAATGGTTAAATCCAGTGATATATTGAGTGACAAATCACTGGGCGAAAAAGCGTGACGCGAAGAGCCGCCGTTTTATGACGTTTTGCGACGTCATCGATCGTTTCCTTGACGTTAGACGGTGTAGCGTCTTTTTCACGCATCAAGTACGTTACAAAGCAGGTAACTGCATGTGTTACAGTCAAATATTTTTGGCGGGATTTCTTCAAACAATGGCGGAATGTTGAGAGAAGCTGAAGGAAACAGCAGTATTTTATCGATTTTCAGTGTGTTAGAATCGAAATAGATCAGCTCTATTGCGTGATTTGTTGAGTAATATATCACAGTTTGTCGGTCAGTTGTAAGTAGATAAATCACTCGCGCTACGCGCTCGTGATTTGATCTACCTTACAACTGACCTCCAAACAGTGATATATTACTCAACAAATCACTGCTAGAGCTGATCTATTTCTTAAATATATCACAGTTTGTCGGTCAGTTGTAAGAAGATAAATCACTCGCGCTACGCGCTCGTGATTTGATCTACCTTACAACTGACATCCAAACAGTGATATATTACTCAACAAATTACTGCTAGAGCTGATATATTTCTTAATTCTAACACTGGTCGCCTATATAGCCAGTGGTTTAATATATTGAGTGACAAATCACTGGGCGAAAAAGCGTGACGCGTAAAGCCGCCGTTTTATGAAGTTTTGCGACGTTATCGATCGTTTCACCCAGAATTTCACCTGAGCATAAGATGGTGCAGAAGACCCATAAACATCGGCTAACTCGCCATGTATTTCCTTGCCTGTTTTGCCTTTTAAATACAAGTACCGAATTACAGCATGGTACTCAACTTTAGATGAAAAGCATGCTTTTGCATCATTAGCCATGTATAACAATCAATATCTTATTAAAGCGTGTGATTTTGTTCCCACGTATAAAACATATATTGAAACAAAGCATGAAAATCGTGACCGTCTCGGTCCATCGGAAATGGGATAGGCTGGTTACTTATTGACACGCCCTCGTAGTCACGTAGTTCAGTCATTCGAAATTATTATGTCACGTGTCCTGTGTCAAATTTCTCCCAAGTAAATAATCAGCACCGCAAGATAGCATGATTTCTGTTCTTTTTGGTTTCAAATTTTGACTGGCTGGAAACCATTTACTTTGGATTGGTGATACCCTGTTTTACGACCCTATCAAGATCATTTCACTTATATCAAACCGATCGTCAATTAGAAGTGGAAGAAACCGGAGTACCCGGAGAACACATCCACTGTGGCAGATCGACTTGACGTCTCACATTTGATAATATACCAAAAATGTTATTTAGAGGTTATTACATGTCACTTGTCGCGGTACTAGGCATATCGGCCCGTGTAGCTCCATATTGGCCCTAGGGCCTTTAGGCTCGAGGGCTAATATTGAGCTAGCGGGCCGATATGCACAATAACGCGACATCTTACATGTCATAACCTTTTTATTACATGTATTTAGCAACTATTACTGTAAATCATTTACTGGGTATTCACAATGAATTTAAATCTTCTTTAATCGGTGGTAAGTTAGAAGTAATTAAGCATCTTCGGATCAAGTCATGTTGGTAAAAGCGTTCAGTAGGATGTTTCGCGCTGAAAATGTTACGTCATTCAAGTTCATAATGACGTAGCTAGCGGGCCATTATGGGTTCAGGCGAGTGCCATTATGGATAAGCAAGCAGGCCATTATGGGGAATGGAATCACGAGCCATAATGGATCATGTATCCTAGAAAAATGTTACTGTTTATAGTAATACATGTAATAAGAACTGTTAATATATGTTTTTTGTTAAATTACGCCCCTTGTTCACCTTTACATAATGGCAAACAACAGAATAGTTTAATAATAATGAGGATTATTTCGGTTTATTTGCCATTCATATTTGCTTTTTCTCCCGTTTTGGTGAAACAGTCATTCACAGTGTGAAAACGGGGATTCTTGTATGTGAACAGCGAAGATTCCGGCCAGGCTGCGGATATGAATAGTTGTTGAATGTTCACTGTTCACTCATATAAATTATGGGTCCCAGAAAAATTTGTGGATAATGTGCTTTTGCACTTTTAATGTTCAAAAACATTTTTTTTGCTTGAATTTCATAAACTATTATAAAATATTCCACAGGCGTTTAACCCTTAGTTTGCCAACGGGCCCTTTTTGGGCCCACCGTTGTACCTCTTTGAGTGCCAACGGGCCCGTTTTAGGCCCATTTTGGAAGGAAGATTTCTCGTAGATTTCAAGGAGAGAGATGTCTATATTTGGTAGATTTCTGAAGATAAAACATTCTAATATAAAGTTCGTGTGTTCGTTTTATCGCACACACACCGAGATGTTTACTATTTCCGAGGAATGACACATACCCTATGCTTTATTTTTCTTTTGATTTCCCGCTTGTTGTCAAGTAACGTCATCGTTTGACGTACGGCGGCAAAATGAACGCTTACGTCGCGTCATTTAGCGAGTGGTTGTTTCAAAAGTGCGTAAAAAAGTGAACCAGTAATTTGGCAAAAGTATGTATTTTCTATCGGCTGGATACGTTTTCATGGGGACAAAATGACACTACATAACTAAAGATTTAATTAGTACCTGCAATATTTGCTTCGTTTCTAATTCTTCCGTAATAAAGCCAAAACGGCTTTAGAAACACTGAGGTATTTTTATATTCGTGGTTTTTAACTTAGCGTTTTTTTTAAACTTTACTTTGATAGTCAATGCTTCTCATATCGCTCACTGTCGAGCGGTTATTTCTCCAAACTTTGAATCATGCTTGCTGAACCAAAACAGTGTTTCATTGTTCTGAGCCTTCATATTCATCTTAGTTCTTTTTTATATATAAAAATAATCCGCTATCAGATTGATGTCAAAACGGGCCTACGTGGCCTGGTGGATAAGAGCGCTGATCATCAGGTCTCTCACCGCTGTGGGTTCGAGCCTCGCTCGGGTCACATGTGAGACGACAAGATCTGCAAGGTCAGGTGGTTTTTCTCCGGGTACTCTGGTTTTCGCCCACCTCCGATTAACGATCGGCTCGATATGAGTGAAATAATCGTGAAAGGGCCGTAAAACCAAAACCAACCCCCCCCCCCCCCAAAAAAAAAAAAAAAAAAAAAAAGATTACTGCTAATACGTTAACACACCCGTTTAACATACAGTGCATTTTTTTTTCATATTTCAATAACGGGCATTTTTTCTGATGAAACTGTGATATTCTTCTTATTTTTTACAACAAACATAGATGTATGGTGCTCATTGAACCTACAACCTATGGCTTCGAGCAGAAATAGAGATAGTAATGTATAACGCCGTAAACCCAACTTTTCTCTATATAAAGTGGGGTTTACAGAGATATTCATTACATTTACTTGTTAACGTGATATCACATAAATATCACATAAATAGAGAATAGAGACGTGTTTTAAAAGAATCGGCTGTGTCTCACTACCTAAAGTGTTGCTCCAACCATGGGTGACACACACACATGACAGTTTGAAATTTTTATCTAAATACAGAGTAGAGTGACAGGCACAATTTTGGCACAAATCATTATAAATTCCATACATGTATATGATATTTTAAATAAATGAAATAAAAATAAATTAAAAATGGAAAGACAAGTAAAGCAAAATACAGATGAAACACGGAAAATTGAGCCATTGCATAACAAAGCCCACAAAATGACTGCCCGCAAAAAAGAAACCTTGTTCTTAGCTACCAACTGAGTGCCTAATGAAGACGAAGAGACTGTCGAGGCTGAACAAAATCTTCACCTGTCGCACCGGAGATTGTGTTGGTTTTGTCAACTGCGGCCCAATCTTCATCAATCTTTTCATACGTACTCTGGCAACTGAACAGAGACAGACAGACAGACAGACAGAAAGACAGACAGAGAGAGAGAAAGATGCTCCTAAAACCGATGGCATTTGGATCGTTTCTTTTTTATCTGTTCTTCCACGACAGGGCCTGCATGTATGGGATCCTCCGGTTTGACATCCCACTATAAGATGAATTCAAATGCACACGCATGCACCAATAAAAAGATCTTCGACAAAAGTTACAAGAAATACTCGACATCATTAACGATATTCGTAAAATATCCACAAAAGAAGTATTTAAGATTTGTTTGTTTGTACCGGAGTTCAACGACCCAGTCAACATTATTTTAGGTCATTTTTAGCCGGCCATTTTATCTATCCACACTTCCTGGGCAGGCTTATATGTAAGCGGATAACCAGTACAGTGAAAATTCTTTCGCCGGAAACTGACAACTGCCCTTCTTGAATCAGCGGAAGGGAGAAAATGACCGTAGAAAAGAGATTTCATGAATAAGTCTCCACGAAAGAATGTTGCGGACCCCGGCAGGTATCGAACCAGCGCCCGCCTGTCAGCAGTAAGACGCGCATCCGACTGAGCTACCGAGGTCGGCCGAAACCATTAAGAGATAAATTGCTAGAGCCCATACGCAAGAGCGTTGGGTGGGATGTATGCAGAGCCCTTTGCGCTGTTTTCTTTCTTGTATTTCGGGCTGTGGAAGACATTTTTTGCTTGTTTCGGGGTGGACAGCCTCAGAATTTCCCGCAACTTCTCGCTCTGTCAAATGAATATTTTGTCAGGTCGTTTGTTCAAGAAGAATGCATGGACAGAGCTCAAGAACACGATACGAGTGTCAGAACTGTAGAAGGGGCCTACACATCCACTGCCGACAAAACCATGACTGTGTTTTTAATAATTAATTGCATTTTATGACGTAGTCTATACACTTCTAAGTTCCACTTTTTAAAGGAAAAGTGGAATTGACAAGGGTTTACAATACTTTTCTTATTTTTGCTTACGAACATAGGTAGAAGGTACTCGATAGAGCCACCTCAAATTTTATTAGCCAGTTCAAACGAGCACCGGAATGGATGCAAGCGTTAGTACCAAATCACTGAGGCAGTTCGAGCGAGCAACAAAAACCCGTTGGTACCACATCATTGGTGTAGTGCGACGGAGCTCCAGGAGTCTATGTACACGATGATATAGCATCAATGAGGCAGATCGAATGAGCAATAACAGTCTACGCATTCGTTACATGTAATACCGCATCAGCGAGGCGGTTCGAAAAAGCACCTTAAAATTTATGTACCCTTTAGTACCGCGTCATTGAGGTAGTTCGAACTAGTATCAATGAACTAGCACCAATGAGTATATGCACTCATTAATTCATTATCAATGAGACAGTTCGAACGAGCATAAACAATTTATGCACTCGTAAATTCCGCATTTATGAGTCATTTCGAATGAGCACCAAGAATGTATGCAATTCTTTGTATCGCATGAATAAAGTGGTTCGTATAAGCCCCAATGCACTCGCCTGTACCGCATCAATTATGCGGCTAGAACGAGCAGCCAGCCAGAATCTATGTACCCGTTAGTGCAGCATCAATGAGGCAGTTCGACCGAGCACAAAGATGCTATGTACCCGTTAGTACCGCATCAATGAGGCAGTCCGAACGAGCACCCGGAATCTATGTACCCGTCAGTGCCGCATCAATGAGGCAGTTCGAAGGAGCACTAAGAGACTGTGTACTCGCTCAGTAGTACCGAATGAATGAGACAGTTCGAACGAGCATCAAACAATTTATGCACTCGTGAGTTCCGCAGTAATGATGCAGTTCGAACGAGCACCAGCAATTCATGCTCTCGCTAGTACCGAATCACTGATGTAGTTCGAAGGAGCACAAATAGACCATGCACTCGTTGGCACCACGTCATTGATGCAGTTCCCTGGAGCATCAAGCGTATATGCACTCATTTGTGGTACATCAATGAGGCAGTTCGAACGAGCATCATGAATCTATGTTATCTTGTATAAACTTCTTGGACGAAATATGCAGTGTTTTTTCTGAATTTAAATCATATATTTGTTTGAGGTTTAACATCCCTGTCAACACTATACAAGTAATTTTTGGAGGCATTGCTTCCAATGTAATGGGACATATAGTCGACATTGGGATGAAATGACATCTCAAGCCCTGCAAACCAATGAAACCAAACTGGTTTATATGCACGGACGGTCAGATTCGGACCACTTCGCCAGGGCAGGCTTTGACCCCAGTATTCATATACGGTCGGTTTCAGCTTTGCGTGGAAGCATCATGCAGCCCAATCTATTTCTTCGAGCCCCGATGGCACTGAAGACAAACAAAATGTGTGTAAGAACCTCCCAAATAGCAGTAGTAAATGCTTCCGTTCATTGATCATATGTATGGGATTTGCGTGCAGTGAGAAAAATTATTGCAATAAATAGGCTCTTACTTTAGTATCATTCGACTCATGTTTATCCGTGTGAAATGGTCTTTGGTGCGCACGATGCGACCTTATATTGTTTCATTTTCTTATTTTATTTTATGTATTGTTGTCGCTATTTACGCCCCTGCTTACATTTTATGCCTAGAGAGTTTGGCTAGAGATATTTGCGAGTGAGTAAGTGTGTTTAAGTATTAGGTTCCACCAACAGCTAAGGTCATACGGGGACGGGACCTCGGTTTAAAGACTCGTCAGAAAGTCTAGAGAAGCCCGGGATCGAACCCACGACCCCTGGTTTATGAGGCGAGTAGCATATCCACTTCTAGCAGAGATTTTGTTGAATCCTAATTTCACTCAACATTTCTTAAACTCAGAAAAGAACGAAATTAATTTTTCGTGTAATCTGCGGGTTTCAGATTTAAATCGATATAAACAAATAAGATCTGACCTGAATCATCGCTGTCCGACACATAGACACTTTCTATACAACGCAAAGACTGATCTGAGTCTTCGCTGATCGTACCGACAATTCTGTTTTGTTATATGGTGACAAAGTGGTGAAAAAATGATTACCAGATCCGACAGTCACTCTTCGAACTCGATACGATTGTTCAGAGGAATGCAAGGTCTGAATAAATTTCAGATTTGAGAAGGACATTTATTATTTTCTCCATTGTGGCTGGGAACTTATTCCGTAGATATCAAAGAGAAAGTCCGTTGCTATAAAGATGGTGTATATAATATTCTGTGGTCCTCTGTTTCGAAAAGAAGTCGGTCAGGAGTGCGCTTCATTTGCTTATCCCCGAAATTATCTCAAATACTTAGTAATTTGAACAATTGATGGGCCAAGGCCAAGGCCAAGGGGAAAACACATTCATCTATATGCGCCTGTGAGGTCAACATAAAGAATATAATTAATGCGACAAACAATGAATGAGACAAACAACTCAGCAAAATGCTATTGTCCCAAGTGAAACAGTTTTATTTCTTTATTCCTTTCTTTCTTATTTCTTTATGATAAGTATATTTTCTTATTTTCCATTTTTCACAATAGCAAGCATTGTTTTACCTTAAGAAAAAAAAAGGTGCATTTCTGCGTCTTCGATAACTGCATTTACACTCAGTGATGTAAAGTGCGTTTGGTCTCTCAAAACAGGTGTACAAAGAACTGCCATACCATTCGTTACGTGATAATGTGAAAATAATTCTTGTATAATCCATAATAGAAGTTCAAGATATCTATGCAAAACGCCGGATACTTTTTGAAAGACCCCGCGGGAAATAAATGAACGTCAATTGGATAACGTCGCGTTCAGTTTGGTTCCACTGACGTTGCTAAGACTGATATACAAGACGCAGTGTAACTTTGTACGTTTGGCACTTTCCAGTAAATGACGTTGGCACTCAAAAGGTTAAACACTTCTTCTTGCATAAATACCTATGTGCATGGCTGTTTGAAGCCATTGTAAAATGGACCAAAAGCCGTGCTCAAACAACAAAAGCCATGTTCAAATCATGAAATTCACGTGCTGTTTGAACATGGGTTTTACACTTTTGATATAACAAGATGGGCCTTGCTTTGTTTACGTTACCTACGTTGAGCCACGTAAGTTTGTCGCCCTGAACGTAGTATTGGCGCCAAAACCGTCATTGCAGAACTGAAGTCATCGTTAAAAAACGTTCTAAACTAGCCGCCATGTTGGTTTTACGGTCGCATTGGAAGAGTTTATAAGGAGTTTTGGTAAGTTTTCTTCGCTGTTTGTCCTTAGAATCGAAAGTTATGCAAGAATAACGACCATCCATGGTTATTTCATTGCATTAGCATTTGCCGGGTCCCTCGGAAGATGTTTGAACTCTCGGCATAGCGGCCTCGAGTTCAAACAGCTTCCTCGGGACCCGGCAAATGTTAATGCATGAAAAACCATGGTTGATCCCTATAATAAAACGTCGATGTTTTGATGACGTCGCTTTTCCGGAGAAAAACGTCTTATTTTAACGTGCGTTTTTCTAATGACATTTGCAGTACACACATTTTTCTATAAATAAATTATGTTTAAGTGATCGGGTATTTATTGGATAAAGTTTGCTGTTAGACAAACCTCTGCATCTTATTCTAACTATTATCTATGAATGTGATAAAAACATCATTCTTGCATAAATACCTATGCGCATGGCTGTTTGAAGCCATTGTCAAATGGACCAAAAGCCGTGCTCAAACAACAAAAACCATGCTCAAATCATGAAATTCACGTGCTGTTTGAACATGGATTTTACACTTTTGATATCACAAGATGGGCCTTGCTTTGTTTACGTTACATTGTTTTATTTGTTTGTCTTGGGGTTTTACGGCCCTTTCAACCCATTAGGATTATATCGAGCGAGGTCAGTTAACCTAACCACACCTTTCCTGGACAGGCTTAGACCTAAGCGGTTAACCAGTACTAAGTGCACATACTTTCGCCAGTAACTGACAACTGCCCTTCTTGAATCAGCGGAAGGAGGAGAATGATCTTAGAAAATATTTCATGATAAATTTCCACGAAAGTATGTGACCGAGCCGGGTATCAAACCCACAACCTCTGGCTTCCCAGTCAGACGCGCTGCCGACTGCGCTACGCGGTCCGGTCTTACGTTACATTGAGCGACGTAAGGTTGTCGCCCTGAACGTAGCTAAATACCTATGCGCATGGCTGTTTGAAGCCATTGTCAAATGGACCAAAAGCCGTGCTCAAACAACAAAAAACCATGTTCAAATCATGAAATTCACGTGCTGTTTGAACATGGGTTTACACTTTTGATTTAACAAGGTGGGCCTTGCTTTGTTTACGTTACCAACATTGAGCCACGTAAGGTTGTTTTCCTGAACGTAGCATTGGCGCCAAAACCGTCATAGCGGAACTGACGCCATTGTTAAAAACGTTCTAAACTAGCCGCCATGTTGGTTTTACGGTCGCATTGGAAAAGTAGGTTTTCGTCGCTGTTTGTCCTTGGAATCGAAAGTTATGCAAGAAGAACGATCATCCATGGTTATTGCATTGTATTGACATTTGCCGGGTCCCTCGGAAGATGTTTGAGCTCTCGGCCTAGCGGCCTTGGGTTCAAACAGCTTCCTCGGGACCCGGCAAAAGTTAATGCATAAAAAACCATGGTTGATCCCTATATTCTATGCCTAAAATGGCACCAGAATTGACGTCATTGTTAACGTGCACATAATCAGCTCAAAGGAGAGGCTAGAGCTTTGGTTTTTATCTTACTGTTCCCTTTGGCTTGTAGCTTATAAGGGCGAGCAGCAAAGGTTAGGCTGAGACGGCGCATATATGCATGCTCGGCTGAATCTTTGCGGTTGTATATGCCATAATGACCCTTCTTTAAGTGGCGTGGCCAGTATTGTGTCCAATGTATTTTGTTATGCTCATTATTTTCATTGTTAGATATGCTAGAGATGGCCCTTGATTGGGTTAATTAAAAATATTCTATACTGTTCTATGTTGTTGTTAAAAACGTTCTAAACTAGCCGCCATGTTGGTTTAACGGTCATATTGGAAGAGTTTATATGGAGTTTTGGTAAGTTTTCATCGCTGTTTGTCGTTGGAATCGAAAGGTATGGAAGAATAACGATCATCCATGTTTTTGCATTGCATTAACATTTTGGGATAACTGTGACTGGAACATGTTTATCCATCTCTCCAGACTCGTTTCCTGCCATACACTCGCTTCAGATAAAACCCCGACTAGTCGGAGAACAACCCTTCTCCACTGTGGGTTATTCCAGCCAACATGGGCACGGCAGAAGGCCATACGAGCATTTTTCTGGCTTCTTTGCAGGCACTCTTGACTTGAAACCATCTGCATGAATGCGAATCCGCACGGTCTGAACTGAAACAGGTCAGGCTCCCGCTTGAAACTGTCCTGTTTGTCTGTAGCGCTGTTTAATCCTTTTAGTGGTCTGATGGCTTGGCTTCTCGCTACTTCCTGGCTTCCCATGCCCACGGCTCGAGCCCGGTCAGTTTCACTTAGCTTATTGTATTACCTTTACATGCATCTTGTTACTGAATGCGCTGTATTGTGCAGATACTGGGGTTTAAACTTTTTTTTCTAAGAACACGATTTGCATGATTATGAAATGAGTTTTTTTTAGTGTTTGGTCATAAATGCATGAAATGCATGAAACCTTGGTCAAACTGCTGCCTTGGATACAATGAAAAATCATGCATTTAAGGTGAATTCTGGCCTTTCAGTAGATGGACTGTATGAAATTTAAAGTGAGCTGGTTTACTGCTGCAACACCATTAGACTATGGATTTTAATTGACGATTGAGTGTAAGGAAATCACCATAGACTGTGAAATGCAGATTTTAGAGCAATGAGATTTTTGCTACTTTCGGCTACTTTATTTATTTTTTTTTTGACGACCCATTGTACTTCAAAGCTTTGTCACAACCAGAGTAGCTATCCTTGTCCTTGATATGGTACTAATATCTGTGGAGTTTCAGTCCGATATTCCATGTCAATAAACTATTCAGATCTATCAAAGGCAGATAACTGACGCACTGGAATGGTCAGAGTGACGGTCCTTACTCACAATATATAACCTTTAATGTTATACATATCAGTGAAGTTTCATTAGTAAAGAAAACAAGAGGGCCCAGAGGGCCCTGGTTCGCTCACCTGATCCAAAGCACAACAAGTGGGCCCCGGGCAGGGTCAATTTTGGCCCCAGGGCTAAAATTTGAACAATCTTGGTAGAGGTCCACAAGATGAAGCTTCATATCTAATATGAAAGACCTGGGCTTTCTGGTTTCAGAGAAGAAGATTTTAAAGGTTTACCCTGCATATAGAAGTCTATGTAAAACAAGATTTTCCCTATATAAGTCTATGTTAAACCAAAGGGCCCCGGAGCGGGGGCATTTTTGGCCCCAGGGCTATAATTTGAACAATCTTGGTAGAGGTCCACTAGCTGAAGCTTCATAACAAATATCAAAGACCAAAGCCTTGTGTTTCAGAGAAGATGATTTTTAAAGATTTTCCCTATATAAGTCTATGTAAAACCAAAGGGCCACATGGCGGGGGCATTTTTGGTCTCAGGGCTATAATTTGAACAATCTTTATAGAGGTCCACTAGCTGAAGCGTCATAACAAATATCGAAGACCTAAGCCTTGTGGTTTCAGAGAAGAAGATTTTTCAAGATTTTCCCTATATAAGTCTATGTAAAACCAAAGGGCCCCGGAGCGGGGGCATTTTTGGCCCCAGCACTATAATTTGAACAATCTTGGTAGGGGTCTACTAGATGAAGCTTCATACCAAATATCAAAGACCTGGGCCTTGCGGTTTCAGAGAAGAAGATTTTCAAGATTTTCCCTATATAAGCCCATGTAAAACCAAAGGGCCCCCGTGCAGGGGGCATTTTTAGCTCCAGCACTATAATTTGAACAATCTTGGTAGGGGTCCACTAGATGAAGCTTCATACCAAATATCAAAGACCTGGGCCTAGCGGTTTCAGAGAAGAAGATTTTTCAAGATTTTCCCTATATAAGCCCTTGAAAAACCAAAGGGCCCTAGTGCGGGGGCATTTTTGGCCCCAGCACTATAATTTGAACAATCTTGGTAGGGGTCCACTAGATGAAGCTTCATACCAAATATCAAAGACCTGGGCCTTGCGGTTTCAGAGAAGAAGATTTTTCAAGATTTTCCCTATATAAGCCCATGTAAAACCAAAGGGCCCCCGTGCGGGGGCATTTTTAGCTCCAGCACTATAATTTGAACAATCTTGGTAGGGGTCCACTAGATGAAGCTTCATACCAAATATCAAAGATCTGGGCCTTGCGGTTTCAGAGAAGAAGATTTTTAAAGATTTTCCCTATATAAGCCCATGTAAAACCAAAGGGCCCCCGTGCGGGGGCATTTTTGGCCCCAGCACTATAATTTGAACAATCTTGGTAGGGGTCCACTAGATGAAGCTTCATACCAAATATCAAAGACCTGGGCCTTGCGGTTTCAGAGAAGAAGATTTTTTAAGTTTTCGGTGAAAAAAATCTATTTTTGGCTACTGTGACCTATATGTGCAATGGACTGGAACCATTTGAACAACTTTGAAAGGGGACCACCTAAGGATCATTCCTGTGAAGTTTGGTCAAAATCCGATCAGTGGTTTAGGAGGAGATGTCGTTTGAAGAAAAGTTTACGGACGCACGCACGGACGCACGCACGCACGCACGCACGGACGCACGGACGCACGACGGACGACGGACAAAAAGTGATCCCAAAAGCTCACCTTGTCACTACGTGACAGGTGAGCTAAAAAAACTGGCCAGAAACCATTTTCAGGGGCAGTTTAAATAAAGGAATGACAGGCCCGGGGCCATTTGTCCAATACGAAAGTTAAATCAAGAAAAGGAACATTTTAAGACATTAAGGGCAGTTAAATCAATAAAAGGAATGGTTAGAATAGCTATCTTTGTCTATGATACGGCATTTTTATAGTCTGTGAAGTTCCATTTAGATTTTGTTTTCGGGTTTTATGACCCTTTCAACCCATTAGGATTATATCGAGCGCGGTCAGTTAACCTAACCATACCTTTCCTGGGCAGGCTTAGAACTAAGCGGTTTACCAGTACTAAGTGCATATACTTTTGTCAGTAACTGACAACTGCCCTTCTTGAATCAGCGGAAGGAGGAGAATGATCGTAGAAAATATTTCATGATCAATTTCCACGAAAGTATTTTGATTATGAGATATTTTCTAGTTCCATTTAGATATTCCATAAACTTGAAGTAGAGGAACTGCAGGACAAAATCCATTTTTCATAATTATCAAGGGCAGATAACTCTTGAACTGGGAAGGTCAGAGTGATGGTCCCACAATATGTAACCTTTGATGTTAAATGTATCAGTGGAGTTTCAACGAGATATCATAAATAGTAAAGGAATAACAGGCCAGAAACCGTTTTTCCAGTACGAACGACGGCAGTAATTCTGTAAAAATGGACGGATTTTGTCCATTAAATGTGGCGCGGAATTAAAATGGCCAGAGGAATAAAATTATATGGCTAATACAAGATTACTCAAGAAACATGTCTATAAATACTTTGTCAAAATGTCTGTAATGTCTTGGCAGTAAATGCCATTTTCATTTTTCCCCATTATAAGTCTATGGAAATTCTAAGTTGCCATAGCAACAAACTAAAGAGATTTTCATTTTAAAAAATGTAAAGGCCAGTATGATGAATGTTTCGATAAAGTCTTAGCCTGTTTCTGAGAAGATAGTGTTTTTAACGAATTCTTCTTTTTCAAAGAAGAATTCTGTTATAGCGAATGCTTTGACTGAATAATCCGTAACCGTTTCACTTTACCATGCTTTCGCTGCAAGAAATAGTCCATCATGCGTCTTAAGCATTTTGGTTATTTTTCAACTATATAAATGACATTTTGCGTTCATTTAGCTTTAATTGGTCTTTGAACACAATTGAAAACCTCATCTTTCATATTACAACATACAAAGGCATATATTTTTGTGCTTTTGTAAGGCGATGCAGGCCAAAGCATAACAAAAGTGTATTAAAGGATGGGGCTTTTTATACAATATTCTGTCATAGCCTGCGCAATCAGTCCATTCATAGAATCATTTTTCATTAATGTTACATTAACCAGATGAATCAATGTATCATTATATGTGAAGATATGCAGTATAATCGTTATCTTTACTGTCCACATTATATGCTTTAAATACCTTTAACCTGACTAAGTCCGTCGTGACAGACGCTTACCATTTTTTTACAAGTATTAGCTTTTTCAAAAAAAGATTGACTCTATTAGACTGCAAAGTGAAATGACAAAATTTATCATGTGTATGTTATATTAGTGTGTCAGAAAGTACGATAGTGTAGGATTAAAGGACCAAGAATATAACAGTTTGTTAATTTATCACAGGTGCATTGAATGCTGCCTCACTTCGTCACTTTTAAGAATTTCTTTCCAAAAAAAAAGAAGAAAAATGAAAATCTGTCGAAAGCTCTTTTTTTTTTATTAACATATCTTACCTTGTAGACTCATTTGCCTCAATTGTGTCTGAACGAAGTCGAAACTCCTATGGTCTGAACGAAATCGAAACTCCTATGGCATATATTTTCTCCGTTGCCATGGGACAAAGCCAAGCATAACAAAAGGCAGTAAGGCATTACAGCAGTGATATTCATTGATATTCCGCCGCAGTCTGTGTAGTCAGTTTGTTCAAATAATCAGTTTCTAGTAGCTGTTACATTAATCTTCATGTATACTTGTATCATATCATCTATACTTGTATGATTTGGTAGGTAGGTTGTTTAAGATGACTGGTCGTCAGAGGCTAATAGGTGACACTCCATATGTAAGATTTGTTCCAATCAGACAAATATGCATATATTTTACATAGCAAACATTGATTAAATACCATTACAAGGTCGATGATTGGTTGAACAGAAATAAAATAAAACAAGATGTGTTTGTGAAACACTGATGCCCCCGGACAGCGCCAATGTTAATGTTTTTAAAAATTTTAAAAAAATAGGTCAAAGGTCAAGGTCAAGGTCACGAAATCAAAAATTATGGTACCACTGGAAAGGTCTTGTGATAAGGTATACACATGTGAAATATGAAAGCTCTATCTATTACCATTCAAAAGTTATGCCCAATGTTAAAGTTTTTGCAGACGGACAAACAGACAAACAGACGGACAGACCAAAAACTATATGCCCCCGAATCTCTTAGATTCCGGGGGCATAAAAAAGCTATTTAGTTCTTATCTTCCTAAGAATGTCTACGCCCGTGTGTGTAGAAAAAAAATAGTCCAAATAGAATAGGGTGTCAAAATCTATAACGAAAGAAGTAGCGCTTCACTTCCGAATTGCCTCCCTGCCAAAACATAGTTCATTATTTGTCGAAATGTCACTGTTCGTGTTTATTTATTAAGTGAACATTTTCATTCATTTACTTTAATTGTGTCTGACCGAAATCGGAAACACTTTCTTTCATACGCAAACATTTAAAGGCATATATTTTCTTTTCTTGCGATATAGCGCAAAGCGCAGCATAAAAAAGGGGCATTAAAGCACGAATATTCAACACTATTCATAACACCCTGTGCAGTCAGTTTGTTCAGAGAATCAATTTGTAGTAGACGTTAGACATGACGTTAGAATGACGTCATATCAACATCGATGCGACGCCATGACGTCGCACCGACGTTGATACGACGTCATTTTGCCGTCGGTTTGACAGATTGTGAATCGAACACAGATGCCTGAAATGTTCATCTTAATGAACGTGAAAGGTTGTAAACTTTTGCAGCACATACATCTATTCTATTGGTTGGAGCATTTTAAGAAATATAGGGCTGAACTCAAAGCACCTGTGATTTATCGAAATATTTTGCAGTGAAGAGCAGCAAAATGGCTGTATCAACTGGACTATTTTTTGCAATAACAAGCATTCAGTAACGGAGAAAAAAAGGAAGAAAAAAAATGAAAATTGAGAAAATCCGTCTGTCTATTCATTTTTTTTCTCTTTAATGCGCTAAAGCCGACAATTTTATTCTATTCTTTTGAAATTTGCACCGTCAGATTGTTTGTATCACTGTAAGGATTAACACTATTAAAAATGTAGAAAATCCGCGTCTGTCCGTGCATCCTTCAGTATTTTTTTTCTCGATTTTGCGATAAAATCTACATTTTTATCCTATTCTTTTGAATCTTGCAGAGATTATTTCTATCACTGTAAAGAATAATACTACGGAAAATGAAGAAAATCCTTCAAGCATTATGCGAAAAGGGGGTCATTTCAAATTTTGGTTAATTTTTTTATCGTTTACGCGGTAAAAGTAGGTAGGAAGATTCAGGAACTGCTACAAGTCAATTCCTAAATCCCACCCCAGACGCCATGCGGGAAAAGGAACACAAAATGTTCACCACCGAACAAATTACCAGCGGCAACTATAAAGGTGGTCACTGGGCTGACCTTAACAAAGCAAATAAAGTACCAACGAAAAAAAAGCCAACAACAATAAAGACCAAAAAGAGAAGTTCCGCCTTGGGCGGCCAGTAACTTTATTAATGGGGGGTGGGGGGGGGGACTTAACCGGTTTGTGGTCGACCATCCCTGCCCTTGGTTCAATCTTCGTTCAGAAGACATTTACTTGTTCGCATTTTGCGTGGAAGATTCCTAGCTCGTAAATGCATCATCTCAGAGACATAGGTAAACCACTTTTGATCGACTTGACACCGATGTGAGTAAAGTTTTCGACGGGCGGTGGGGGAGGGGGGATAGCGTGAACTGTGAACAGCTAGTCCTGTTTCTGTTGTATCGTAATTGCTCAGTAAACATACATCTCACCTGTAATTCCTCCATAGTATCTTGACAAACTGAACGACAGAGATTCGAATATGAAGAGCTGGCATTGCGTTTGTTTACAAATGACACTTAGCGACGTTCGCTCTATTGAATTATGTATGTCGGAAAACATTTGATTCTTGCATAAATACCTATGCGCATGGCTGTTTGAAGCCATTGCCAAATGGACCAAAAGGTTTGCTCAAACAACAAAAACCGTGTTCAAATCATGAAATCCACGTGCTGTTTGAACAGTTTTATTAAGAAAAGAATTTCATTTTTCTGATGTTCATCGGAGTATGAACAACATTGGGTCGCGTGCAAAGTAAATATACCCCGAAGGGGTTCATGTATACCATGCTAGCGACCCAATATCGTTCATAATTCGATGAACATCAGAAAAATTAAGTTTATTACTTATATTTATATTCTTTTATTCTCATAATCCAGTGGAAAAAATACTTCAAATGCTACTTTTGAAGCTTATAAATACTTATACGAGGTTTTTATAGAAACAGCGTAACAGCATGGACGTCGTAAACATCCAATCAGAATGTCGAAAACCGTTTTACTGACGTCATTTTACGTCACTTAACGTCGCTTGACTCGATGTAGTTCATCGAAGTATGAACAACATTGCGTTCTATAGGTTTACACAAGGCTTTACACTAGGAATGTAAATATACATGTTTGATATCACAAGATGGGCCTTGCTTTTTGTTTACGTTAGGTTGAGCGACGTAGGATTGTCGCCCTTAATGTAGCAGTTTATGATTAAAATGACGCTAGAACTGTCATTGTGGAACTGACGTCATTGTTAACAACGTTATAAACTAGCCTCCGTGTTGGTTTAACGGTCGCATTTGAAGAGTTTATATGGAGTTTTGGAACGTTTGTGTCGCAGTTTGCAGTTGAAATCGTAAGTTATGCAAGAATAACCATCATCCATGGTTATTTCATTGCATTAATATTTGTCGGGTCCCTCGGAAGATGTTTGAACACTCGGCCTAGCGGCCTCTTGCTCTGGATCCGGCAAATGTTAATGCATGAAAAACCATGGTTGATCCCTTTATTCAAGCAAGTGCGCTGAAAAATTGTTGTCAGCGTATGCGCGTTTCCTTGATGATGTAGATTCTGCCAAATTGTTGGAAATCTCGTGTCGCGGCACATATCATTTATTTATCAATAGATAATTGATAGAGAACATTTTTAACAGTTTGATTTCCTATATACAATGTAGGATTAATTACTGATTAGAGTCTTTATAATTATGGATATGTTCAGCCTCGATCCACCCAGAATTGCGCTTCGCTCAGTACATTGCTTTCAGATTCAAAACTGTAGCAAAACATGCCTTGCAAATATACTATGGAGAACAGTGGATGTTTAACTCTTCATAATGACTACAGTTGTTGGAGACCAGCAAGGTATAATCATATCAACTTTGACAGCCATACTTACAGCATGACTACAGGCTGTCAAAGTTCACTTGTCCTGCAAAATATACAATTATCCGGTAATTAAAATCCTGAGAGGCTACATTAAGCATTTTTCAATGTGGGAAGAGTCTTCAACCTGCAAAGAAAGTTATTTTGCTCGTGGTGGAAACCAAAAAAACAACAGATATTATACTTGCCAGTAGAGCAATACAGGCCTCCATGTGCCTCTTGTTATTATATCTTTTTTATTTATTTATTTCTTTGGTGACCCATCGACATTTTAGAAAGTCTCTATATAGGTCGAATTGTTTTGTTGATTTGAAACTGCGAAAATAAGGGCGAGGCTGGGACCTCGTTTACGCCCCGCATGGTGGTCCATCTACTGACCGTTCCAAGGCGGTTCTTCTGATGCAGTTTAACTTAAGAAATAATTTATTTTCTATTATTGATTATCAGCGTATATTGTTAAGGATAGGATGCGAAGTATTAAATTCACGACGGCGATTCTAACATGATACGAAAAGTGAATATGACATTTTTACGATGTTTTCTAGAGATACGTGGACAGACGTAAATACTTACATGCTACGCCATTAAGCGCGTGTAGCACGCGCTACTCTATAATTACGCGGATCAACATTGCGTTTCCATTGTGTTCAGTGGGGTAATCGCTAAGGTCGTGTTAGAATTTACGTTATTTGTTAGCTTGTTGTGATTGTAAACTTCTGTCAGTCTAGTTGAAAATTTTTCGGGTATAAGGTCTTTTGTTTTATGTTACTTTTTTATTTCTTCGTTGGCCTGGCTGTGTAATGTGATTGTGGCTTTTCGTGGATCATTTAACTTCAATTTTTAAACACTGTATTTGTAGAAAAAAAGTTACCTGTCGTATCGTATTACGAATAGCGCCAACGTCCAGCTTGACAACATCGTTGAATGTCTAAGCTCCCTAGTATGGATTGTTTTGCTCATATATGATAAGAAACATTAAAAAACTTCTTGCACTGTACTATGAATAAAAAGATTATGGAGAAAAGCCTTACCAACTAAAGAATTCGTTATAATTACTTTCAGTACTTTGATTTTTTTTAATTTTTAATTTTTTTATTTCTATTTTGCAGTTTGGTTTCCGTGACAACCAATAAAAAGAGCAGTGGGCAACCAGTAAAAAGAGCAAGGGGGGGGGGGGGCATAAAATCGTATGGCTGATAGAAGATTATTCAAAGAATATTGCTATAAAAGTTTGTCAAAATATTTGCATTGGTTTGGCAGTAAATGTCAGTTTACAATTTTCCCATTATTTGTCTATGGAAACTCATAGCAACCAAACTAAAGAGCCGATATTCATCAAAATAAACAAAACTTTCAGTCCCCCAGCCCAAGGATACTACAGGTGAAATTTTGACTCAGTAGACTCGGTTGCTTCAGAGGGACGTCGTTGAAATTGCTGACAGACGACGACGATGGCGACGGACAACTGCCTATCCTATAAGCTACCCATGAGTCTTCGGCTCTGGTGAGCTAAACGTGCAAGAGAGCATGCTTCTCCTCGTACATGAATATTTGAAAGAAAAATATCTGAACTGCAGATCGCTAGCTATTTCTGAAATGCCAATTCTTTTCTGACCTGTAAAATAGAATTCCGCTTTATATCGGGTGCAGGAACACAACAGCGATGTATCGTCGATTCGACGTTGAAGCGACGTGACAAACACCGTCTCCACGCTCAGTGTCAATGCTGGTTGCCTGCGTGGCATGGTTTCACTTAGCAAAACTGCCTGAATTATGTTCATAATGTCACACTACGAGTACAAGTATGTGTGTATATGTGTGCGTGTCCCAGCTGGAACACACCAACGATTCAATGTTGAAGTGACGGTATTGAAGTGACGGTACAAAGGTATCAACGCTGAATGCCAGTGGGCACGCGTACACTCATCAAATCTGTCTGGGTAAGCACATTATATCCATATAGTTTATAGGTAACCAGAGGCCACACTACAGGAACACAAACAGCAATTCTACGTCGATTCAATGTCGCTGTGATGGTTCAAATGTCGCCTCAACGCTGAGTAAACGTTGGGCACGCAATCTGCATGAGTAAGCCCATCATAATAATGTTCATTATATTCATGTAGTTTATGGACAACACAAGAAAGTCGTTAGTTCGTGCTTTAACAAGAACACAACGAATATGTGTCAGTTTTCATGCAGAGCGCACACCTCAAGTTAACTATTTAGTTTGGTTGAGAAGGCCGACTTCGGTAGCTCAGTCGGATGCGCGTCTGATTGGTGATCTGGAGGTTGAATCCTTTCCTCGTTTATCAGTGCTGTCAGTTTTCGGCAAAATAATGTGCACTTTACTGGTTAACCGCTTAGGCATAATATGTTCTATAAATAGGTAATCCTTTTGAAGCTAGGAATACAGCATGAAACTGAAAATTGCAGAGTGTATAGTTTTTTTCCGGACCAGATGAGCAAGTTTCGGCCAATTAGGCCCAATATTTTCAAAATTACGCACAGAAATCAATTAGAAAATACTCTCAAAAATACACGGGGCACACCAAGGTATCACAAAATGTCGGGAACGGGCAAAATCCTCTGTGTTTTGGCCAGGTCTAAGCAAGGACATTGAAAATATGGTAAAAAAATGTGACATTTGCGCAAAATCTCAAAATGATCACGCCGAACCATTGCTGTGTACACCTTTACCGGAAAGACCTTGGGAAAAACTAGGGACTGATATTTTCCACTGGAAAGGTCAAAACTACTTATTGGTGATTGACTATTATTCGAGGTTCATTGAACTTGCTAAACTAACAACGTTAACGTCATCTGACGTCATCAGCCACATGAAATCGATCATGAGTAGACACGGAATATGTGACACTCTTGTATCAGACGGAGCTGGATGTTATACGTCAGACTTGTTTCATAAGTTTACTGAAAACTTTGGAATAAATCATGTTCTCAGTAGCCCAAAGTATCCACAAGGGAACAGTGAAGCAGAAAGGGCAGTACAAACATGTAAAAGACTATTAGAAAAAGCAGATGATCCGTATATCGCGATTATGGAATATCGCGCCACCCCAATACGAAATGGGTACAGCCCATCAGAGCTGCTAATGGGCAGAAAAATTAAGACAATAATACCAACAGCACCAGGTAATTTGAAGCCAAGGCTTGTGAATCCCACAAAAATTAAACATCGGGAAAACCATGTAAAAAGTCAAACAAAACGGAACTATGATACGCGTAAACGGGCGAGACATTTTCAGCAGCTGGTAAACGGGGATAGGGTGTATGTGAAAAATCTACAAACTGATGGAAATATTGTGAAAAGTACCATTTTCCCACGATCGTACATAGTGGATACACCACGTGGAACTGTTAGGCGTAATAGGCGACACTTAGTAAAACTTAACCAGACTGCGGACAATGAAAACAGTCGCGATTCCGCCGGTGAAAACGATGGATTAGCAAATAGTACACCTTCCAAAGACTTGCAACAAACAGTTCCTGAGGGGGTAACTGTCACGCGTTCTGGTAGAATTTCAAAGCCTCCAGATAGACTGCAGATAAATTTCTAGTGACTTAGCTAAGTTAAGCAATACTTGACAGAGCAGCTCATGTTTTCATTTGTTTAGGTTTCATGAAGAATTATCAGACAAATAATCTGGGTTCACTTAAGGTTAATGTCTTTTTCAGCCAAGGAATTTTTTCAGTGTTTCATCTGTCAGTCAAATTACTGTTAAGAAATAATATCTGAGATAAATATTTGTGTTATGTGGCAATTTGATAATGATTTTCTGGGTTAGTCCAAGATTTATTTCATGCACGTGTTTTGATAACATTTAACGGTTAAAGTATCTCCTGAGAAAGGGGGATGTTGTATCAGGTTTACTCATTACATGCTAGGTCTTTAACCTTTGTAAAGAGCTGCTGTTGCCTCTTAAATACTTTTGTAGGTAAAACATTAGCCACTTGTGTTTTGATCATTGAGCTAACAATATCTAGCCGAATAAATTAGTAGTTTAGTCAACATGTTTGTTTCGTCATTAGTAACACAACATAACCCACACTATGATGCAGGGACTTATCTGCCATCGACTGGATATGACCTGAATAGTGCTGACTATGCAGTTAAACTAAAAAAAAAACATGCCTTGCTAATTCAGCAGTTTCAAATCATATTAATAATCAACAAATTAAACTATTATTTTGCAGACATAGTGGCAGACAGCATCCAACCTCGTTCGTGAAAAACAAAACATGTGATATTATTGCTTTATTGTAAGTGACAGTGTGCTAAATTTTCAAAGCATATGTCATTCGATATTTCCTTAACTCATTTAAGCCTAGTGTCCCATAAATGGGACATAGGCAAGATCAGACGCCGCATAGTGCGGCATCTGATTAGAGTCGTCACTGCTTGCTAAATGATACATCAAATATCCTTTTACGTTACACAATTACTATTTAGTTTTTCTTTATATAATCCTCTTAATTTTATTTATTTCCGGCCCTTTCAAGATTATTTCATTCATATCGAGCCGGCGTCTCACGTGACCCAAGCCAGGCCCGAACATACGGCGGTGAAAGCCCTATTGACTAAGAGTCAGCGCTCTTATCCACTAGGCCACGAAGGCCCGTTTAAAAAATGTCATGACAAAATTCTTCAGTCCTACATGAAGATAATTAACACCATAATAATGAGCGAGAGTTTCAAAAAGCTCAAGACTCGCTTCAATTCTATTTATGATTGGTTCATAAAATAAAACTGGGGTTAATAGGGGTGAACAATATTTTCCTAAGACATAGGTTGTGAGTAGTAACCGTAAGAACCGCCTCAGCGAGGGTGTTCTAACGATTGCCCACAATCTATGTTTGGAGCAGAAATAAGAAGATTAATTGAGCAAACAAATGGTGCATCAACATGTTAATTAAGCCCATGTTATGAACAACCAACTATTTCCCCATTTTACTTCTATATAGAGAGATTTGGGCCTTACAAGGTTTGGTATACTTTTATCTATCCTTATGTACAAGGAAGGATGCGGGTACGCGTTACAACTGACTCAGTGGAGACGATTCTAATGCGAACCCGCAAGTTACTTTTTTTTTATTATTATTATTCCCGTCAACACTGTGTAGGTCATTTTGGAGACGTTGCTTCCAATTTCGTAAAGCTTTTACCCGACATTGAGGTTAAATGACACCTCAAACCCTGCCACCCAAGTAAACCAATAGGGTTTATGCGCATGATCGGTCCGAATCGCACCTCTTTTTCTAGGCAGTAGGCAGACTTAGCTAGAGACTCTTAGCAGTTTAGCAGTATTCCTGTGCGGTCGGTTTCAGCTATGCGGCGATCGTCATGCAGCCCTATCCATCATGAAAACACATCTATATAATTCATATTACTTTTTCCACCTTTCTCCTTAGTAGAGCTATGCTACTTTGCGAATTGCGTCAAACAGCAATGGTATCTGTGAAACAATTATCAGTTTTATCAAACTGTACCTCTAGCCAGGCCTGTATTGGAAAATTCTAAAGATACGGATCCGTATCCCTAGCCTCCGAGACTAGAGATACCCGTATCTCTAGCCTCTGCCTTTTTGTTTTACTCTTTTTTTTTTGCTATTTTAAAATGATCCTGTTTCGGTAGGCAGAAGTCGGAAGATATGTTTCCTATTTTCATAAATAAAAATAATTTATCATGTTTATTATAACATGTATCATCATTATTTGATGACACTCTGGTTATTGTCGGGCGCGTGTTCAAACCTCCGTTAAATACATGCACCAAATCGACGAGATTAAAGACTCCTGGCGACCCAATAAACAAAGTCAGACACCTGGTAGATGACATCTCCGTCAAATTGTTTTAAAGCATAACAATTTGCTCCCGAGATGCAAATGCTTTCCGAAAGAATTTGTTCCCCGAGATGCAAATTCATTCCGCTTTAAGCAGAACCTATTACTCCTACCCACAAGTGTTCAGTTTTGCTCAGGTTGAGAGAACCAATTAAAAAGCATTTATCAGCTATTTTCCTTGCTGGTGTAGAAATAAGACATGTGGTTTGGCTCAAGTGTAATTAATCCTGATTTATTATACAGAGAATTTTACGGCAGAGTGCAGTACCAGACTGTACTGTTCTTTCCGTTAAAAGGTATACAAATAATTTAAATGAATATCTCTGTGTACCCCATCTTATCCCAAATATAGTGTTTTAGAGGGATACAGTAAAATTCCTGTAAGACCACCTTTGAGACTGTTCAAAAGTGGTCTTTAAGACCACTTTTGAATAGTCTCAAAGGTGGTCATTTAATAGGTTTTCAATGGTTGTGGAAAACATAAAGAAAGAATAACTGAAACCTTCTCTATAAGCTTTCTGTGGGACGTTTAACCAGCAGTGAGATTAAATGACATCTCATGCCCTACCGCTGGATGTAAGGGATAGTCTGATTTCTACCTTGCAGCAAGCAAAGTTAGCGAGGGAAAATTTGCATATGGTTATTCTATCAGTATCTACACGACCATTCATTTCCCCTTTCTCCCCTACCTTAATTTCCCTGTCTCCCTTTCTCAGGGAGACAGCAATATTTATGTAAAGTTAATGGAGGGGGTGGAGTTACGTAAGTGTGACAGAACTTCTACACAGTCTGTATTTTGAATCTGGACCAGGTTCTTATGTCAGACGCCACATTAAGAAAACACTCCTATACAAATACATTGAACTTTTTTTTTACCAAAAAATGGAAATCTTTGAATGAAGAATTGTGTTATTTTTCTAATTTCTGCTCGAAACATAGATTACGGGGACTCGATAGAACGGCCTTGTCGAGGCGGTTCTATCGAGTACCCACAATCTGTGTTTTGAGCAGAAATTAGAATAAATATATTTACCCCTGTAAACCTGTTTTACTATATAAAAGTGGGGTTTGATGGGGTCAAAATTATATAGGCGTGTTTTCGTGATGAAGTTCTGCATCTGAAGGTCATGCGTTTTTTCTCCGGGTACTCTTTTTATTTTTTGCCCAACTCTTTGATCTGCTCGATATAAGTGAAATAATATTGATATGGCTGTAAAACCCAAAACCAAAAAATACGATTTCCATGAAAAGATTTTCTGCAAACTGAAAACTTGATATATTTGTTTTCCACATGTTAAGACAATTAGTGTAGCTCTTATCATGTTAAACTGAGATTTATTGAAAGTCATTTTGACAAGTGAAAATAAACATAGCTGATATTCTGAAGAGGCTGAAAATGTCCTTACCTGTATTTTCTTGGTACTTAAACGTAGGAGTATATAATATGTAAAGGGAAATGTTTATTTCTTTTAGATATAAAGACGGCTTCTCATCTTGCCAAATAACTTTCCTAACGCACATGCGTAACATCACGAAACCACGATAATTTAGTCCCCCTCAATCCCCCACTCTGGGGTTTACAGAGTATAATTTTTGTCTTAGTTCTGCTCATAAACATAGATTGTGGGTACTCGTTAGAACCGCCTCGCCAAGGTACACCTATACATACACATTTTAAATTTAATCACCGCATTATGAAAACACACCTATACAAATGTTTTGAAAATTGTACCTAAAAAAATAACTTTCTGAAGAAAAAATGCATTTTGTTTTCTTATTTCTTTTTAATAACTTAGATTGCGGGACTCGATAGTACCGCCTCGATGAGGCGGTTCTATCGAGTACCCCACCATCTATGTTTTATGTTTTGAACAGAAATATGAAAAATAATGTTTACCAGTTCCACCGTAATAAAGTGGCGTTCGAGGTGGTCAAAATTAATAGGCCTGTTTTCGTGATGGAAAACATAAATTTTTAAAATGAAAAAAAAAATGATAGTTTTCTTATTTCTTATTTAGGCTCAAAACATTTATTTTAGGTCCTAACGAGTACCTACAATTTATATTTAAGAGCACAAATAAGAAAAATTAGGTTTACGTCTGTAATTTGGTTTAAGGGGTTCAAAATAATATAGGCGAGTTTTCGTTATGGGTTTTTACGAGTACACATAATCTATGTAGAGCAGAATAATAAAAAATATCGGAATTTCAATCGGAACATTTTCATTTTGGGTAGGCAAAAATTTAAAGTTTAATAGGCTTGTTTTTATTATAAGAAGAGACTAATGATCTCCAGAATCCTACCTCCCTACCTATCTCATCAATTAAGAGCATCCAAAGAAGTTTTAACATAACAAGCAGCTACGATGTAAATTATATATGAAATAGAAATCCAAAACGGATTTCTTTTTAACAACGGAAAGGTCACGTGGACATAAAAAATAAGACAAAACACTTTAACAAAAATGAAAATTTGTGATATTTTTTTCTATTTCTGCACAAACCATAAATTGTGGGCACTCGTTAGAACCGCCTCGATGAGGCGGTTTTAAAGAGTAACCACAACCTATGCCTCCGAGCAGTAATAAGGAAATATAATGTATACACCCGTAAACCCCAGTTTTACTATACAAAAGTGGGTTTGAGGGGGTCCAAATCATATAGGCATGTTTTCGTGATGCCAAGCGAAAGCGGTAATATTATCAGTATCAGATAAAGAAAACAATAACTTTTTTGCGAGGTTAATTCCATTCAATGAACCTGAAGACTGACAATTTAACTTAATAAATAAATATGTAAAAAAAACATATAAATAAATAAACATCACGAAAACTTTCCAATATAAATTTGACCCCATCAAACCCCACTTTTATATAGGGTAAACATTATTTTCTTATTTCTGCTCAAAAACATAGATTGTCGGTACTCGATGGAATCTATGTTTTGAGCAGAAATAAGTTTTATTGGGGTTTTGGTTTGGTTTTAGTTTTACGGCACTTACCAGATTATTTCACTCATATTGAGCCGACCGTTAATCAGAGGTGGACGAAAACCGAAATGCCCGTAGAAAAACCACATGACCTTCCATTGCAGAACTTGGCGTCTCACACGTTACCTCAGCCAGGCTCGAACCTACGGCGGTAAGAGATCTAATGACTAAGAGTCAGCGCTTTTATCCATTAGGCCACGGAGGCCCGTTTGATCAGAAATAAGAAAAAATATTTCAATTTTTTCATCATAAAATTTCCATTTTTTCTTACCAAAAAAAATGACAATGTATTTGTATAGGCATGTTTTCGTAATGTAAATGAAAATTGTCCCCCATTATCACACCGATTGGCGAAACATAGGAATGAAATCATGAGACCTTTTATGTCCCATCACGAAACCACACCGATTTAGTTTTGACCCCCTTTAACCCCGCCTTCTTTAAGTTATACTGGAGTTTACATGGACACACACTATTTCTGTTTCTGCTCAGTCTCATATATAGTCGTTACTCGTTAGAATTGTCCCATCGAGGTGGTTGTAATGAGTGCCCACAATCTATTTTCATGCGTTGAGTTGTGAAACGATATAAAATTAACGCTGAAACAAGAAGGGCAGCGGTCGGAAAGAATAAGCACTGTATTGGTCAACTTACCCACTTTCCTTTAAGACTGCCCAGGAAAAATGTGCAAAGGTAAACTGATCGGTTCGACATGACATAAATAATGTTGAATCAGCCATTCAAGCTAAAACAAGCAAACCATTGGGTTTCGTCACCGAATCGTAAAGGCTCACGGACATATAGATTTTCTATTTAGTAGCGTTTTCTTTGTTGTATTGTTGTTATTATTATTTATAATAAATAATATATAAATTTCTTAATTTTCGTTCCTTAACGTCCTTAACAAAATTACAAAATCATATATATATTAAGAAAATAAGTCATCGTACATCCATCCGATTTCCTCATCAGGGAAACATGCCTATTTAATTTTGATCCCCTTAAACCAGACTTATTATAGCCTGGGATGTACAAGAGGGTACAGTTTTATTCTTATTTCTTTTCAAAAACATAGTTTTATAGTGTTTTCGTAGTGGCAGTCCGTTGAGAAGAAAAGTGGGGCCGAAGTGTCTAGGTATATGGGCCGAGGTGTCTAGAAACCGAAGTGTCTAGGGACCGACCCGTCTAGGGGTTAATTTTTATGTGGGGCCGAGGTGGCAATGGGACCGATGTGTCTAGGGGCCGAAGTTTCTAGGGGCCGATGTGGTTTACGGGCCGAAGTGTCCTGTTACCGGCTGCTAGATGCTTCCACGCAGGGTTGATACCGACCGCACATGAGTACTGGTAATCTGCTTAGAAGGTCTAAGCCTGCCCAGGAAAACTTCTGCGAGTCGGCCCGTCCATGCATATTAACCCTGTTGGTTTTATTGGGCGACAGGGATTGAGATGTCATTTCATCGCAATGTCGGGTAAAAGTCCCACAAAATTGGAAGCAACGTCTCCAAAATTACCTGATTTGTGTTGACGCGGACGTTAAACCACAAATCAAACAAAACAAAAAAAGTGTTGACTGGGCCGTTATACCCCAATACAAACAAACACACAAGCACACACAGTGCACGCATGCTTCCATGATAGAAGATAGAAATTACGATGAAAAACAATCTGAATAAAAGTAGTTATTTGTTTTCTTTTTGTTAAAATAACCTTTTTTGTTGAGAGTGGTCATTTTACACTCGAAGCAATCGCATTTTTCTTTCGTGAACTTCCAGCTTGTCATTTGAAAAAGAAATATGTTTTTCAATTTCTTCGTTTTTCCCATAAAAAGGAGAAAAAAATGATGTTTGGTACACGTTGTTTATATTTCGCTGAAAAAAAAATGTATGGCCCATTTTTCTTTAGCTTTAATGTCCGGTTTACTTTCAGTCTTAAATTGCAGGCTGTAATTGACGATTTGAAACGCGTTATTAGATTTTACTGTTATTGTTTTTTTTTTTTTTTTTTTTTGATTCGAGGTTTAACGTCTCCGTCAACACTGTAAAGGTCATTTTGGAGACGTTACTTCCAATTTTGTGGGACTTTTACAATAGAGTTTATGAGCACGGATGGTCCGATTCGCACTGCTCCGCCTGCGCAGAATAATATCATATAAGCGCATTATGAAAACACGCCTATAAAAATAAATTGACAATTTTTATCCCAAGAAAATGGGAACTTTAAGATGAACATTGTGATATTTTCTTATTTCTGCTCAAAGCACAGACTTAGGGGACGGGATGTCGTAGCGGTTCAATCGAGTATCCACAATGTATGTTTTTGAGCAGAAATAAGAAAAATAATGTATACCGCTGTAAACGCCATTTTTTTCTCTATATAAAAGTGGGATTTGAGGAGGTCAACATTAAATGCGCATGTTTCATCGGGGGGTGATTTTTATAGCCTTTTCTGAGATACAGAATAAAATGAATTATTTGTCTTTCCCGACTGAAACACAATATTATTTTATTATTTATTATTATGTATTTATTCATCATATTATTTTAAATGCTTATGATAATGCCAAAGTACTTACGATATTTCATAATCCGAACGGCCTGTAGTTTAACACTGGGAACGAGTCTTTTGGCGCTTTAAGTATAATAGGTGGGTTGATCAAAAAGTAATGACAATAAGAACAACATCAATATATCAATCGGCTGAAAATGAAGTACTGAATCAGCTTGAAGAAACTTCTGTAACACATCAGTGGCTCGAACACCTATTGGACCATAAAAATATGGCTAAGAAAGGGACACAGGGCTATTTAGGTCAGGTCAGAAGGTATATTATGAATATTTATTCTCTCATATATAAAAAAACAAAGGTTTAGTGAGTATACCCATCAGGATCACCTCACTGAGGCATGCTTATGTCTACACGCAAAATATATTCATAATAAAAGAAGAAAACTATTCCTGATTTATCCAGAATATATACTGAGCCAAAGTTATAACGCAACAGCGGTTTGTATTGATTGTAATGAGCAGAATGTTGATATATTCTACGAATCGTCTATTTAATAACAATGACCAATGTCCCAAGCATCCATCAGCGCTTTGGTTTTAACCGTTCAAGAAACAAACCGTATTATGGAGCTATGGTCTTTGTTAAAATTGAAAACACATTGTGATTTTCAAGACCGCGACATGTGACATGCATTCGTACGTCTGAAATGAAGATCGGCTGCGAATTTTTAGAGCAATGATTAATTTTACTGTTTATCAATAGGTTTACTTTAATTTTGATCACAAGCGGCGATACGTTTTCAAATCCTGACAAAAATTAAGGCAGTATGGCATAATGGGTCCAGTTGGCAATTTCAGAATTTGTTGAAGACAGTTCTAAGCCTTGATGCAATAATTCCACAGAATTCTGTTTTCTAATGCCCAATAACAAGAAAAGTAAGCGGAAGTCACAATGTTTATCTTTAAAAATCTCACCATTGATGTTTGTCGCCGATTTAATTTTCTATGGTTGTCTATGGAATGTTCAGTTAAATCGCCAATATGACAGTCGTTTGAACTTTCTCGTTAAATTTTGAAACAACGGGAAATACTTTTTTTTAAATCTCACCATCTGTGCTTATTGTGCGATCGTTTAAAAATAATTTTTGAAAATAAATGACATTGCAGATGTCTCCGGAAGGGCATGGATTCACAATAACCATTTTGACCAATCAGCTTCGACCTCCATGAACCATGTTTAGGAAACCGAAATTAATGGTACCAAATCATTGATTGGTGATTGCTCAGCAACATATATCACCTAGACTTTCCTGCACCTGAAATTACCATGAAAATTTAACCAGTTTTATGTTGCGTTATGAGTTTGTCTCTGTATATATAAGGAGATTCTCAAGGTACACAAAAACGAGATAAAAGCGGATATTTCTTTTGCTTCCGCTCTAAACATGGATTGTTGGAACTCGTTAGAACCGCCTCGGCGATGAGACTAACAAGTACCCGCAATCTATGTTTTTGAACGAGTACCAACAATCTATGTTTTAAAGCAACAATAAGAAAAATAATGTTTACCCCCTTGTTCCCCAGTTTTACTATATTAAATAGGGGTTCAAGGGGAACCAAATTGTAAAGGCATGTTTTCATGATGCCGTGTAAACCAGCTTTATCCAAGATATACATATGTACGAGTCCGATATAGCACTATCTTTACCGACTGAGACGTAAAACGTGTATAGTAACACTCATACGTGCACATGTATAAATAATGGTTTAAAATGTTCGACTAGTATTCATTTCGAAACCACGCCTATCAAAATATTTTATAAATTTCACCACCATGTTCAGACAAAAAAAATCTGATAGGTTTTCAGAAGGATACTAGGTACATGTAGTGATAATTTTTCTGATCAGTTCAGAAAAAATGTTTGCTAAATTTTAGCATGGAACTATGCGACAGACCATGTTTCGTTGTCGACCCTTTCACATGTACAGTGGACAACTTTGCTTCGCTCTTTGGTTGCACGACAGTGGGCCGGGCTCCGGAGTCTTTGATGACGGTGCCACCCTAAATCCTTTCAATTCGGGAAGGGTGGGGCCGGATATTTCCTATGTTTGACCCTGCGTGGTCTAATTGGTGGTCTCTTTTGCTCTGATGTCGGACTGTCGTTAAATCCTCATCCATAATTTATTATAATATATTCACCGGGAATAGAAACTATACAGTGAATTCGCAAGACTTTAGTCATCGCTCGATGAACATTCTCATCCACCGTCTATTGAATGGTTAGAATTGTACGTAATCCTCCGCTCGAAATGTAGTACCTGCCTAATTAAAGCTTGTCGGACATTAAGCCATTTGATACAGTATATTCTGCTATCAACATAGCTGTGTTATATCTGCAGTAAGAGAACCCCCTCAAACCCCACTTTTGTAAAGTAAAACTGGGGTTTGCAGGATTAAACAATATTTTCCTTATTCTAGCTCTAAGACATAGTTTGTGGGTACTCGTTAGAACCACCTCGACGAGTTGGTGCTGAAGGGTGCTCACATACCATGTTTGTACATCCTCTTCCTTTTCATTGATGCAGTTCTAATGAACACCTACAATCGATGTTTGAAGCCACTAGAAAAAAACATGTGTTTGTGCTGAAAAAGCATGCGTCTACTATGTGCATGTATGTTAGAAGCAGAAATACAGAATCATTCCTTCAAGTGTTTTGTCAGAGAGATAGAAGAAAATAAGATAATAATTTCAAAAGTTATATGTTAACGCTATTACAGTGTTTCTTCACAAATAAATGTTGGACACTGGCAAATAGTATTGATCCGGATCAAATACCCCGTTATTTGCCAACTTTGAGGCTTATCAAGTATTTGATTCATTATTAATGGCAAAACATTTCAATGAAATTTGAATTCCAGTTATATGAATACTCATCCGTGGTATGTCTGATATTGGTGTATTGAATAAAATGTTGTAGGATAGCTACGATGAATTGGGCAGGCTACATTTTCAAGGCAAGCGTCAAAATCTTGGTGTTGAAGTTTCCATTGAGTCAAACATTTTGTGTCGAGGATGTGATTCTAATTTTTACCAATTGTTACTCATTCGCTAACGTTGGGAAAATCTTTTACAAAATAAAAAACAATCAGAATGGTTGAAAAGTCATCGACTTTAAATATTGGACTAAATTACGAAAGTGAGTCAAATGTATGGTATTTCTGATTGATGAATATTTGAGATAAACTGAAGAGGTTAAAACGATTGAAGGCATTTTGCGTCGATTTTTGGCTTGAAAAAAAATACAGTCTTTGAGATTTAAATAGAATATTTGTTTCTCGAAAACGTTTATATTTTATGTTCTTTTTTCGTTCCTTGCTATTGGCGTATTGCCTACACGCAAACACGTTGACGTCAACATTCCATTTCATGCAGAGAATTGTTACAGGATCCATACCAATAGATAGTCTTGTGCGGTATCAGTAACTTTTGACTAAATTATGTACTTCTTATGTCAGGAAAGGCGATGTTATTGTCTAAAGATTCTATTTCCGGTCAGTGCATTAATCTATACATAACCACATTATCAGGTATAGTAGTCTCAGATTGAATTGACAAGGCGGAACTAAACATGTGTTGTCAATATATGTCAAATTCGCTGAGCCCACTACAAGATTCTGTAGAGTGCCTACGCATGCTTTCTGCAAGCGGACAAAATAGCCATATACACCACAGCTTTGTTTGGGTTACAGTTGAATTCACACAGTCGGGTGACTTGCTTTTCCTTTTGGTCAATATAATATTCCAAAGACAGGTACCAACGATAGCTCCGCCTAGTCAATCTTACCTGCGACTACTATATTTTCTCTTGACTCACAGTAGAGCTAGAATGCCTCCATGCGGATCAATTTGTTTTATACTGTACTGAAACTGAGAGCGAGGGCTGAAATTTCATAAACCCCGGATTTGAAGCCACCTCGGCCCCAGTAGCTCAAGGCGATCGACCTTTTGTAGTGTCTTATTGGATAATTGGCTTTTCACCGTTGTTTCATGTTTTGTCTGTTTTTGTGTATGCCTCTGTGTGACTTTAGACGGCTGCGTTCTTAGATTGTGGCCTTTCCTGGGTGACCTTTTCCTACTAGTTTTTTAAATTTCTATTCAAAGCATAGATTGCGGGTACTCGATAGAACCGCTTGGCGAGACGCTTCAAACGAGTATCCACAATCCAATTTTTGTGAATTGAATGGTGGGATGATGAAGAGATGCAAATCATACACTGTTCTTGACAATTTTGAAAAAGGCATTCATCTATCGGAGGTTCCCTTGTGTTCGTCTCAACGTGTTCATCTCCCTGACGCTGCACCAGCAATAATCCGATGATTGTTATCCAAGTAATCCGAAACAGCTTTATACCCGTCATCAAGACGATTGTGTCAATTAAATGACAATAATCGGAGTAATAATATATAGTATGATGATAATTTCATTTTGAAAAATTGAATGAAATGAAGACAACACGTAAATTTTTAACACCCCTCGTACTTCTGATTTTCAAAATTGAACAGTCAGCATGTTTTAATTCTGAGGTCACTAGATTATTAGTTCTGACAGTTTAATTTCAAAAGTACCATTTTTGCTTTGAAGCAAATAACGGTAAAATTGCTAATCTATTAGCCACCCATGTTTTAATGTACCCAATTAAAACCACCGCATACACCCAGAGAAAATGGGGTTTACAGTGGTAAACTACTTTCAAGAAAACTAGCTATAGAGCACAGATATACGACTCATTTGTTTGTTTGTATTGGATTTTATTGCACAGTCAACACTATTTTAGGTCACTTTAAAGTCGGTCAGTGTACCTATCCACACTTTTTCTGGGAAGGCCATTACGAAAACACTCTTATACAAATGCATTGCAAATTTTAACGCCGAAAAAAGATAATTTTAAGAAGAAAATATATGATAGTTTCATTATTTTTACACCAAACACAGGTCGTGGGTACTCATTTAGGCGGTTATGTCGAGTACCCATAACCTATGTCTGGTGAAGAAATAAGGAAAATAATGTATACCCCTGTAAACCCCAGTTTTACCATATAAAAATGGGTTAAGTGGTCAAAATCATATAGGCATGTTTTTGTAAGCGGATAGCCAGTACAGTACATAATCTTTCGCCCGAAAATTGACAAATACCCTTCTCGAATCATCGGAAAGGAAAGAATGACCGTAGAAAAGAGTTCATTATCAATCTCCATGAAAGAATGTTGCCGACAACGGCAGGTATTGAGCCCGCGTTCTCCAGTAAGACTCGCATTCGACTGAGCTGCTGAGGCCGGCAGATTTATGATTGAACCTATATTCAAAAATGGTATTAATCTACCCTGAATATTGCATAGACGTTTTAATGTATTGTTTGGACCATGTAAAAGCTGGTATCAATTCATATTGCCTCATCGTGGCAGTTTAAGGTAGTACCCAGTATGAATGCTTTCGAGTGCAAGGGACAAATTGTATGGACGTGTTTATGTGTCATTTTAAAGAGCAGATAAAAATATACTATAAATGCTCACAAGTTCAGATATTTTCAGCTCTATGCTGAAGGACCATGCAGCCCAACCTATTTCTTTAAGCCCCGATGGGCGGGGCGCTAATTTGAGGTATATCGACTACTACAACTATTGCTACTCCTCTTACTACTACCACTACCACTACTACTACTGCCTCTACTTCCACAACTTATTCTACTAATCATCTACTAATCAAACAAATTTCCACAAATACAGATGATGATTATGATGTTGATGATATAATAATAATAATAATAATAATAATAATAATAATAATAATAATAATAATAATAACAATATTACTAAAATGATAATAACATATCACGGTGCCTGCCGATTTCAGCCTTCCGCCCACTGAGAGAGAATGCCAGAGTAAGGCAGATACGTTGCCATGTGGAGGACGGCCTCCGTGACCGGTGAACAGGAGGTCGCTGGCTCGATACTTGCCGGTTAGGCAAAACATTTTAAAGGTGGAATGTTTCCTACGGTCATCGGCATAACAAGAGAACTATAATGGTCTTATGTCTCTCACCTGAGCTAAGAGTTTGACATACTAAATATTGAAGTTTCACATGGTAAATTTGTATAAACGTTTTGATTTCAGCGGTATTACTTGAAAAAGCTTGGTAGATTTCACTTGAAATATCGAATAGGCTTTCCTGTTATAGAACAGAAGCTTTTTAAGTACCAGTATTTCTTAGATAATTTGAACCGCTTTCGTAGATGTCTACTAGATGAAGGTACAAGCAAAATAGCAGAAACCTGGGCCTTCTGGTTTCAGACAAGAGATTCTTAAGGTTTTCCCCATATATCTCTATGGAAAACGTGGACCCCTCGGTGGTCAATTTTTGGTCACAGGACATTAATTTGAACATTTTTGAAGAGGTCTACTTGATGTAACTGCATACCAGCTATCAAGAAAATTTTAAAAGTTTTCCCTATATCTCTATTGAAATCATGTGGGCCCTAGATCCATGGGGTCATGTTTGATCCCATAGCTATAATTTGAACAATCTTGTAGAGGCTCACTATATGACGTTTCATACCAAATACCAAAGAACCGAGCCTTCTGATTTCAGACAAGAATATTCTTAAAGGTCTTACCTATATAAGCCTATCTGAAAACAATGGACCCCATCGAGCGCGGGGCCATTTTTGGTCCAAGGGCTATAATTTGAACAATATTGGTAGAGGTCCACTAGATGAAGATTCAAACCAAATATCAAAGACATGTGCCACCGTCTCCAAAATGACCTAAATAGTGTTGACGGGGGCGTCAAACCTCAAAACAAACAAACGCCGACCTAATAAAACCGGACTGACACAGTCTTAATTTCGAAATTCGTCATAATCAAAGTCTTGAGTGTTCTGGTGGGTCGATTGTCCCCGAGTGTAGGTTGGGGAAATAGTCCTTGACTGAGATTAAAGTGTTCCATTCAACTCTAAAATTGCAGGTTTAAACATTTAGTGTAAATCTTGATCAGATACCGCATTCTTCAGCGTCAGATCTGTGTCTACACCTGACAAGCTAATCCTATGATTACAAGATGAGCCTAATTTGCCTCTACCTGATTGTGGCTATTTTCTACAAAAAGAAAATTATTCCGATAAGTCAGTAACAGTCAAGTGGACCTGAGTGCTGAACAGCTTTTCTTCTTAGTAATTTGGGTCGATGGCAAACAATCAACTCGAGCTTAGCAGCGTTATTTGTACCTCTTTGAGGTCAGAGCCTGTATCAGAGTAAGCGTGTGGCCTGTAAAAGCCGAACTGGAATTAACTGGTGGATTAACAGTGCTTCAGAAACCCACCGCATGGTTGTTATCCAGCTTCCTGCGCAATACTATGACCTATATATAACATCGATTAATAACGATAACCATTGTCAGGGATGTTAATCCTCAAATCACATTGACAAATTGAGAAAATTGTTGGGATGTTGGTCAAAGTTGATATAAAGACATATGTCTTAGTAACTCATACACCTTTAAATAGCAAGATTTTAGATATAACCATCTCAAACAGAGATCCAGAAAATTATTATTAATGTGCAGACTGTGTAGAATAAACGCACCGACAGTACTGGTGGGGGGGGGGGGGGGGGCGAATTTGAAACTTCAGCTTGGGAATACCAACATTAGTGGACATTCATTGTATTTTATGTTTGCGCTTATTGTTTTCGTTATAACTTGACCTACTGCAGCTCGCTGTACATAAAACGTGCAGACGGAATGGCAAACGCTGAATATCCTGATCAGAATTCTCCCCCAACTCTGAAATGGGCATGCACAAGGGACTAACACTGTTTGCTTAAGATCAGTCCCAATACTAAGGATCATTACGGTTTATTTTCAGCCTTGCAAGAAGGAATGATATACCGCTTATTAAAATGATGACGGGACAATCATCAAATGATTTTATACAACATATCAATGATAAAACAAGAAATCTAATAAAGAATCCCCTAAATATTTATCCTCTATGAACAAGGTGGCTTTTCTCCTGCAACAATGTATAAAGTACCAATGTATTAAACCAATTATAGGTGTCAGACTGAGATATTTAGAGGAAGGTCCTGATGTGATGAGACGTTGCTTCTAATTTTGTTGGACATTTACTTCCAGGCCAGCAGAACTGAAGGCACTAAGTGGCGTCTGATCAGGGTCTACACTGTTTGAATGAGAACCCATATCGAGGTTACCTGCCCAACGTAAAAATAAGTTTGCCAGCAATATTTTTCTTGTCGAAAACATAGGAGAGCAACATTTCCCTTAAACTATTAACTCTTTGTATGCGGGAAAACCCTTAACGGGTACCTAAGCAAACAGTGCAGGCCCTATGACCTGACTATTAGCAAATCAGATTTACGATATATTGTTTACATTATAATTCACAAACTGAATAACAGTGTAGATCCTGATCAGATGGTTTAAGCCTTTACACTGGGATTGCTGTAAACAACATCAAAAAGGGTAAAGCCATGTATACTTAGAGGCAACAAAGTCTTTTGTTTTTTTAACATACAGCAGTGCAGACCAAATAAGTTTGAGTACCCACTCTTACCCACCACGTCACAGATGCCCCATGCTAGAGTGGTAACAGGACACTTCGTCCCCATGCCACTTCGTCCCCTCGACACTTCGTCCCCATTCCATGTCGGCACCAGACACTTCGTCCCCAGACATCTCGTCCCCAGTCAAATCGGCCCCACTGTCATTTCGGCCCCTAGACATTTCGGCCCCACTGCCACTTCGGCCCCACTCAATTTCTTACCTTATTTTAAACATGACAAAACCTATAAGAAGGCTTGAGCGACCAGCGTAGACTCATATCTTCACTGATCCAAACAATATATGACCAAAATAGTGTTGTCATGGACGCTTAACCGTAATTCAAATAAGCCATGGCCAAAATAGTGGGACAGACTAAAACGCTGAATTTCTTGCTGAATTCAGCTACTGCTGATCAGCTAAATGGACTAAAAAGCTGAACTGCTGATTTTTTTTATTTACTTTGGTTGAGGTGTCAGCAACAGCTAAAAACTGAATTCATGTAATAAATACTGGAGAGATTCTGCCATTTATGCATACTGGTCAGTCTTTGCCGATGCACAGGTTTATCAGTGTCTTTGGTGATCGGTATGCTTTAAGCAGTTTGGTCGCTTCGTGTTTGTGTTTATTCCCCTTTGGTGTCTTTGAAGGGTGGAGTAAGTCAATTGTATCGATTCCTGATCTTTGTTTTACTTCTACTTTATTTTAATTTATTTTATTTTAAGTAAATAAATAATTCTTGACTTATACTTAATGACAACTGCTATGTGACTTGATAGCTTGATAATCGATTAACGAAGGTGTTAAGTGGTTATTAGAATGTCAGTTGTTATCGATAATAAAATTTTAGGATTTAAATAAACGGTAGCCCGATAATCGATTAACGAAGGTGTTGAGTAGTTATTGGCATGCCATTGTTATGGACATGATTATAGCTGAACAAACACAACCACAGAAAGGTACAATCTATATGGCTCCCGTTCTGTCCTAGATATGAAAAAGTAGGAATTGCATCCCGTAAAGGTACCTTTATGCATTTCCTTAAATCCCCTTTTAATACAGTTAACCTGGGGTTTACAGTGTATACATTATGTTTCGTATTTTTATTCACAATTCGATTTTAAGTAGTCATAAGAAGCGCTTCGCTGAGGCTGTTCTATCGATTTCCATAATCTTTGTTTTGAGCTGAAATGAATAAATTTTATTTGATACACGCCTGCGATGCTGAACAGACTGATCTAGCCGGCTACACCCCAAGACGTAATAAAGAATTTCATAAGCAGTTAAATTACTTTGCTGTTCAGAGTTACACAAGATGATGATGCATGACGAAAACACATCTACACAAATATGTTGTCATTTTTTGTCCAACGATGCAAATTTTAATATGAAAAAGTGTGATATTTTTATTATTTCTGTCCAAAATACGGATTGGGTGACTCAACGAGTCGTTTCTATTGTAACGTTTTGAAGCTCGAGCGATCTATTCAACAACTAGGTTACTTACATGTAACCCAAATATATAAGATTTTTCGCAAGGTCACTTGGTCAGTATTAAATAGCAATGACACAAAAATTATATGAAGGAACAACAGCAAAACCACCGCCTTAGAACGGTCAGCAGCATATGCCACCGGGGGACTTAAAGATCTTTTACCGGCCGAATCTTCGCCCTAGGTTAAGGTGTAGTTCCAACTATAAGCATAAAACATTAGGTCCTTTCAATACCTTCAATGATTATTGGTACGGTTTCAGCTAAACTATTATCATAGGAATCACAACATACAAGGAAATAGCCTCTGCTACCTCGACTAGACATCACTTACACTTCAACAAATTAACCGAACCTAACAAGTTCAATACAACAGGTTTTCTCATCTGAATCATTTCTGCAACATCCTTTGCAGATCATCTTCCTGGTATACCAAGTAAGTCAAGTTAAACTAGGCCTGAGTCGCACGGTGCTTTCCGATCTCAACAGAGCATGGTAAAGTAAACCTTCAACCCGGGGTACTAGTTCTAACCGACTTACTTGTACCTCATCTTAATCACATCTGACAGGTCCTTTGCAGGTCACCTACCAGTTATATCGAGTAAGTCTAGTTAAACTAGGCCTGAGTCGCACGGTGCTTTCCGATCTCAACAGAGCATGGAAAGTAAAGCTTCAACCCGGGGTACTAGTTCTAACCAACTTACTTGTAACTCATCTAACATCAGGACTCTTGCAGGTCATATACCATGTATATCCAGTAAGTCAAGTTAAACCAGGCCTGAGTCGCACGGTGCTTTCCGATCTCAACAGAGCATGGTAAAGTAAACCTTCAACCCAGGGTACCAGTTCTAACCAACTTACTGATATCATTTTCGTCCCAGAGGTAAGCTACCTTCCGATCCCAACAGGGCATGGTACAGTAGCAATAGACGATATTCTGAGTTACTATAAATAGCACAGCTGCATCTCATTACAGCCAACTGCTTTCACTGGAGGCAAAACATTGCTGATAAGCTAATGATTACTATACAATCTTTACACCAGGTTGTTTAAAAATGGCTTAATTATGATCTTTAATAAAAGATTTTTGCAATGACCATACAAAATAGATAATTGCAAGTGCAAAAACCATCTCCTGCAAGAACATATTTATTTGTTATTTGTTTTTATACCGGGAATAAAGCAAATAAACAAAATTATACCTGTAGGGTGTATTTTGATGTTGATAAGATTTGTAAAATAATGATTTAGAAAAAAAGTCTGCAAAGTAAATGTAGGGTTTAGGGATATATCAATACAAAAACATGTTAATCTCATATTTTACCCCTTAAACCCTACTTTAACATGATAAAACTTGGGTTCACAGTATACATTATTATTCGTTTTCTGCTTGGAAACATGGGTCGTGGATGTAATAGATCTAGAACCGCCCTTTTGGTGCGTTTCCCATCACAAAAACATGCCTATATAATTTTGAGCCCCAGAATCTCTCTTTTGTTTGGCAAAAACTGGGGTTTACAGGCTTATACATTATTTTCCTTAATCCTGGTATTAGACTAGGTTCTGGGTACTCGTTAGAACCGCCTTTTTCCCCCCACAATCTTTGTTTGGAGCAGTAATAAGAAAATTGTCGCATTTTTTCACCAGGATTTTTTCATTCTTTATGGTAAAATTTTCAGTATATTTAAATAGGCGTGTTTTCATAATGAACGTGTACCCACAATCTATATTTTGATCAGAAATAAGAAAAAAAAATCACTTTTCTTATCTGTCATAGTATTTTCTTTTTCGGTGGTAATGTATTTGTATGCGCAAGTGTTTGTAATGTAATGCTAAGCTATGGCATTGGTTATCCTGGCATCTAACATGATTTTGTAGTGAATCTCAATTATTTAAATTTCAACAATTTAAACATTACTAATCCTTTGACGAACTAGTTTTTTTCCTGCAATCATTATCTTGAAAATATTAATTGTCTGGAATTATAACGATAACTCATTTGTAAACTGATGATCTAATGACAAAAAATGGCAGATTTCTTTTATTTCAGTTTCAAACATACATTGTAGGTGATCATAAGAACCACCTGAATGAGGTAGTTCTACTGAGTATCCACTCTCTGTGTTTTGAACAAGATGAAGGAAAATAGTGTTAACCTCTTCAAACCCACAGTGGGGTTTGCAGGGATGTCCATTTCTTATCAAACAGCTACATGAAAATTTATTAGGGCTAAATGGTTTGGAAATTTGATTTTGACCTGACATGCAGATTTCCCTATAAAGGTCAGGTCAAACATGCATCATATCAACGTTTTTCATAAATCAACATGTAAATTTAAGTCCCAGATACTGATGATGAGAAACTGTAAACTGAAGTGATCTGTAAGAATAGTAAATTTTCATCTACTCGCTTTCAAATTTTCATTCAGTACTAAATGTAAGAATAGTTTGAATTCTTCAAAATATCAGAAGACTCACATCAATGGCTCGAAACTTTTTTCTGACTACACACAACTTACCTTTTCATGATAGAAAAAGATGCTCCCTAAATAAAACCTTAAAAATTATTTTTTGTGGTTACAGGAAGAGTTTTTAAAACCCTATTAGGGAAAATTTTAAACATCCCTGGAAAACGGAGCCATCAGTATCATCATAAGTAAGAGTCATTGCTTAGGCTTGTATTTTGTGGGGCGGGGTTGTTCTTAACCTGTCTGCTTTTAAGAGAGCATTTTTTGACTGTTCTGAAGTGGCCTTAAGATCACTTTTGAACAGTCCCAAAGCTGGTCTGCATATAGGAAGTTTCCATTATTTATTTATTTATTTATTTATTTATTTATTTATTTATTTATTATTATTATTATTATTATTATTATTATTATTATTATTATAATTATTATTATAATTTTTTTCTATCTATCTATCTTCCAATACATCTTAACCTCCTTGGAGGACTTCAGATGGTGATTCCGGTAAAACCAAGAGCTAAAGGGGGTTAGTCGAACAAAAAGGGGGGATAGAAAAGTGGGTGAAATGAGTTTGTACAGTGCGAGTGAGAGTGTTAGTATAGTTAAAAGATAAAAACAGTAACTGGCGTTTAAGGTGATGAGTGGAATACCTGGCAAACAGCTGTGCTAAACTGTGCCACAGTAGGGAGAACTGGTATGTGGGCTGGTAGAGCGTTCCAGTGGATGATTGTGCGGGGGAAAAATGTGTACTTATAGTAGTCCTTTAGAGTCGTGATCTGTCGGTATGCTAGAGAATGAT
>OY757018.1:58247755-58277755 GCA_963580285.1 Lucinisca nassula | reverse complement strand
CTGGTTCATCCGGAGCAATGTCTGAGTCGGGCTGGTCCAATACAGAAATCTTCAGTCAATACATGGAAGAGCATCTTATTAAATTCTTGCCATCACGCAGTGAAGAATCTTATGTTCTAGTACTTTATGATGGTCATAAAAGCCATGTCTCACTCCCTTTGATAGAATGGGCAAAAGACAACCATATCATACTCTTTGTTCTCCCACCACATTGCAGTCATTTACTCCAACCCCTTGATGTTAGCTGCTATGGCCCTTTCGAGGTTGCATGGAACTCTGCATGCCATCATCACTTGAGAGAGTCTGGGGGGAACACAATTACGCGTTATGACGTTTGTAAAATTGCCTGCAAAGTGTATGCTGCTGCCTTGTCACCATCAAATATACAAAGTGCATTCAAGCGGTGTGGCATCTATCCTTATGATCCATCTGTCATCTGTGAGTCTGTCATCGCACCATCACTATCCTTCAAATCATCTGAGTCTGTTGCATCAGAAGTCCATTGTCCCAGTACATCTGATCATACTGACCCTGCCCCAGTCCCACTTGTCAAAGAAAATGATGTCGCAAGGTCTTTCCTGGAAAAAAGAGGTGGTGAAATACTTAAAAATGTTAGAGTGGCAAAAGTCAGAAAGACATTGAGCAAGGTAGTTAGTGGAAAAGCTATAACAGAAGAAAATATTACAGATCAGATAAGATCACACATAGAATCTTCAAAGGCCAAGCCTGTAAGTAAGAAAAAAAATCTGAAAGCTGCTAAGTCAAAGCCCTCAGAAATAAAATCATCAAAATGTGCACGTTACACTAAGTCTCAGCAATGTGAACCCGTATGTACTCAGGGAACATCAGGTGTGTCTAAGACAATAGCTGAGAAAAATGAAGATAATTGTTCTAGCAGTGATGAGTCAGTGTCAGACAGTGAAAAGCGTTGTGTGTGTAAAAGGTTTACACCACTGGAGGTACGAAATGCAGTTTCATTAGTATTCACAAAGTGGGGATGCTGTGATTCTTGTGACAGATGGGTCCACCTGCAATATTGCTCTCCAGTTAAATTTCTGAGGTTGGGAGATAGCTTCTTCTGTCCAGAATGTACAGAGAAGCGTGGGTCAGGGACAGTATAAATATTATAAAATACATACCAGGCTGTAAATATGTTTTGTTACATTCCTTGTTCCAGTTTCCAGAGTTTCAAGTTGTTTCCTTGACTGTATTTCATGTGTGGTGCCTTAATTTTTTGAAACAGTATAATCGGCGAAAACAGATGACGTAGTACACAGTAAACAAAGGTGAGTGACCTCCATTTTGAAACAATTTTGACAGTTTGTTAAAACTGTGAACAAGTATAGTTCATTTTTATTTTTGAGCTAGAGTATGTTAGTAGATGATAGACATATAAAATAAATGAGGTTTGTTTTAATAAATTTATTGTATGCTGACATCGTCTTGCATCGGCGAATTCACAAGAAGCCGGGATACTGCTAGTGATCGAGCCCGAGACCTCTGGTGTCAGAGGCGAGTGAGTGAACAGGTGAATGTTTTGAGTTTTATGTCCCACCAACAGTTAAGGTAATACAGAGACGGGACCTCGGTTTAAAGACTCGTCCGAAAGTCTGGAGAAGCCCAGTTGATCCTGCGACCCATGGTTTACAAGGTGAGTAGCGTAAACTCTACACCACAGAAGCTTCTCTGGTGTCTGAGGCAAGTGGACTGACCACTTAGTTATCATTCCTTTAATCATCGGTCTGGGCACTCTAATGGATTTTTCTGTATGTATGTATAATTTATGTTTCTCCTCCTACTACAGTGTTGCCAGGTGCCAGGATGATTATTGTTGGAGCCCAGGGATGTGTCAGATTCAGTGGCGTCAAAAGAAGCTGGAAATATGAAATGTTTATACGAGTCTCTGCAAAACATTTTCAACATTGTTTTCGTTGTAGGATGGAGGAATGAAGTAGCACAACATAATAAATAGCCATATTTAGAGTGCATAAATGACCAGTCTGGCTGGCCCAGACCTTTTGGCTTGGTGTTTGAGTGTCTTGCTTTTTGACCCCGGGTTCGTGGGCTCGGTCCCCGGTTGGGGCACTTGACCGGATTTTTCTATACAAATTTTTCTCCTCAGATTGTGGTGGTGCCTGGTGCTGGGATGATTACTGATGAAGCCCCGGAGAGTTGCAAATTCAGGGGAGTCAAAAGAAGCTGGAAAATGGTGATATATTTACATGAGTATCCCCTAAACATTAAAAAAAAATTGTCTCTTTGTAGCATAGAGTAATGTACAATTACGGCAACGACGAATGTGTATTTATAGTGCATTATTAATGAACGTATCTATATCTAAGCCCTGTTGATTGCTGTTTATGTCTGATATTCATCATGTTGGGTAAAAAAAGGAGGGAAATAAAATAACATTAATAATTAAACAGTAACCAACATATTAATCCACTATACTATGAGTTCGTACGTAGACATTACTTGTGAAAGATTATACTTGTGAGTTTTCTCGGTCAGTTGAAGGCTTTGAAATGAAATGAAATACTGTGACCAGTCACATTAGACAATTTAGTGGTTAACTGTATTCAAAATTGTCCTTTAGGGAGTAAATTAGCGGTTTTACGATCAGAGATTTTGTTTCATGTTGGGTGTCTGTAACCTGAACTGAATGGATCTCCCTGCACGGGGGGGGGGGGCCTCCAGTTAACATCCTGATCCAAATGACGGTGCAATTTGTGGCATGTTTCCCTGCAAGCGATGCTGGTGGAGCTTGTTCAGACACCACAATTTTCACATTGTTACCAGGAATGGAACCGAGAGCCTCTTAGCATCATACACAAGTGCACTAACCACTAAGCTGCCATGAATTCCTTGACATTGACTTTAAGTGAGTATATTAATATTAACGTTAACAAGACGTCTATGAATAGTTAGCCTTGTATATATATATGTATAGAGGATATTTTTTTTTTTTTTTTTTTTTTGCATATGACTTATTTCATGAAGTGATATGAACAATATTTATTATTTCATGAGTGGCAAATTCCTGTTCATGAAAAAAAATAGAATTTGATATTTATACAAGTATTTACATGCAAGTGCACTAATTTTTAGCTCACCTGAGCAAAGCTGAAGGTGAGCTTTTGTGATTGATACCTTTTGTCCGTCTGACGTGCGTCATGCGTCGTCAACATTTACCTTGTTAAGACCCTAGAGGCCACAATTTTGCTTCAGTCTTCATGAAACTTTACCAGAATGCTGGTCTTGATGATATCTGGGTCAAGTTCAGATATGGGTCTTGTCAGGTCAAAAAGTAGGTCATTAGGTCAAATCTTAGAAAAACCTTGTTAAGACTCTTAGAGGCCAGTTTTGGTCCAATCAGCCTGAAACTTGCTCAGAATGATCATCCTGATAATATGTTGGTCAAGTTGAATGTGGATCATGTCGGGTTAAAAAGTACATGTTTGTCAGCAGGTCAAATCATAAAAAAATTGTAAACACTCTAGACGCCACTGTTTTGGTCCAATCATCCTCAAACTTGCACAGAATGATCATCCTGACAATATCTCGGTCAATTTCGAAAATGGGTCAAGTGGGATCTAAAAGTAGGTCCAACCATAGAAAAAGCTTGTTAACACTTTAGAGGCCTCACAGTTTTGGTCCAATCATCCTCGGATTTGCTCAGAATGATCATCCTGACCATATCTCGGTCAAGTCCAAATGCAGGTCATGTCGGATGAAAAAAAGTAGGTCATTAGGTCAAATCATAGAAAGAACATTGTTAAGACTCTAGAGGCCACAGTTTTGATGCAATCATCCTCAAACTTGCTCAGAATAATCATCCTGACAATATCTTGGTCATGTTTGAATATGGTTCATGTCAGGTCAAAAAGTAGGTCAGTAGGTCAAGTCATAGAAAAATCTTCTTAACACTCTAAACTCCACAGTTTTGGTCCAATTATCCTCAGACTTGCTCAGAATGATCAGTCTCACAGTATCTCGGTAAAACTGGAATATGGGTCATGTGGGATCAAAAAGTAGGTCAGTAGTTCAACCCATAGAAAAACTTTGTTGAAGTAGGTCAGTAGGTCGAATCATAGAAAAGCCTTGTTAACCATCTAGAGGCCACAGTTTTGGTCCAATCATCATCAGACTTGCTCAGAATGATCAGCTTTACAATATCTAGGTCAAGTTCGAATATGAGTCATGTGGGGTCAAAAAGTATGTCATTAGGTCAAATCATAGAAAAAACCTTGTTTACACTCGAGACAGCAATTTTTAGCTCACCTGAGCAAAGCTGAAGGTGAGCTTTTGTGATCACTTTTTGTCCGTCGTAAGTGTCGTGCATCATTCATCATGTGATGTGTGTCAACATTCACCTTGTTCATCCTCTAGAGACCACAATTTTGCTTCAATCTTCATGAAACTTTACCAGAATGTTTGTCCTAATGATATCTGGGTCAAGTTCGAATATGGGTCATATCATGTAAAACTGGGTCACTAGGTCAAATTCCATTAAAAGCAGAAAAATAAGGTTTACTTTTTATATTCACATTCTTTGCCCCTCATCTTTTGGCGTAAAATGTTTATAGTGCCCTGGAAATGTAAATATACATCAGTCATTCAGTGAATTGCACTATGCAATGCAATAAATATTTCCAAGGTCATATAGCGCATAAATTTGCATGACACATTGTCTCAGTTAGACTGACACATTGGCCTGTTCCACCTGCAGTGGTTTTTGGAGTTAAAGCCCAGACATGTATATTTTGACAAGGCCACACAACTTACAATTGAAGAAAAACTGTTATACAAGTGACAATGACTGTTTTTCATTGTTCATGGAATTGCATTCATCAAATGACAAATTGTGTTATTTTTTAATTTTTGGCCCATAAAATGTATCTTTGGTCTTAGTCTTGAATTGGAAGTATCTCACCTACAGAGGCTGTTGTAATGAGTACCCTCAATTTCAGCTTTGGAGCAGATAGATTAACCATTAAAGAAAAAAAATCATGGTAATCTACCTTCAGCAAATGACCAAATAGCTCAGATGGCTAGAGCAACCAAACAAAGATTCAAAATTGTTGTTGATGAATGTCATCGTGTACAGCAATGGTAAGTGAAATATTTTGAGGACCCCTTCGGCTTTGACAGGATTAATATTGTTTCCCATCTGGATGTGGATGCATTAAAGAAAAAAGGATTAATTAAGAAATGAAATTTATGTTTCTGCAGTTCATGGAAGTATGAACGCAGTGGGTCGCGTGCAAAGTAAATGAACCCCAAATGGGGTTCATTTAAACTTTGCTAGCGACCCACTGTCATTCATACTTTCATGAAAGGCAGAAAAATTAAGTTTATTTTTTATATTTGCATTATTTGCCCCTCATCGATGGGCGAAAAATGCTTGTAGGGTAAACTTTTAAAGCTGAAAAACATTTACACACTGTTTTTCTACAAAGAGCGGAACAGCGTTGACGTCATCAACGCTCGTAGAGAACAATAGTTTAGAATGACGTCACTTAACGTCACTGAAAATCATGTGATTCGATGGGTTCATGGAAGTATGAACGCAATTGTTTTCTATAGGTTTACATAAGACTTAACACTGGAAATGTAAATATTTAAGAAATGAAATTTATTTTTCTGCAGTTCATGGAAGTATGAACGCAGTGGGTCGCGTGCAAAGTAAATGAACCCCGAAGGGGTTCATGTAAACTTTGCTAGCGACCCACTGTCATTCATACTTTCATGAAAAGCAGAAAAATTAAGTTTATTTTTTATATTTACATTATTTGCCCCTCATCACCGGGCGAAAATATGCTTGTAGGGCAAAATTTTAAAGCTGAAAAACATTTACACGCTGTTTTTCTACAAAGAGCGGAGCAGCGTTAACGTCATCAACGCCCGTAGAGTTAAGAATGACGTCATTTCACCAAAATCAGGTGATTTGAGGCGTTCATTGACGTATGAACGCAATTGTTTTCTATAGGTTTACATTAGACTTTACACAAGAAATGTAAATATAAGGATTTGCAAATATGCAAACCTAAACAATTAGGGAATTTTGCCAGATAGATGAAATTCGAATCCAAATAAATGCATATATATATATTGTCCCCCAAATGCCACAAACAAGCTTCATTGTTCAACCAAGTTCATCAGAATCGACATTTGAAAGCTTAACTACAAACCGATTTAATATTTTTACAGCTGCGAATTATTGCAATATCAGATTTCCAATCAATAATTTGCAAAAGATTTCAAGAATTTTAAAATTTCAGTTAATTATGTGGCCATATAAAATGCAACATGAATAGCTGAAAATGGTAGCAGTCTGCTCAGCAATTCAGTGTGATCAGCAGTACTATTCATATAAGAATCTGATATGGGGTTCTGTTGTAGATGAGGGTTTCCAACCTGAGGGATGACCGTGCTGAGCGGAACCGAGGCTACGCCAAGGTTCCGCTCAGCACGGTCATCCCGAAGGTTGGAAACGCCCATCTACAACAGAACCCCATACTGGATTCTTTTTCTTGCACAACACCTCCGGTTAGTTTTGACAGCACATGTATATTGTTTACAAAATAAAAGTAGTGCGGAAGTAGTTCCGGCAGTTGAATAGAATTGACGCGCATTTATGTGAGTTTCCTGTGTCGGAACACCAGGGTCAGAACATGAATTTCTATCCCAGGGTAAAATCACGGATTTCCTTGTCTGGTGTGCAAGAAATAATTTTCTTGATGTCCCTCTTAAATGTTGGATTTGTATCAAACTTGCATGCGTACATCAATAGGATTTTATGTTTAGTCAACCATGTCCTCATTTTCTTGCCATAATCAGCTTGTCTTCAATGTTTCTCTTGAACCAGTTGGTGGATTTATACCAAGACATAAAATGTACATCAAAACTGAATTTGTTTCGTATATATTTCATTTGCACAGATCCCTTAAGTACTGTGCGCAAGTCCACAAAGGGTCATTGTTCAGTACTTAGCAATATTTGCTTATTTTAAAATAAAGGTAATCATCTCCTGTACATTGGACCTCTTCTTTGTCCAGCTTGAGTTGAAATTTAAAATCTGATTCAACCTTCTTTGCCGCACTGGTATTTGAACCCGCTATCTCTGGGTCACAAGTCTGACACTACACTTAATGGGCTGACAGATTGTACCTAAATTTACAACTGTATTCTAGCATATAAAATGTTTTATCATATGACGTCACATGTAACAGCGAAAACATTACATGACGTTACTACAATAATCCACTTGTGGATTAAATATGGAAAATATCTAGATACGTCCCATAGTGTTACATATTGGCATTTTGTAAAGTTTTTTTAATACAATGCGTTTTAAATGTCATATGATACATAGAATCTTGCATTCATGCTCATGTATTATTGAATTTATTAAACTCTTTGATGAAAAGGCATAAAATGCTCCGTAAACCCTTGCGTATTATCCCTTTTGTATGAACTCAGTTAATAAATTCAATAATAAATGGATTCTCATGTAGGATCCTCTATTGCTACTTTTAACATCATTAAGTGTCTCTTTTCAGTGAATGACCAAATAGCTCAGATGGCTAGAGCAACCAAACAAACATTTACAATTGTTTTGGGAGGTCGCAGGATCGAGACCTGCTTTGGTTTTATTCACTGAAAAAGACAGAAAATCAATAACATTTCAGGAATATGGTAACCACGCTGAGCCACTCAAAGTTAATAGAATCTGAAAAAATCATTTGCATCAAAAATTTCCATAAATATTTTGAATGTTAAATTCCAAATGTTAAATTATAAATGTGGTAACCATGCTGAACCACTAAAATTTAACAGAATATGAAATTTTCCTTTAGTTGGGGATGAGATGCCATTTTATCAATGAAGTCCCACAATTCTTGAAGCAATGTCTAAAAAAATAGTGTTATAATTGGTATACTATTTAACAATAATCCTTATCCTGCAGTACATGACAATCCCTAATTTTGCAAACAGTGTATATTCAAATCAGATGTCTTCATCTCACCATGATCTACTGAATTCTAGAATGTTTATGATGCAGCTGGTTAAACTTATGAATATAATGTATCAAATATTCTAATTGGCTGATGGCTATTAATGGGTGTGGCTGAATCAAACTATTCATAAGGACAAGCAATAATGACATATTTACATAGTTGCGCCTCCACCAATAAATAATTATGGATATCTATAAATCAGATGTTTGATATCCATAATTTAAATTCCAGATAGAAAAAATTCTAAAGAATTTATTATACCCCCACAAATGAAATTTGGGTGGGGGGGGTTATATAGGAGTGAGCTTGTGGGTTGGTCGGTCTGTCTATTGTCTTGGTTTCCGGACGATAACTCAAAAAGCGCTTCACCGATTTTTATAATTTTTGCTACACTGATGTAACATCATAAAATACAGGTCAAGTTCGATTTCCACTACAATTCGTCAATTTTCGACATAGTTATGGCCCATTTCAAGTGAAAAAATTGCAAAATGGCGCTGTTGTACAATCAAGGCAGTTTTTGTGGGGGTATTCATCACCTTTAGTGATAGCTCTAGTTGATCTTAAATCTCAGTCATTGATATCAATTAATATATTTGTGGATATCATATATTCAGGTAATAGATATCATTTATTCAGCCAATTAATTGATATAAAAAAAATCTGAATAGTGATATCATCATATAGAATTAATGATATCAACAATTCATAATAATGATAAACATAAATCATTGAGATATTTGTATATAATTCATATAAATAATATCAAATATTCAAATTATAGATGTCAATAATTCAGTTGATAGTATTGAGATCAATTCTAATTATGGATATCTGTATTTGATTCCCACATTTTAATTTGGCTTATTTGTAATAAAAACAAATAAAAAAGTGTTGACTTAAATACATGTTGTTGCTTTCATAACCTTTTTGGAATTTCATTAATACTGAAGAGCGGCCAAATTCAATTCAGAGAATTGCGCACCTTAAATTATACTCTTTAAGGCCTTTGAGATATTCATTATCTCCCCTTTGCTACTGATCAGAGTCTAAAGTGGACACCCTGCAAGGGCGCACAGATGATATCGGTTTTGGTGAAAAGCTTGTACAGCATCGCAATGTGTGCGATGAAGGCCCAGTCATTTTAGGAAAATTTCGGGATTGGGGGTGGGTTCTTAAGTTTACGGCCCATGTCCACCAATTCAGTCATTTAGGGCCAGTGCTATCAGTTACATGTTTTACATCAAACATCACTGTTTGCATCCCTATTCACCACATTGCTGTGTATTATCAAATGACATCTCCAGAAAGCATCGTCCATCATGGACTTAGTGGAGTGGACTAGAGCCAAATTTTTGACTTCAGTAAAATTTTGCCCATTTCCCCAATGGAAAATTCATTCAAAATTGGGAAAAATGACCAAAAACAAAGTCAAACTTGCTTCCTCTGCAGGTAAGAAAAAGGGAGAGAACAAACCAATTAAGTCTTACTTTTTCGTCTAAGTTGGACGCCATTTTATTCCACCTGAATTGCTTTAGCCAATCAGCGCTTTTACCAGAATTTCGGTAAGCCTCATTTTGGATTTCAAATAAATTTGTATAGGGCGCTTTCGATCACAAACTTTAGTCTGGTCACGGAAGTTGAAATATGCGGTAATGCGCATGTCTGAACAAGGAGCTGATCGAACGTACTTTAGTCGTGTTTAGTTTAGACAATATGGCGGCGATTAGAAATGATTCAATCATACTGCACATGGCTCTAAGGTTTATATAAACATTTTGAGGTTATTCTTCAGGCTCAAAATTACACTCATTTTCAAATAATTATGACCAACCAGAAACAAGTGAGCACAGACTTCATTCCTGAACACAAAGAATGAACTCCAAAAAGTGCATGAATTATAAAGCTGCTAGCATTATAGATCATTTATAAATGCTTTCATTTAAACTGTTAATGTCAAAGAAAAACAATTACCCAGTTTAATGAACACCCTAGAAAACTGCACTCTGTACATGTATATAGAAAAGTGGGGTTTACAATTGGAAATATTTTGGTTTTGGATCAAAACCTTATATCCTACATACTTAAATGACCATATTTTGCTTCAAACGTATGTTTCCTGATGTGATATAGTGTTATAACAAGGCGTCATTATTATAAATTGTACCAAAACTTACAGAGAACAATGAACAGTAAGAAAGATGGATATGATATTTTAAATCAATCATTGTTTTTTGTTACCGTCGCATACATTATGGTCAGCTTTGAACAATCTCAGTAGGTCTAAAGTCCAAAGTGTTGCTTACCAAGGTCTTGTATTTCCTGAGATGCAGAATTCAAAATCACTTTTGGCCATATATTGGTGCGACAATCACACAGATCCCTCAAACAAACTGGTGGACATTTAGGTCATGTGACCCAGACATTCAGAATATATGTTTGTTCTTCCTCCCCATAGCGGCTTCACATGTAATTTGGTTCCAATTGGCCTTGTAGTTTCAGAGGAAATGTCGTTTTGAACTGTTTGTATGTTCAAATGAGAAAAATGGGTAGGTATATTTATCTCCCCCTTTTTTTTTTCTCCACTTTTTTTATTTTCTAACTCCATTTTCAAGATGCTGAGAGACCTCTCAATAAATTCATGTCATAGTTAAGTGTGAGAAAATAAGGTGCATTAAACTCCTTAAATACGGGTGCTACGAATTTCAAATCTTATTTTTCTCATAATTTTGTTCTTCTTGATGTTTTTCATACAATTTGAACATGTCAAGCCTCCTTCTACACCTAGCATCTTTGTATTGTTTTGATTTTTTGTAACTTTTATGCATTTTGTTTTTGTGTTGTATGTATTTTAGACCCCTTTCAACCAGGGATAATTGGACAACCAAGGGCTTTACAGAACTTGTTAATGGGCTCACCAGGGCCATGATTGACATTGTGAACTGCAGTATGGACCCGGCTCACATACGGTACGTTACATTCTTGGCAACAGTAGTGCGTATGGCCCTATTTACGCCTTCAACTTTCTGTGTATTTGCATTTTTTGGCGTTTTATAGAGCATACTTGGGCCCAGACCATACTGCACACATTGCCGCAGGAGTTCTTTAGCCTCAATTGTTTCATTATTTATTTTAAAATCACTTTTTAGAAAGGCGCTTTTTTCTAGCCAGGTCTTGCCATTTCTAGAGTTTTAGCAGACATAACAATATTTCGCACAGTTGTCATTTCGGCCAAGGTAACAGTCTACTATCGCATCCGAAGCATATGTCAAGTTTCGTTTCATTGAAAGAAAATCTTCACTTACTTCGAATGCCTGTTCATGTTCAGCCTGGCATCTTTTAGAAAAATCATTTGCAAAACGGTCTTTAAGTTTTTAGCTCACCAGAGCCGAAGGCTCCGGGGGAGCTTATAGGATAGGCAGTTGTCCGGCGTCGTCGTCGTCGTTGTCGTCGTCGTCGTCGTCAACACTTTCAAACATCTTCTTCTCTGATGCCACTGGACCGATTCAGCCCAAATTTTATCTGTAGCATCCTTGGGCTGGGGGATTGAAAGTTTGTGTTTTTTATGAAAATCGGCCCATTAGTTTGGTTGCTATAGCAACTTAGAGCTCCATAGACTTATAATGGGGAAAATTGTTTACATCAGACTACCATAAAGGCTGAAATATGCCACACAACCCCCCTATTTTTTAACTGATGCTGGAAGGTAAGGGTGCTTTCTGTCAAATTATATGAGTCAATTTGGAAGCATTAGACAGACAAAGAATTGGGAGTGCAACAAAACTGCCCTATTTTGCACTGTGAGCAATGGGACTTTTTTTTACTGTAGTGCCACCTAAACCAAACATATATATGCTACAGTATGTTTTCTTGCAGAAACCCCTGATTCCAAAACTGGAACCCCATATTCTGCTTTGCTTTGCTCATACAGCAAGCATGGAAGCTTTCTAGGCTAATCTTTCTGCTGATTTGCAGAAAAAATAAAAAAGGTGCCTTTCAAAGGGAAAAAGGGCCTTCACTTTTTCTTACACACCTTGCATTTCTTTGAATAGCACCTATGATCAGGTGGTAAACAAAAGCTTGGAATTCCGTCAACATGTCAAGCCTCCTTCTACACCTAGCATCTTTGTATTGTTTTGATTTTTTGTAACTTTTATGCATTTTGTTTCATGTGGTGGACCCCTACCAAGATCCTATATATCTTTCATCAAGAAAAAAAACTATTAAGTCGAAAATCTAGCCTGATCTATCTATCTATCTATCTATCTGTCTATCTATCTATCTTTCTATCTATCTATCTATCTATCTATCTATCTATCTATCTATCTATCTATCTATCTATCTATATTTCTATCTATATTTCTATCTATCTATCTATCTATCTATCTATCTATCTATCTATCTATCTATCTATCTATCTATCTATCTATCTATCTAACTATCTATCTATCTATCTATCTTGTGTTGTCTCCCAACAGATACTATATATCTTTCATCGAGAAAAAATAACCATTAGTCGAAAGTCAAGCCTGATCTATCTATCTATCTATCTATCTATCTATCTATCTATCTATCTATCTATCTATCTATCTATCTATCTATCTATCTGAATATTTTCATACCTGCCTACGTTCCTACCTATCTGCAAAGAACAGATCCTATATATCTTTCATTGGAAAAAAATATAAAGATTAAGTCGAACTCAATCCTATCTGCAAATGAATCGAGTTTTGTGTTGTCTCCTAACAGATCCTTTTAATCTCTCAACATTAAGTCAAATGTCAAGCCTGATCTATCTATCTATTTATCTATCTATCTATCTACCTGCAAATCGATAGAGTTTTGTGTTGTCTATGAACATAGGCTTACATCTTTCATCAAGAAAAAATATACATTAAGTCGAAAGTCAATAAAGAATAAAATGAATATCCCTTAAAAACAATGAACACATTCTAAAGACCTGAAGTGGGTCAGACTACGCAATTTCGGCTACTAAAGCCTCATCAGTAACCCTGTTAAGACTTTGCGACGAAAACCAAATGGCAAACTGTGCTGAAATTTCGTTAAAAGTTTCAAAGGGACAGTTAAAAGACTGTGATGTATATCAAAATAAGACCAAAATAATCAGAAACAGTGGTTTAATTATTTGAGCCTAAACCAATAGTAAATTTCGGAGTTCTCAGAATATGCCCAAAGATATCAAAAGATCAAAAACAAAGTATAAAATCTGCACTATGATGATGTACGGGTATCTATCTATCTATATATTTATCTATCTTTCAATCTATCTATCAATAAAGAAAAAAAATGAGTATCCCTTAAGAAAAATGAACACATTCTAAAAACCTGAAGTGGGACATACTACGCAGTTTCGGTTATTAAAGCATCATCAGTAACACTGTTAAGATTTGGTGACGAAAATCAATAGAAAACTATGCTGAAATTTCATTGAATATTTCAAAGGGACAGTTGAAAGATCTATCTATCTATCTATCTATCTATCTATCTATCTATCTATCTATCTATCTATCTATCTATCTATCTATCTATCTATCTATCTATCTATCTATTTTCGTACCTATCTACCAACCTACCCATGAACAACAGATCCTATATATCTTTTATCAGGAAAAATAAAAAATAAATCGATAGTCAAGCCTGATCTATCTATCTGTCTATCTATCTATCTATCTATCTATCTATCTATCTATCTATCTATCTATCTATCTATCTATCTATCTATCTATCTATCTATCCAAACATCTGAATATTTTCATACCTACCTAAGCACCTACCTACCTGCAAAGAGCAGATCCTATGTATATTTCATCAGAAAAAAGATAACCATTAAGTCGAAAATCAACCCTACCGAGTTTTGTGTTGTCTCCCAACAGATCCTATATATCTTTCATCAAGAAAAAATAAACATTAAGTCGAAAGTCAAGCCTGATCTATCTATCTATCTATCTATCTTTTTAGGGACAAAATACAAAAAATCAAATAGTTAATAAAGTTAAGGAAGCGAAGAAATTTAACCCCAATAGGTAAAATTACAGTAATAAAAACTCTACTACTGCCAATATTGAACCATCTGTTTATTTCTATACCAAATCCAAATGAACAGACAGTTAAGGAATTAAATGATATTTTTCTGGAATTCCTATGGGAGGGACCTGCAAAAATAAAATATAGTATTGCAGTTAAGCAGTATTGTGAAGGGGGCCTAAAGATGATAAACCTGAAAGCATTTATGAATAGCATGAAACTAACATGGTTCAGAAGAGTACTTATATCAAACAGTCCTTGGCAGTCTGTTATTAACAGTACAATTAATTTCCAGAAACTTTTTTCTTTTGGAAAAGACTATGTGGATAATCTTCTTAAAAATGTGAAAAATAAGTTTTGGGCTGATGTTCTTAAGGCATATTTAGAAACTATACAGCTATATAAAGTAGATCCTGAAGAATTTGTCCTTTCAAGTCTTTTATTCTATAATCATGGAATTAATATTGGTGGTAAATCATTATGGATAAAATCTTGGTACCGAAATGGTCTGCGATATGTAAATGACATAATTAAAGAAAATGGGGAAATTTACTCACAAATGGAACTTGAAAGTATATACAATATAAAAACAAATTTTATACAGTTTGAAGGAATGATTCGGGCAGTAAAGTTATATGCAAGAATGCACAATGTTATAAATTTTACAAAAAATTACAATATCCGGTTATACCTGCAAATATAGCACTTTTCATAAAATCCCGAAAGGGAGGTAAGGACTTCTATATAATTTTAAATAGGAATAATGAGAAACCCACTTCACAGCCTAAATGGGAAAATATATACAATATAGAAGAAGAAACATGGAAAATCATTTACTGTTCTCCCTTTCATTTAGATGTAGGAACAAAACTACAATGGTTTCAGACAAGAATAAATCACAGGATTTTACCAACCAAAAAATTCTTATATACAATTAAATATATTCAAAGCCCTTCCTGTAATTTCTGCCAGCAAGAGGAGACAATAAGTCATATGTTTTGGAGGTGCCAAGAAAGCCAGCTACTTATCAGGGAATTTAAACAATGGACAAACAGTATGAATATAAACCTATCTTTTGTAGAAGAACTTTTCATTTTCAATGTGGGAAATGCATATTCTACTGCAGACTTAAAAATTATTCTTATCATAAAATATTATATTTATACAGCTAAGCGTTTGAACCAACCTTTAATGTTAGCTGCTCTTCAAAATAAAATTAAGTACTTTTATATTCTGCAACGATATACAGCTATAAAAAACAAATGTCTAGAGAAATTTGAAAATAAATAGGACAAGTACAAGGAACTATTTCAACCAGTACATTGAGTTAACAGACCTAATTATCCCTGACAGGAAGCATATTAAACATTTGGTTTAGTAACATACATTTGCAGTGGATGATAACCGCAATACTTTGTGAGGTTGGATCCAGAACACTCTTTGTTTTTTTTCCCTAACCTTTTATTGTTTTGCCAGTTATCTGATGGTAAGCTTATCTTCATAAATCACCTTTTCCCCTTACAACATGATTATTTGCAGCATGATTCTGGTGTGAAAGAGGGTGAAGAAAGAATGCACTTATTATTATTGCACATATAACACCTTTATAGTTTGTAAGGTACCCGAGGGGTGGTCCTCCCCGACCCTCTTGGGTATCAATGGACGGGTAGAATAAATGAGTTGCCATTAGGTAACAAAAAAAAAAAAAATATATATATATATATATAATGTTAAAATTCGAAACATTCTTCAGTCCAAAGGTAATAAAGAATAAATTGAGTATCCTCTAAGAACAATGAACACATTCTCACAACATAAACAAGACCAGACTTGGTATACATAATATAGTGCCACAGAGGCTTTTCTGTTATTTAAACTTCATCAGTGTGGCTAAACCCCAAAAGGTTTGGAAAAAAACGTATGATGTGTATGACTTACCAAGCAGCAAGACATACACAAGGCAAAATAAGCCTAAAATAGACTCCAAACCTGCTAAAATACATTATTTGTAACAAGACAATCTTACTTTTAGAAAAAAATAGACATAAACCATAAATTTGTTAGTTCTCAGAATATGCATAAAGTTCTCAAAGGACAAAAACGGAGTATAAAATCTGTACTATCATGTATCTATCTACCTATCTACCTGTCTATCTATCTATATCCAAATCGATAGAGTTTTGTGTTGTCTATAACTAGATGCTATATATCTTTCATCAAGAAAAATATACAGTGTGTCGAAATTCAAGCATGATCTATCTATTTATCTGTATATCTACCTATAATCTGTATATCTTTCAGTTAATAAAATAGACATTAAGTCGAAAGTCTCTCCATCTATCTATCTATCTGCAAATCGATAGAGTTTTGTGTTGTCTATAAACAGATACTAACTCATTTCATCAAGAAAAATTATACATTAAGTCGAAAATCAAGCCCGATCTATATCTATCTATCTATCTATCTATCTATCTATCTATCTATCTATCTATCTATCTATCTATCTATCTATCTATCTATCTATCTATCTGCAACTCGATAGAGTTTTGTGTTGTCTATCAACATAGTTTTATATCTTTCATCAAGAAAAAATATACATTAAGTCGAAAGTCAAGCCTGATCTATCTATCTATCTATCTATCTATCTATCTATCTATCTATCTATCTATCTATCTATCTATCTATCTATCTATCTATCTATCTATCTATCTGCAAATCGATAGAGCTATGTGTTGTCTATCAACATATGCTTATATCTTTCATCAAGAAAAAATATACATTTAGTCGAAAGTCAAGCCTGATCTATCTATCTTTCTCTATCTATCTATCTATCTATCTATCTATCTATCTATCTATCTATCTATCTGAATATTTTCATACCTGCCTACGTACCTATCTATCCGTCTATTTATTTACACTTTTTCATAGCTACCTACCCACCTACCTATGAACAACAGATCTTATATATCTTTCATTTGAAAATTATATATTAAAGCGAAAGTCAAGCCTGAATTATCTATCTATCTATCTATCTATCTATCTATCTATCTATCTATCTATCTATCTATCTATCTATCATCTATGTATCTTTCTATCTATCTATCTATCTATCTATCTATCTATCTATCTATCTATCTATCTGAATATTTTCAGACCTGCCTACGTACCTACCTATCTGCAAAGAACAGATTCTATATAGCTTTCACCAGAAAAAAGATAAAGATTAAGTCGAAATCAATCCTATCTGCAAATGAATCGAGTTTTGTGTTGTCTCCTTTTAACCTTTCAACATTAAGTCGAAAGTCAAGCCTGATCTATTTATCTATCTATCTACCTGCAAATCGATAGAGTTTTGTGTTGTCTATCAACATAGGCTTACATCTTTCATCAAGAAAAAATATGCATTAAGTCGAAAGTCAAGCCTGTCTATCTATTTATCTAGCTTTCAATGTATCTATCAATAAAGAAAAAATGAGTATCCCTTAAGAACAATGAACACATTCTAAAAACCTGAAGTGGGACATACTACGCAGTTTCGACTACTAAAGCCTCATCAGTAACATGGTTAAGATTTGGTAACGAAAATCAATAGAAAACTATGCTGCAATTTCATTAAAATATTTCAAAGGGACAGTTGAAAGATCTATCTATCTATCTATCTATCTATCTATCTATCTATCTATCTATCTATCTATCTATCTATCTATCTATCTATCTATCTATATATCTATCTATCTATCTATCTATCTATCTATCTATCTATCTTTGTATCTATCTATCTATCAGTCTATCTATCTATCTATTTTTGTACCTACCTACCAACCTATCCATGAACAACAGATCCTATATATCTTTTATCAGGAAAAAATAAAAAATAAATCGATAGTCAAGCCTGATTTATAAATAAAACTTTCTATCTATCTATCTATCTATCTATCTATCTATCTATCTATCTATCTATCTATCTATCTATCTATCTATTTATCTATCTATCTATCTATCTATACAAATATCTGAATAATTTCATACCTACCTAAGCACCTACCTACCTGCAAAGAGCAGATCCTATATATCTTTCATCCGAAAAAAGATAACCATTAAGTCGAAAATCAATTCTACCGAGTTTTGTGTTGTCTCCCAACAGATCCTGTATATCTTTCATCAAGAAAGAATAAACATTAAGTCGAAATTCAAGCCTGATCTATCTATCTATCTATCTGCAAATTGATAGAGCTATGTGTTGTTTATCAACATATGCTTATATCTTTCATCAAGAAAAATATACATTAAGTCGAAAGTCAAGCCTGATCTATCTATCTATCTATCTATCTATCTATCTATCTATCTATCTATCTATCTATCTATCTATCTATCTATCTATCTATCTATATATCCGAATATTGTCATACCTACCTACGTAACTATCTACCTGCAAAGAGCGATCCTATATATCTTTCATCAGAAAAACATAAACATTAAGTCGAAAATCAATCCTAAGGAGTTTTATGTTGTCTCCCAACAGATCCTATATATCTTTATTCAAGAAAAATAAACATCAAGTCGAAAGTCAAGCCTGATCTATCTATCTATATATCTATCTATCTATCTATCTATCTATCTATCTATCTATCTATCTATCTATCTATCTATCTATCTAAACATCTGAATATTTTCAAACCTACCTAAGCACCTACCTACCTGCAAAGAGCAGATCCTATGTATATTTCATCAGAAAAAAGATAACCATTAAGTCGAAAATCAATCCTACCGAGTTTTGTGTTGTCTCCCAACAGATCCTGTATATCTTTCATCAAGAAAAAATAAACATTAAGTCGAAAGTCAAGCCTGATCTATCTATCTATCTATCTATCTTTTTAGGGACAAAATACAAAAAACCAAATAGTTAATAAAGTTATGGAAGCGAAGAAATTTAACCCCAATAGGTAAAATTACAGTAATAAAAACTCTACTACTGCCAATATTGAACCATCTGTTTATTTCTATACCAAATCCAAATGAACAGACAGTTAAGGAATTAAATTATATTTTTCTGGAATTCCTATGGGGGGACCTGCAAAAATAAAATATAGTATTGCAGTTAAGCAGTATTGTGAAGGGGGCCTAAAGATGATAAACCTGAAAGCATTTATGAATAGCATGAAACTAACATGGTTCAGAAGAGTACTTATATCAAACAGTCCTTGGCAGTCTGTTATTAACAGTACAATTAATTTCCAGAAACTTTTTTCTTTTGGAAAAGACTATGTGGATAATCTTCTTAAAAATGTGAAAAATAAGTTTTGGGCTGATGTTCTTAAGGCATATTTAGAAACTATACAGCTATATAAAGTAGATCCTGAAGAATTTGTCCTTTCAAGTCTTTTATTCTATAATCATGGAATTAATATTGGTGGTAAATCATTATGGATAAAATCTTGGTACCAAAATGGTCTGCTATATGTAAATGACATAATTAAAGAAAATGGGGAAATTTACTCACAAATGGAACTTGAAAGTATATACAATATAAAAACAAATTTTATACAGTTTGAAGGAATGATTCGGGCAGTAAAGTTATATGCAAGAATGCACAATGTTATAAATTTTACAAAACAATTACAATATCCGGTTATACCTGCAAATATGGCACTTTTCATAAAATCCCGAAAGGGAGGTAAGGACTTCTATATAATTTTAAATAGGAATAATGAGAAACCCACTTCACAGCCTAAATGGGAAAATATATACAATATAGAAGAAGAAACATGGAAAATCATTTACTGTTCTCCCTTTCATTTAGATGTAGGAACAAAACTACAATGGTTTCAGACAAGAATAAATCACAGGATTTTACCAACCAAAAAATTCTTATATACAATTAAATATATTCAAAGCCCTTCCTGTAATTTCTGCCAGCAAGAGGAGACAATAAGTCATATGTTTTGGAGGTGCCAAGAAAGCCAGCTACTTATCAGGGAATTTAAACAATGGACAAACAGTATGAATATAAACCTATCTTTTGTAGAAGAACTTTTCATTTTCAATGTGGGAAATGCATATTCTACTGCAGACTTAAAAATTATTCTTATCATAAAATATTATATTTATACAGCTAAGCGTTTGAACCAACCTTTAATGTTAGCTGCTCTTCAAAATAAAATTAAGTACTTTTATATTCTGCAACGATATACAGCTATAAAAAACAAATGTCTAGAGAAATTTGAAAATAAATAGGACAAGTACAAGGAACTATTTCAACCAGTACATTGAGTTAACAGACCTAATTATCCCTGACAGGAAGCATATTAAACATTTGGTTTAGTAACATACATTTGCAGTGGATGATAACCGCAATACTTTGTGAGGTTGGATCCAGAACACTCTTTGTTTTTTTCCCTAACCTTTTATTGTTTTGCCAGTTATCTGATGGTAAGCTTATCTTCATAAATCACCTTTTCCCCTTACAACATGATTATTTGCAGCATGATTCTGGTGTGAAAGAGGGTGAAGAAAGAATGCACTTATTATTATTGCACATATAACACCTTTATAGTTTGTAAGGTACCCGAGGGGTGGTCCTCCCCGACCCTCTTGGGTATCAATGGACGGGTAGAATAAATGAGTTGCCATTAGGTAACAAAAAAAAAATATATATATATATAATATTAAAATTCGAAACATTCTTCAGTCCAAAGGTAATAAAGAATAAATTGAGTATCCTCTAAGAACAATGAACACATTCTCACAACATAAACAAGACCAGACTTGGTATACATAATATAGTGCCACAGAGGCTTTTCTGTTATTTAAACTTCATCAGTGTGGCTAAACCCCAAAAGGTTTGGAAAAAAACGTATGATGTGTATGACTTAGCAAGCATCAAGACATACACAAAGCAAAATAAGCCTAAAATAGACTCCAAACCTGCTAAAATACATTATTTGTAACAAGACAATCTTACTTTTAGAAAAAAATAGACATAAACCATAAATTTGTTAGTTCTCAGAATATGCATAAAGTTCTCAAAGGACAAAAATGGAGTATAAAATCTGTACTATCATATATCTATCTACCTATCTACCTGTCTATCTATCAATATCCAAATCGATCGAGTTTTGTGTTGTCTATAACTAGATGCTATATATCTTTCATCAAGAAAAAATATACAGTGTGTCGAAATTCAAGCATGATCTATCTATTTATCTATGTATCTGTATATCTACCTATATTCTGTATATCTTTCAGTTAATAAAATAGACATTAAGTCGAAAGTCTCTCCATCTATCTATCTATCTATCTATCTATCTATCTATCTATCTATCTATCTATCTATCTATCTATCTATCTATCTATCTATCTTATCTATCTATCTATCTATCTATCTATCTATCTATCTGCAAATCGATAGAGTTTTGTGTTGTCTATAAACAGATACTAACTTATTTCATCAATAAAAATTATACATTAAGTCGAAAATCAAGCCCGATATCAATCAATCTATCTATCTATCTATCTATCTATCTATCTATCTATCTATCTATCTATCTATCTATCTATCTATCTATCAATCAATCTATCTGCAAATCGATAGAGTTTTGTGTTGTCTATCAACATAGTTTTATATCTTTCATCAAGAAAAAATATAAATTAAGTTGAAAGTCAAGCCTGATCTATCTATCTATCTATCTATCTATCTATCTATCTATCTATCTATCTATCTATCTATCTATCTATCTATCTATCTATCTATCTATCTATTTATCTATCTATCTATCTATCTATCTATCTATCTATCTATCTATCTATCTATCTTTCTATCTATCTATCTATCTATCTATCTATCTATCTATCTATCTATCTATCTATCTGCAAATCGATAGAGCTATGTGTTGTCTATCAACATATGCTTATATCTTTCATCAAGAAAAAATATACATTAAGTCGAAAGTCAAGCCTGATCTATCTATCTATCTATCTATCTATCTATCTATCTATCTATCTATCTATCTATCTATCTATCTATCTATCTATCTATCTATCTGAATATTTTCATACCTGCCTACGTACCTATCTATCCGTCTATTTATTTACACTTTTTCATAGCTACCTACCCACCTACCTATGAACAACAGATCTTATATATCTTTCATTTGAAAATTATATATTAAAGCGAAAGTCAAGCCTGAATTATCTATCTATCTATCTATCTATCTATCTATCTATCTATCTATCTATCTATCTATCTATCTATCTATCTATCTATCTATCTATCATCTATGTATCTATCTATCTATCTATCTATCTATCTATCTATCTATCTATCTATCTGAATATTTTCAGACCTGCCTACGTACCTACCTATCTGCAAAGAACAGATTCTATATAGCTTTCACCAGAAAAAAGATAAAGATTAAGTCGAAATCAATCCTATCTGCAAATGAATCGAGTTTTGTGTTGTCTCCTTTTAACCTTTTAACATTAAGTCGAAAGTCAAGCCTGATCTATTTATCTATCTATCTACTTGCAAATCGATAGAGTTTTGTGTTGTCTATCAACATAGGCTTACATCTTTCATCAAGAAAAAATATGCATTAAGTCGAAAGTCAAGCCTGTCTATCTATTTATCTAGCTTTCAATGTATCTATCAATAAAGAAAAAATGAGTATCCCTTAAGAACAATGAACACATTCTAAAAACCTGAAGTGGGACATACTACGCAGTTTCGACTACTAAAGCCTCATCAGTAACATGGTTAAGATTTGGTAACGAAAATCAATAGAAAACTATGCTGCAATTTCATTAAAATATTTCAAAGGGACAGTTGAAAGATCTATCTATCTATCTATCTATCTATCTATCTATCTATCTATCTATCTATCTATCTATCTATCTATCTATCTATCTATCTATCTATCTATCTTTGTATCTATCTATCTATCAGTCTATCTATCTATCTATTTTTGTACCTACCTACCAACCTATCCATGAACAACAGATCCTATATATCTTTTATCAGGAAAAAATAAAAAATAAATCGATAGTCAAGCCTGATTTATAAATAAAACTTTCTATCTATCTATCTATCTATCTATCTATCTATCTATCTATCTATCTATCTATCTATCTATCTATCTATCTATCTATCTATACAAATATCTGAATAATTTCATACCTACCTAAGCAGATATCTATCTATCTATCTATCTATCTATCTATCTATCTATCTATCTATCTATCTATACAAATATCTGAATAATTTCATACCTACCTAAGCACCTACCTACCTGCAAAGAGCAGATCCTATATATCTTTCATCCGAAAAAAGATAACCATTAAGTCGAAAATCAATTCTACCGAGTTTTGTGTTGTCTCCCAACAGACCCTGTATATCTTTCATCAAGAAAGAATAAACATTAAGTCGAAATTCAAGCCTGATCTATCTATCTATCTATCTGCAAATTGATAGAGCTATGTGTTGTTTATCAACATATGCTTATATCTTTCATCAAGAAAAATATACATTAAGTCGAAAGTCAAGCCTGATCTATCTATCTATCTATCTATCTATCTATCTATCTATCTATCTATCTATCTATCTATCTATCTATCTATCTATCTATCTATCTATATATCCGAATATTGTCATACCTACCTACGTAACTATCTACCTGCAAAGAGCAGATCCTATATATCTTTCATCAGAAAAACATAAACATTAAGTCGAAAATCAATCATAAGGAGTTTTATGTTGTCTCCCAACAGATCCTATATATCTTTATTCAAGAAAAATAAACATCAAGTCGAAAGTCAAGCCTGATCTATCTATCTATATATCTATCTATCTATCTATCTATCTATCTATCTATCTATCTATCTATCTATCTATCTATCTATCTATCTATCTATCTATCTATCTAAACATCTGAATATTTTCAAACCTACCTAAGCACCTACCTACCTGCAAAGAGCAGATCCTATGTATATTTCATCAGAAAAAAGATAACCATTAAGTCGAAAATCAATCCTACCGAGTTTTGTGTTGTCTCCCAACAGATCCTGTATATCTTTCATCAAGAAAAAATAAACATTAAGTCGAAAGTCAAGCCTGATCTATCTATCTATCTATCTATCTTTTTAGGGACAAAATACAAAAAACCAAATAGTTAATAAAGTTATGGAAGCGAAGAAATTTAACCCCAATAGGTAAAATTACAGTAATAAAAACTCTACTACTGCCAATATTGAACCATCTGTTTATTTCTATACCAAATCCAAATGAACAGACAGTTAAGGAATTAAATTATATTTTTCTGGAATTCCTATGGGGGGGACCTGCAAAAATAAAATATAGTATTGCAGTTAAGCAGTATTGTGAAGGGGGCCTAAAGATGATAAACCTGAAAGCATTTATGAATAGCATGAAACTAACATGGTTCAGAAGAGTACTTATATCAAACAGTCCTTGGCAGTCTGTTATTAACAGTACAATTAATTTCCAGAAACTTTTTTCTTTTGGAAAAGACTATGTGGATAATCTTCTTAAAAATGTGAAAAATAAGTTTTGGGCTGATGTTCTTAAGGCATATTTAGAAACTATACAGCTATATAAAGTAGATCCTGAAGAATTTGTCCTTTCAAGTCTTTTATTCTATAATCATGGAATTAATATTGGTGGTAAATCATTATGGATAAAATCTTGGTACCGAAATGGTCTGCTATATGTAAATGACATAATTAAAGAAAATGGGGAAATTTACTCACAAATGGAACTTGAAAGTATATACAATATAAAAACAAATTTTATACAGTTTGAAGGAATGATTCGGGCAGTAAAGTTATATGCAAGAATGCACAATGTTATAAATTTTACAAAACAATTACAATATCCGGTTATACCTGCAAATATGGCACTTTTCATAAAATCCCGAAAGGGAGGTAAGGACTTCTATATAATTTTAAATAGGAATAATGAGAAACCCACTTCACAGCCTAAATGGGAAAATATATACAATATAGAAGAAGAAACATGGAAAATCATTTACTGTTCTCCCTTTCATTTAGATGTAGGAACAAAACTACAATGGTTTCAGACAAGAATAAATCACAGGATTTTACCAACCAAAAAATTCTTATATACAATTAAATATATTCAAAGCCCTTCCTGTAATTTCTGCCAGCAAGAGGAGACAATAAGTCATATGTTTTGGAGGTGCCAAGAAAGCCAGCTACTTATCAGGGAATTTAAACAATGGACAAACAGTATGAATATAAACCTATCTTTTGTAGAAGAACTTTTCATTTTCAATGTGGGAAATGCATATTCTACTGCAGACTTAAAAATTATTCTTATCATAAAATATTATATTTATACAGCTAAGCGTTTGAACCAACCTTTAATGTTAGCTGCTCTTCAAAATAAAATTAAGTACTTTTATATTCTGCAACGATATACAGCTATAAAAAACAAATGTCTAGAGAAATTTGAAAATAAATAGGACAAGTACAAGGAACTATTTCAACCAGTACATTGAGTTAACAGACCTAATTATCCCTGACAGGAAGCATATTAAACATTTGGTTTAGTAACATACATTTGCAGTGGATGATAACCGCAATACTTTGTGAGGTTGGATCCAGAACACTCTTTGTTTTTTTTCCCTAACCTTTTATTGTTTTGCCAGTTATCTGATGGTAAGCTTATCTTCATAAATCACCTTTTCCCCTTACAACATGATTATTTGCAGCATGATTCTGGTGTGAAAGAGGGTGAAGAAAGAATGCACTTATTATTATTGCACATATAACACCTTTATAGTTTGTAAGGTACCCGAGGGGTGGTCCTCCCCGACCCTCTTGGGTATCAATGGACGGGTAGAATAAATGAGTTGCCATTAGGTAACAAAAAAAAATATATATATATATATAATATTAAAATTCGAAACATTCTTCAGTCCAAAGGTAATAAAGAATAAATTGAGTATCCTCTAAGAACAATGAACACATTCTCACAACATAAACAAGACCAGATTTGGTATACATAATATAGTGCCACAGAGGCTTTTCTGTTATTTAAACTTCATCAGTGTGGCTAAACCCCAAAAGGTTTGGAAAAAAACGTATGATGTGTATGACTTAGCAAGCATCAAGACATACACAAAGCAAAATAAGCCTAAAATAGACTCCAAACCTGCTAAAATACATTATTTGTAACAAGACAATCTTACTTTTAGAAAAAAATAGACATAAACCATAAATTTGTTAGTTCTCAGAATATGCATAAAGTTCTCAAAGGACAAAAATGGAGTATAAAATCTGTACTATCATATATCTATCTACCTATCTACCTGTCTATCTATCAATATCCAAATCGATCGAGTTTTGTGTTGTCTATAACTAGATGCTATATATCTTTCATCCAGAAAAATATACAGTGTGTCGAAATTCAAGCATGATCTATCTATTTATCTATGTATCTGTATATCTACCTATATTCTGTATATCTTTCAGTTAATAAAATAGACATTAAGTCGAAAGTCTCTCCATCTATCTATCTATCTATCTATCTATCTATCTATCTATCTATCTATCTATCTTATCTATCTATCTATCTATCTATCTATCTATCTATCTATCTATCTATCTATCTATCTATCTATCTATCTGCAAATCGATAGAGTTTTGTGTTGTCTATAAACAGATACTAACTTATTTCATCAATAAAAATTATACATTAAGTCGAAAATCAAGCCCGATATCAATCAATCAATCTATCTATCTATCTATCTATCTATCTATCCATCTATCTATCTATCTATCTATCTATCTATCTATCTATCTATCTATCTATCTATCTATCTATCAATCAATCTATCTGCAAATCGATAGAGTTTTGTGTTGTCTATCAACATAGTTTTATATCTTTCATCAAGAAAAAATATAAATTAAGTTGAAAGTCAAGCCTGATCTATCTATCTATCTATCTATCTATCTATCTATCTATCTATCTATCTATCTATCTATCTATCTATCTATCTATTTATCTATCTATCTATCTATCTATCTTTCTATCTATCTATCTATCTATCTATCTATCTATCTATCTATCTATCTATCTATCTATCTATCTGCAAATCGATAGAGCTATGTGTTGTCTATCAACATATGCTTATATCTTTCATCAAGAAAAAATATACATTAAGTCGAAAGTCAAGCCTGATCTATCTATCTATCTATCTATCTATCTATCTATCTATCTATCTATCTATCTATCTATCTATCTATCTATCTATCTGAATATTTTCATACCTGCCTACGTACCTATCTATCCGTCTATTTATTTACACTTTTTCATAGCTACCTACCCACCTACCTATGAACAACAGATCTTATATATCTTTCATTTGAAAATTATATATTAAAGCGAAAGTCAAGCCTGAATTATCTATCTATCTATCTATCTATCTATCTATCTATCTATCTATCTATCTATCTATCTATGTATCTATCTATCTATCTATCTATCTATCTATCTATCTATCTATCTATCTATCTATCTATCTGAATATTTTCAGACCTGCCTACGTACCTACCTATCTGCAAAGAACAGATTCTATATAGCTTTCACCAGAAAAAAGATAAAGATTAAGTCGAAATCAATCCTATCTGCAAATGAATCGAGTTTTGTGTTGTCTCCTTTTAACCTTTCAACATTAAGTCGAAAGTCAAGCCTGATCTATTTATCTATCTATCTACCTGCAAATCGATAGAGTTTTGTGTTGTCTATCAACATAGGCTTACATCTTTCATCAAGAAAAAATATGCATTAAGTCGAAAGTCAAGCCTGTCTATCTATTTATCTAGCTTTCAATGTATCTATCAATAAAGAAAAAAATGAGTATCCCTTAAGAACAATGAACACATTCTAAAAACCTGAAGTGGGACATACTACGCAGTTTCGACTACTAAAGCCTCATCAGTAACATGGTTAAGATTTGGTAACGAAAATCAATAGAAAACTATGCTGCAATTTCATTAAAATATTTCAAAGGGACAGTTGAAAGATCTATCTATCTATCTATCTATCTATCTATCTATCTATCTATCTATCTATCTATCTATCTATCTATCTATCTATCTATCTATCTATCTATCTTTGTATCTATCTATCTATCAGTCTATCTATCTATCTATTTTTGTACCTACCTACCAACCTTTCCATGAACAACAGATCCTATATATCTTTTATCAGGAAAAAATAAAAAATAAATCGATAGTCAAGCCTGATTTATAAATAAAACTTTCTATCTATCTATCTATCTATCTATCTATCTATCTATCTATCTATCTATCTATCTATCTATCTATCTATCTATCTATACAAATATCTGAATAATTTCATACCTACCTAAGCACCTACCTACCTGCAAAGATGAGATCCTATATATCTTTCATCCGAAAAAAGATAACCATTAAGTCGAAAATCAATTCTACCGAGTTTTGTGTTGTCTCCCAACAGATCCTGTATATCTTTCATCAAGAAAGAATAAACATTAAGTCGAAATTCAAGCCTGATCTATCTATCTATCTATCTGCAAATTGATAGAGCTATGTGTTGTTTATCAACATATGCTTATATCTTTCATCAAGAAAAATATACATTAAGTCGAAAGTCAAGCCTGATCTATCTATCTATCTATCTATCTATCTATCTATCTATCTATCTATCTATCTATCTATCTATCTATATATCCGAATATTGTCATACCTACCTACGTAACTATCTACCTGCAAAGAGCAGATCCTATATATCTTTCATCAGAAAAACATAAACATTAAGTCGAAAATCAATCCTAAGGAGTTTTATGTTGTCTCCCAACAGATCCTATATATCTTTATTCAAGAAAAATAAACATCAAGTCGAAAGTCAAGCCTGATCTATCTATCTATATATCTATCTATCGATCTATCTATCTATCTATCTATCTATCTATCTATCTATCTATCTATCTATCTATCTATCTATCTAAACATCTGAATATTTTCAAACCTACCTAAGCACCTACCTACCTGCAAAGAGCAGATCCTATGTATATTTCATCAGAAAAAAGATAACCATTAAGTCGAAAATCAATCCTACCGAGTTTTGTGTTGTCTCCCAACAGATCCTGTATATCTTTCATCAAGAAAAAATAAACATTAAGTCGAAAGTCAAGCCTGATCTATCTGTCTATCTATCTATCTTTTTAGGGACAAAATACAAAAAACCAAATAGTTAATAAAGTTATGGAAGCGAAGAAATTTAACCCCAATAGGTAAAATTACAGTAATAAAAACTCTACTACTGCCAATATTGAACCATCTGTTTATTTCTATACCAAATCCAAATGAACAGACAGTTAAGGAATTAAATTATATTTTTCTGGAATTCCTATGGGGGGGACCTGCAAAAATAAAATATAGTATTGCAGTTAAGCAGTATTGTGAAGGGGGCCTAAAGATGATAAACCTGAAAGCATTTATGAATAGCATGAAACTAACATGGTTCAGAAGAGTACTTATATCAAACAGTCCTTGGCAGTCTGTTATTAACAGTACAATTAATTTCCAGAAACTTTTTTCTTTTGGAAAAGACTATGTGGATAATCTTCTTAAAAATGTGAAAAATAAGTTTTGGGCTGATGTTCTTAAGGCATATTTAGAAACTATACAGCTATATAAAGTAGATCCTGAAGAATTTGTCCTTTCAAGTCTTTTATTCTATAATCATGGAATTAATATTGGTGGTAAATCATTATGGATAAAATCTTGGTACCGAAATGGTCTGCTATATGTAAATGACATAATTAAAGAAAATGGGGAAATTTACTCACAAATGGAACTTGAAAGTATATACAATATAAAAACAAATTTTATACAGTTTGAAGGAATGATTCGG
>OY757018.1:58230255-58242755 GCA_963580285.1 Lucinisca nassula | reverse complement strand
TCTATCTATCTATCTATCTATCTATCAATCTATCTATCTATCTATCTATCTATCTATCTATCTATCTATCTATCTTTCTTTCTGAATATTATCATACCTACCTATGTACCTACCTATCTGCAAAGAACAGATCCTATATATCTTTCATCAGAAAAAAAGATAATCATTAAGTCGAATTCAATCCTATCTGCAAATGAATCGAGTTTTATGTTATCTCCTAACAGTTCCTGATAATCTTTCAACATTAAGTAGAAAGTCAAGCCTGATCTATCTATCTGTTTATCTATCTATCTATCTATCTACCTGCAAATCGATAGAGTTTTGTGTTGTCTATCAACATAGGCTTATATCTTTCATCAAGAAAAAATATGCATTAAGTCGAAAGTCAAGCCTGAACTATCTATCTATTTATCTATCTATCAATCTATCTATCAATAAAGAATAAAAAAGAGTATCCCCTAAGAACAATGAACACATTCTAAAAACCTGAAGTGGGACAGACTACGAAGTTTCGGCTAGCAAAGCCTCATCAGTAACCCTGTTAAGATTTGCTGACGAAAACCAATAGAAAACTATGCTGAAATTTCATTTAATAATTCAAATGGACACTTGAAATATCTATCTATCTATCTATCTATCTATCTATCTATCTATCTATCTATCTATCTATCTATCTATCTATCTATCGATCGATCGATCGATCGATCGAGCGATCGATCGATCGATCGATCTATCTATCTATCTATCTATCTATCTATCTATCTATCTATCTATCTATCTATTTTCGTACCTACCTACCAACCTACCCATGAACAACAGGTTCTATATATCTTCATCGGGAAAAAATAAAAATTAAATCGATAGTCAAGCCTGATTTATCAATAAATCTATATCTATCTATCTATCTATCTATCTATCTATCTATCTATCTATCTATCTATCTATCTATCTATCTATCTATTTATCTTTATATCTATCTATCTATCTATCTATCTATCTATCTATCTATCTATCTATCTATCTATCTATCTATCGCTCTATCTATCTATCTATCTATCTATCTATCTATCTATCTATCTATCTATCTATCTATCTATCTGAATATTTTTATACCTACCTAAGCACCTACCTACCTGCAAAGAGCAGATCCTATATATCTTTCATCAGAAAAATCGTAAGTAAAGGTTACTCAGGAAAAGCCACAATCAAAGATCACAGCCATCCCAGGTCACCATAGAAAGTAAGAATGGGTGTTACGACGGTACAAACACAGTCAAACTTGTGAATATACCAACAGAACAAAACCGACCAACATATGTGAAACTGCAAAGGAACGACCGCCTTGGGACGGTCAGCAGCAAGACTACTGGGGAGCTTCAACTCCGGAGTTTACGAAATTTCAACCCTCGCCCTCATCAGAAAAACATAACCATTAAGTCGAAAATCAATCCTACCGAGTTTTGTGTTGTCTCCCAACAGATCCTATATATTTTTCATCAAGAAAAAATAAACATTAAGCCGAAAGTCAAGCCTGATCTATCTATCTATCTATCTATCTATCTATCTATCTATCTATCTATCTATCTATCTATCTATCTATCTATCTATCTATCTATCTATCTATCTATCTATCTATCTATCTATCTGCAAATCGATAGAGTTTTGTGTTGTCTATCAACATAGGTTTATATCTTTCATCAAGAAAAATATACATTAAGTCGAAGTCAAGCCTGAACTATCTGTCTATTTATCTAACCATTTTCATAGCTACCTACCAACCTACCTATGAAAAACAGATCCTATATATCTTTTATCAGGAAAATTATATATTAAAGCGAAAGTCAAGCCTGAATTATCTATTTATCTATCTATCTATCTATCCTATCTATCTATCTATCTATCTATCTATCTATCTATCTATCTATCTATCTATCTATCTATCTATCTATCTATCTATCTGAATATTTTCACACCTACCTATGTACCTACCTATCTGCAAAGAACAGATCCTATATATCTTTCATCAGACAAAAAGATAATAATTAAGTCGAATTCAATCCTAACTGCAAATGAATCGAGTTTTATGTTATCTCCTAACAGATCCTGTTAATCTTTCAACATTAAGTAGAAAGTCAAGCCTGATCTATCTATCTATCCGAATATTGTCATACCTACCGACGTAACTATCTACCTGCAAAGAGCAGATCCTATATATCTTTCATCAGAAAAAAGATAAACATTAAGTCGAAAATCAATCCTACCGAGTTTTGTGTTGTCTCCCAACAGATCCTATATATCTTTCATCAAGAAAAATAAACATGCGATATGTTGTCTATCAACATATGCTTATATGTTTCATCAAGACAAAATATACATTCAGTCGAAAGTCAAGACTGATCTATTTATCATTCTATCTATCTATCTATCTATCTATCTATCTATCTATCTATCTAAATATTTTCATACCTACCTACGTACCTACCTACTTGCAAAGAGCAGATCCTATAAATCTTTCATCAGTAAAAAGATAGACATTAAGTCGAAAATCAATCCTATCTGCAAATCGATCCAATATTACAGATCCTATATATTTTTCATCAAAAAAATAAACATTAAGTCGAAAGTCAAGCCTGATCTATCTATCTATCTATCTATCTATCTATCTATCTATCTATCTATCTATCTATCTATCTATCTATCTATCTATCTATCTATCTATCTATCTGTCCATATATCTGAATATTTTCATACCTACCTACGTACCTACATACCTGCAAAAAGCAGATCCTATATATCTTTCATCAAAAAAAAGATAAACATTAAGTCAAAAATCAATCCTACCGAGTTATGTTTTGTCTCCCAATAGATCATATATATCTTTCATCAAGAAAAATAAACATTAAGTCGAAGGTCAAGCCTGATCTATCTATCTATCTATCTATCTATCTATCTATCTATCTATCTATCTATCTATCTATCTATCTATCTATCTATCTATCTATCTATCTATCTAATCTATCTATCTATCTATCTATCTATCTATCTATCTTGTGTTGTCTGCGAACAGATTCTATCTATCTTTCATCGAGAAAAAATAAACATTAAGATGAATGTCAAGCCTGATCTATCTATCTATCTATCTATCTATCTATCTATCTATCTATCTATCTATCTATCTATCTATCTATCTATCTATCTATCTATCTATCTATCTGAAAAGTTTCATACTTACCTACGTACCTACCCAAGTGCAGATCCTATATATCTTTCATCAGAAAAAAATAAAGACATTAAGTCGAAAATCAATCTTATCTGCAAATCGATCGAGTTTTACAGATCCAATATATCTTTCAAGAAATATAAACATTAGATCGAAAGTCAAGCGTGAACTATCTATCTATCTATCTATCTATCTATCTATCTATCTATCTATCTATCTATCTATCTATCTATCTATCTATCTATCTATCTATCTATCTATCTATCTATCTATCTATCTATCTGCCTATCTACCTGTTATATAAATTTGATCCTATGACACATACAAGCATATGTTGATAGGCAACACATAGCTCTGTCATATAGATAGATAGATAGATAGATAGATAGATAGATAGACAGATAGATAGATAGATAGATAGATAGATAGATAGATAGATAGATAGATAGATAGATAGATAGATAGATAGATAGATAGATAGATAGATAGATAGATAGATAGATAGATAGATCAGGCTTGACTTTCGACTTAATGTTTATTTTTTCTCGATGAAAGATATATAGGATCTGTTCTTTGCAGGTAGGTAGGTACGTAGGTTGGTATGACAATATTCGGATAGATAGATAGATAGATAGATAGATAGATAGATAGATAGATAGATAGATAGATAGATAGATAGATAGATAGATAGATCACGCAGCATACGTTTCGTTTCAAAACTTTTTTGGAGTTTAGCCGCACTGATGAAGTTTAAATAACACAACACAAAACTTGGTAGTATTGTTTTTCGACTTAATGTTTATCTTTTATCTGATGAAAGATATATAGGATCTGTTCTTTGCAGGTAGGTAGGTACGTAGGTAGGTATGACAATAGATAGATAGATAGATAGATAGATAGATAGATAGATAGATAGATAGATAGATAGATAGATAGATAGATAGATAGATAGATAGATAGATAGATAGATAGATCACGCATCAAACGTTTCGTTTCAAACCTTATTCGGAGTTAAGCCACACTGATGAAGTTTAAATAACAGAAAGGCCTCTGTGGCACTAAATTATGTATACTTAGTCTAGCCATTTTTTCAGTTGTTAGAAAATCGTAAGTAAAGGTTACTCAGGAAAAGCCACAATCAAAGATCACAGCCATCCCAGGTCACCAAAGAAAGTAAGAAGGGATGATACGACGGTACAAACACAGTCAAACTTGTGAATATACCAACAGAACAAAACCGACAAACATATGTGAAACTGCAAAGAAACGACCGCCTTGGGACGGAATGTGTTCATTGTTCTAAAGGGATCCTCAATTTATTCTTATTGATTTTCAACTTAATGTATATTTTTTTCTTGATGGAAGATATAAAGAATAAAATGAGTATCCTTTAAGAACAATGAACATATTCTAAAGACGTGAAGTGGGTCAGACTACGCAGTTTCGGCTACTTAAGCCTCATCAGTAACCCTTTTAAGATTTGGTGACGAGAAACCAATGGTAAACTGTGCTGAAATTTGTTAAAAGTTTCAAAGGGACAGTTAAAAGACTGTGGTGTATATCAGAATATGTCCAAAATAAACACAAACAGTGGTTTATTTACTTGAATCTAAACCAATAATAAATTTAGGAGTTCTCAGAATATGCCCAAAGAGCTCAAAGGATCAAAAACATAGTATAAAATCTGCACTATGATGATGTACGGGGAGACTTTTTACGGCCTCCACACGACACAAGACCAGCTGCAGTGAAGTAAATAAAGAATAAAATGAGTATCCTTTAAGAACAATGAACATATTCTAAAGACGTGAAGTGGGTCAGACTACGCAGTTTCGGCTACTTAAGCCTCATCAGTAACCCTTTTAAGATTTGGTGACGAAAAACCAATGGTAAACTGTGCTGAAATTTGTTAAAAGTTTCAAAGGGACAGTTAAAAGACTGTGATGTATATCAGAATATGTCCAAAATAAACACAAACAGTGGTTTAGTTACTTGAATCTAAACCAATAATAAATTTAGGAGTTCTCAGAATATGCCCAAATAGCTCAAAGGATCAAAAACAAAGTATAAAATCTGCACTATGATGATGTACGGGGAGACTTTTTACGGCCTCCACACGGCACAAGACCAGCTGCAGTGAAGTAAATAAAGAATAAAATGAGTATCCTTTAAGAACAATGAACATATTCTAAAGACGTGAAGTGGGTCAGACTACGCAGTTTCGGCTACTTAAGCCTCATCAGTAACCCTTTTAAGATTTGGTGACGAAAAACCAATGGTAAACTGTGCTGAAATTTGTTAAAAGTTTCAAAGGGACAGTTAAAAGACTGTGATGTATATCAGAATATGTCCAAAATAAACACAAACAGTGGTTTAGTTACTTGAATCTAAACCAATAATAAATTTAGGAGTTCTCAGAATATGCCCAAAGAGCTCAAAGGATCAAAAACAAAGTATAAAATCTGCACTATGATGATGTACGGGGAGACTTTTTACGGCCTCCACACGGCACAAGACCAGCTGCAGTGAAGTAAATAAAGAATAAAATGAGTATCCTTTAAGAACAATGAACATATTCTAAAGACGTGAAGTGGGTCAGACTACGCAGTTTCGGCTACTTAAGCCTCATCAGTAACCCTTTTAAGATTTGGTGACGAAAAACCAATGGTAAACTGTGCTGAAATTTGTTAAAAGTTTCAAAGGGACAGTTAAAAGACTGTGATGTATATCAGAATATGTCCAAAATAAACACAAACAGTGGTTTAGTTACTTGAATCTAAACCAATAATAAATTTAGGAGTTCTCAGAATATGCCCAAGAGCTCAAAGGATCAAAAACAAAGTATAAAATCTGCACTATGATGCGTTGATAGACAACACATAACTCTATCGATTTGAAGATAGATAGATAGATAGATTACGCTTGGTTTCCGACTTAATGTTTATTTTTTCTTGATGAAAGATATATAGGATCTGTTGGGAGACAACACAAAACTCGGTAGGATTGATTTTCAACTTAATGTTTATATTTTCTTATGAAAGATATATAGGATCTGCACTTTGCAGGTAGGTAGGTGCATAGGTAGGTATGAAAATATTCAGATAGATAGATAGATAGATAGATAGATAGATAGATAGATAGATAGATAGATAGATAGATAGATAGATAGATAGATAGATAGATAGATAGATCAGGCTTGACTATCGATTTAATTTTTATTTTTTTCCTGATAAAAGATATATAGGATCTGTTGTTCATTGGTAGGTTGGTAGGTAGTTTCGAAGATAGATAGATAGATAGATAGATAGATAGATAGATAGATAGATAGATAGATAGATAGATAGATAGATAGTTCTTTCAACTGTCCCTTTGAAACGTTTAATGAAATTTCAGCATAGTTTTCCATTGGTTTCCGTCACCAAATCATAACAGGGTTACTGATGAGGCTTGAGTATTCGAAACTGCATAGTCTGACCCACTTAAGGTGTTAAGAATGTGTTCATTGTGCTTAAGGGATACTCATTGTTATTCTTTATAGATAGATAGATAGATAGATAGATAGATAGATAGATAGATAGATAGATAGATAGATAGATAGATAGATAGATAGATAGATAGATAGTTCAGGCTTGACTTTCGACATAAATGTATATTTTTTCTTGATGAAAGATATAAGCCTATGTTGATAGACAACACAAAACTCTATCGATTTGCAGATAGATAGATAGATAGATAGATATAGATAGATAGATAGATAGATAGATAGATAGATAGATAGATAGATAGATAGATAGATAGATAGATAGATAGATAGATAGATAGATAGATAGATAGATAGATAGATAGATAGATAGATAGATCCGGCTTGACTTTCGACTAAATGTTGACGGTATTTAGGATCTGTTAGGAGACAACACAAAACTCGATTCATTTGCAGATGGGATTGATTTTCGACTTAATATTCATCTTTTTTTCTGATGAAAGATATATAGGATATGTTCTTTGAAGATAGGTAGGTACGTTGGTAGGTATGAAAATATATAGGATTTTTAAAACTCGATCGATTTGCAGATAGGATTGATTTTCGACTTAATGTCTATCTTTTTTCTGATGAAAGATATAAAGGATCTGCTCTTGAGTAGGTACGTAGGTAGGTATGAAAATATTCCGATAGATAGATAGATAGATCAGCCAAGGGCTGCGGGGGAGCTTATAGGATGGAAGTCTCCGGCGCCCGTCGTCCGTCGTCGTCCGTAAACATTTTCAAAGGGCTTCTCTGAAACTACAGGGCCAATTTCACTTAGATACATAGATAGACGGACAGACATATATGGATATACTTTCGAGTTTGTCTATTGTATACACTGAAAGATAAAGATAGATAGATAGATAGATAGATAGATAGATAGATAGATAGATAGATAGATAGATAGATAGATAGATAGATAGATAGATAGATAGATAGAATGATTGATAGATCAGGCTTAATGTAACTCAGGTTACTAACTGTTCTTTTGGCTTTCCGCTATTGATGTTTCCATTAGAGTTTCGTTACTTCATGTTTGTGTTTCTTTCCCTTTGGTGTCACTGATAGGAACTGTGGGTAATTTGTATCGATTCCTGATCATTGCCTTCACTTCTATGTTGCCTTTCGACTTAATGTATATTTTGTCTTGATGAAACATATAAGCATATGTTGATAGACAACACATAACTCTATCGATTTGCAGATAGATAGATAGATAGATAGATAGATAGATAGATAGATAGATAGATAGATAGATAGATAGATAGATAGATAGATCAGGCTTGACTTTCGACTTAATGTTTATTTTTTCTTGATGAAAGATATATAGGATCTGTTGGGAGACAACACAAAACTCGGTAGAATTGATTTTCGACTTAATGTTTATCTTTTTTCTGATGAAAGATATATAGGATCTGCTCTTTGCAGGTAGGTAGGTACGTAGATAGGTATGACAATATTCGGATAGATAGATAGATAGATAGATAGATAGATAGATAGATAGATAGATAGATAGATAGATAGATAGATAGATAGATAGATAGATAGATAGATAGATAGATAGATAGATAGATAGATAGATAGATCAGGCTTGCCTTTCGAATTAATGTATATTTTTTCTTCATGAAAGATATAAGCCTATGTTGAGACAACACATAACTCTATCGATTTTCAGAAAGATAGATAGACAGATAGATAGATAGATAGATAGATAGATAGATAGATAGATAGATAGATAGATAGATAGATAGATAGATAGATAGATATATAGATAGATAGATAGGTAAGTAGATAGGCTTGACTTTCGACTTAATGTTGAAAGATATATAGGATCTGTTAGGAGACAACACAAAACTCGATTCATTTGCAGTTAGGATTTATTTTCGACTTAATGTTTATCTTTTTTTCTGATGAAAGATATATATGATCTGCTCTTTGCTGATAGGTAAGTACGTAGGTAGGTATGAAAATATTCAGATAGATAGATAGATAGATAGATAGATCAGGCCTGACTTTCGATTTAATGTTTATTTTTTCTTGATGAAAGATATATAGGATCTGTAAACCTCGATCGATTGGCAGATAGAATTGATTTTCGACTTAATGTTCATCTTTTTCTTCTGATGAAAGATATATAGGATCTGCTCTTAGGTAGATATGTATGTAGGTATTAAAATATTCAGATAGAATGATAGATAGATAAATAGATAGATAGATAGATAGATAGATTAGGCTTGATTTTCGACTTTATAGATGGATAGATAGATAGATAGATAGATAGATAGATAGATAGATAGATAGATAGATAGATAGATAGATAGATAGATAGATAGATATAGATTTATTAATAAATCAGGCTTAACTATCGATTTAATTTTTATTTTTTCTTGATAAAAGATATATTGTTCCTGGGAAGGTTGGTAGGTAGGTACGAAAATAGATAGATAGATAGACTGATAGATAGACTGATAGATAGATAGATAGATAGATAGATAGATAGATAGATAGATAGATAGATAAATAGATAGATAGATAAATAGATAGATAGATAGATAGATAGATCTTTCAAGTGCCCATTTGAAATATTTAATGAAATTTCAGCATAGTTTCCTCTTGGTTTTCGTCACCAAATCTAAACAGGATTACTGATGAGGCTTTAGTAGCCGAAACTTCGTAGTCTGTCCCACTTCAGGTGTTTAGAATGTGTTCATTGTTCTTAGGGGATACTCTTCTTTATTCTTTATGGATAGATAGATTGATAGATAGATAAATAGATAGATAGTTCAGGCTTGACTTTCGACTTAATGCATATTTTTTCTTGATGAAAGATATAAGCCTATGTTGATAGACAACACAAAACTCTGTCGATTTGCAGGTAGATAGATAGATAGATAGATAGATAGATAGGTAGATAGATAGATAGATAAATAGATAGATAAATTGATGGATAGGTCAGGCTTGACTTTCGACTTAATGTTGAAAGATTAACAGGATCTGTTAAAAGACAACATAAAACTCGATTCATTTGCAGATAGGATTGAATTCGACTTAATGACTATCTTTTTTCTGATGAAAGATATATAGGATCTGTTCTTTGCAGATATGTAGGTACGTAGGTCGGTATGAAAATATTCAGATAGATAGATAGATAGATAGATAGATAGATAGATAGATAGATAGATAGATAGATAGATAGATAGATAAGATAGATATATAGATAATTCAGGCTCGACTTTCGCTTTAATATATAATTTTCCTGATAAAAGATATATAGGAACTGTTTTTCATAGGTAGGCTGGTGACCGTCCCTATGAAAATGGTTAGATAAATAGACAGATAGTTCAGGCTTGACTTCGACTTAATGTATATTTTTTTATGAAAGATATAAACCTATGTTGATAGACAACACAAAACTCTATCGATTGGCAGATAGATAGATAGATAGATAGATAGATAGATAGATAGATAGATAGATAGATAGATAGATAGATCAGGCTTGACTTTTGATTTAGTGTTTATATTGATTAATAGATAGATAGATAGATAGATAGATAGATAGATAGATAGATAGATAGATAGATAGATAGATAGATAGATAGATCAGGCTTGACTTTCGTCTAAATGTATATTTTTTCTTGATGAAAGATATAAGCATATGTTGATAGACAACACATAGCTCTATCGATTTGAAGATAGATAAAAAGATAGATAGATAGATAGATAGATAGATAGATAGATAGATAGATAGATCAGGCTTGAGTTTCGATTTAATGTTTATTTTTCTTGAAAGATATATAGGATCTGTAAAACTCGATCGATTTGCAGACAGGATTGATTTTCGACTTAATGTCTATCTTCTTTTCTGATGAAAGATATATAGGATCTGCTCTCGGGTAGGTACGTAGGTAGGTATGAAAATATTCAGATAGATAGATAGATAGACAACACATAGCTCTATAGATAGATAGATAGATAGATAGATATATAGATAGATAGATAGATAGATAGATAGATAGATAGATAGATAGATAGATAGATAGATAGATAGATAGATAGATAGATAGATAGGGCTTGATTTTCGACTTAATGTATATTTTTCTTGATGAAATAATTTAGTATCTGTTGATAGACAACACAAAACTCGATCGATTAGCAGATAGATAGATAGATAGATAGATAGATAGATAGATAGATAGATAGATAGATAGATAGATAGATAGATAGATAGACGGAGAGACTGTCGACTTAATGTCAATTTTATCAACTGAAAGATATACAGAATATAGGTAGATATACAGATATATAGATATATAGATAGATGAAAGATAGATAGGATCTGTTGGGAGACAACACAAGATAGATAGATAGATAGATAGATAGATAGATAGATAGATAGATAGATAGATAGATAGATAGATAGATAGATAGATAGATAGATAGATACATAGACGGAGAGACTGTCGACTTAATGTCTATTTTATTAACTGAAAGATATACAGAATATAGGTAGATATACAGATATATAGATAAATAGATAGATCATGCTTGAATTTCGACTTAATGTTTATTTTTCTTGATGAAAGATATATTGCATCTAGTTATAGATAACACAAAACTCTATCGATTTGGATATAGATAGATAGACAGGTAGATAGGTAGATAGATATATGATAGTGCAGATTGTATACTCCGTCTTAGTCCTTTGAGAACCTTATGCGTGTTCTGGGAACTAACAAATTTATGGTTTATGTCTATTTTTTTTCTACAAGTAAGATTGACTGGTTAAAAATAATGTATTTTAGCAGGTTTGGAGTCTATTTTAGGATTATTTTGCTTTCTGTATGTCTTGCTGCTTGATAAGTCAAACACATCATACGTTTTCTTTCAAAACTTTTGGAGTTTAGCCACACTGATGAAGTTTAAATAACAGAAAAAGCCTCTGTGGCACTATATTAAGTATACCAAGTCTGGTCAAAACCGGTTTAAACCCCCCCCCCCAGTATTTGTACCTGACAGTCCCAAGGCGGTACTTTCGTTGCGGTTTCATTTGTTTTATGTTCTGTGCTATTATAATTCGATATGTTTTCATTTTAGCACTTATGTGTGTCTAAATTATTTAGTTCAGTAAAGGTAACTGAGTTACCACCTGCTTGGGAAAGAACTGCTTACTCGGCTTGTCCTCTGTGGTTTTATATTTTGTTAAGATGTTGTTGTGTTAGTCGATCTTTCCCTTTGATGTTCGGGATAGGCTTTGGGTTCTGATTCAATCAGTTCCTGAGCTACTTTTACTCATTAATTTTTATGTTGTGAGAATGTGTTCATTGTTCTTAGAGGATACACAATTTATACTTTATTGCCTTTGGACTGAAGAATTTTTGGAATTTTAATACTGTATATATTGATATATCTGTTGCACTAGACAGATAGATAGATAGATAGATAGATAGATAGATAGATAGATAGATAGATAGATAGATAGATAGATAGATAGATAGATAGATAGATAGATACATACATAGATACATAGATACATAGATAGACGGACAGACACATATATGGCTATACTTTCGACTTTGTTTATTGTATATACTGAACTATAAAGATAGATAGATAGATAGATAGATAGATAGATAGATAGATAGATAGATAGATAGATAGATAGATAGATAGATAGATAGATAGATAGATAGATAGATAGATCAGGCTTGGCTTAAGGCTTAATGTATATTTTTCATGATGAAACATATAAGCATA